>JAREIK010003603.1:0-170000 GCA_029783825.1 Sapria himalayana | reverse complement strand
CAAACTGATGCCATAGACGGGCATCTTCTCCTTGCCATCAATAGCCACATACCAAATCTGATTCGTATCAACTGGTGAAGCTGATGAATGAGAACTACTTGTTGCACCATCACATGAACCTAAAGTAGACTTGGAATATGCTCGAGTCACAGCAGCTAACATTTTTTCATATCTCGCCTAATTTATATTCAAACAAAGAAAAGTTAATTTTTTATAATGAAACTTACATTTGCTGCACGAGATCTCTAATCAACGAAAATCTGATTATCATGAGCCTTTGTCTGCATGTATCTAGATAAGCGAGGAGCATTGGGATTCTTACCCTTCTTGCGTGTCTATAATTACATACAATACATATGTTAAATCTATTGAAAAAAAAATTTCTTATGAGAAATGAAATTAAGGCATAATTGAACACATTTCACAAAGTAATAAACATAAAAAGTATAAATTAGAAATAATGCCAATATTCATTCGTGCTTGTGAATAGAGCGAGATCCACAAGTGTGTGTAGACATGCCACTACCCTCCCTAGCCCACTCTCAGCGATGATTGCTGCTCTGTTTATCACACCTCTTCCTATAATCCAGATCATCCCAACTACTCCGCCACTCCTTGAAAATATGATCATGGACACTCAAATCTTTTTCTTTCTTCTTCGGCCATTTATCTTTGATCTCGTACACAGTGTCTTTATATCGACTGACAACATGTTTGTAGAACACACTTTTGACCGCCTCCTTTGGCTGTGTCCACCTGTAAACTTTTTTAATTAAATAATTTAATATTTTAATATCAAATTGAATAAAAATTTAAACTATAAATAATTTATAATAAACAAAGAATAAAATCATTTAATATCTTATTCAAATTCAATATTTTACATAATTGAAACAAAAAAATAAAAAACTTTTATTCCATCTTATTTATCAATGTATCTACCGACAGTACATAAATTATAATATATCCATTTATTGATGTTGCTTTCTCTCCCTCTACTCCTCCAATCATCAATTTTCTATTGCGACAAAGCTATTTTAGCCATGACACGTAATGTCTAGTGAAAAATCTCAATACTTATATAAGCTTTCTATGAGGAACAATGCGGTATCATATCAGTAAGAAATTTAAACCACTCAATCAAATTTAAAAATGTTATGTTTTGATACATATATAATCCTGTAGTATATATGTAAATATATGCTAACATTTCACTCGTACATATATTACTGAAGTATATGTACATAAAAATAATAGCATTATGTGTACATATAAACTGAGTACAAATATACTGCGTATATATGTACATAAAATACTCCAGTATTATATGTACATATATACTGACTTTTTTCATATGTATATACCTCATTTGGTGATGTTGCTATTGCATTCGCTGCCACTCTTGCCGCTGCTACCTTTGTAGCTATCACTACCAATACCACTGCTACTGTCATTGGTGCCGTGCTGCCTCTACTGTCATCGCCACTGCCGCTGCTACCTCCCCACTGGCACCTCTACTATTGCTTCTGGTGATGCCACTGCTTCCGGTGCAGCCACTGCTACCGCCACTTACGCCGCTGCTGCCACTGCCACTGCTTTTGAAGCCACCGCTCCTGCCTTGCCACTGCTGTAACCGTGGCTGCCCACGCTACTGCCACCACCACCACTACTGCCATTGATGCTTCTGCTTTCGCAGCTATCGTCTCTGCCACTGCTGTCACTTATACTACTGCTGATATTAGGTTTTTACAGACTATAATAGGCTAAAACTCTACCCAGAAAATTCAAAGACACAAATATTTTCACAGATATATAAAAATAGTTATTTTAGATATGAACAAACACAAATTAAAGTTAATTGTCATACAGCTTAAAATAAAATTTAATTAAATAGTTTAATATTTTTATATTAAATTTAATAAAGAGAAATTATAATAAAAAATTTAAATTAAACAAAAAAATTCATTTAATAACTTATTCTAATACAATATTTTAAATACCTAAAAAATTATATTACATCTTAGTTATCAATGTATCTACCGATTGTGCATAAAGTATAATCTATCAATGCATTGATATTGTTTTCTCTCCCTCAACTCCTCCGATTACCAACTTTTCACTACAAACATATTGTCTGAGTCACAGTGCTTCATGTCTGTTAAAAAATCCATTCACTTATACAAGCTTCGTATGGGAAACAATGCGGTACCACATCTGTAAGAAATTTAAACCACTGAATAAAATCAAAATAAATTAAAAAAAAACTATCTTTTGATAAATACATATTACTGCAGCAAAAATATACATATATATTAGCATTTCACTCGTACATATATTACTACAGTATTTGTACATATAAATTGTAGTATTATGCCTACATATATACTCAATATATATGTACATATAATAATGTAGAATTATATGTACATATATATTGACAATATACGTACATATATACCACAAATTTTGGCGTTCATGCTGCTTTCGCTGCCGCTGCCACCCTTGTTGCAGAGTCAGTGGCCATTGCAGTGGCTGTCGATGTTGCCGCCACTACCAGTGCAGCCGTCACTATGGTTGATGTCGGTGTTGTCTTCGCTATCGCTGATACCACCGATACCGTTGCTGCTGCTACCACTACAGCCACTACTGCCACTAATGCCAATGCTACCTCTGATGCTGCCGCTGCCTCCACTACTAGCACTGCTGCCGCAGCTACCTCAGCTACAACTACTGATAATAGGCTTTTACATACCTATAATAGGCTAAAACTCTACCAAAAAATTCGGAGAAACACAAACATATTCATAGATATATAAAAATAATTAATATATACATGAACAAAAACAAATTAAAGTTGATTGTCATACAGTTTAAACAAAAAATTAATTAAATAATTTAATATTTTAAAATTAAATTTTATAAAAACAAAAATAATAACTGAAACATTTAAATTAAACAAAAAAATTTATTTAATAACTTATTCTAATACAATATTTTAAATAACTAAAACAAAAAAATTACAAAAAATATATTACATCTTATTAATCAATGTATCTACTGACTGTGCATAAAGTATAATCTATCAATGCATTGACGTTGCTTTCTCCTCCTCTGCTCCTCTAATCACCAACTTTCCACTACAAAATTGCGTTTGATTCATGGTGCATCATGTTTGTCGATATATATATTCACTTATATAAGCTTTATATAGGAAACGATGTGGTACCATAAATATATGGAATTTAAACCACCAAATCAAATCAAAATAAATAAATAAATGACTATATTTTGAAAAATATATATCGCTGCAGTAAATATCTACATATATACTAGCATTTCACTAGTACATATATTACTATAGTATATGTACATATAAACTACAGTATTATGTGTACATATATACTGAGTACTATATATACATAGTATATATGTACATAAAATACTGTAGTATTATATGTACATATGTACTAACTACATACGTACGTATATACCATATTTATTGTCGTTACAGCTTCTCCCGCTGCCATCGCTACCGCTACAGTCACTGCTGAAAATAAGCTTACATACATACAATAGGCTAAAACTCTATCCAAAAAATTCAGAGACACAAAAACATATTCACATATATATATATAGACATATATTATAGACATAAACAAACACAATTTAAATATGATTGTCCTACAACTTCAAAACAAATACAAAAGATATCCAGCAATTATGTTTAGAGATAAAGAGAGTGCAAAAATAAAATGTTTTCAGAATAATAAAGATAAGATAAGCTAGCCCTCTTTTTGATAAAGTTGAAATCGGTAAAAATGGGACCCATGCATTGGAAGGGCCGTGGTAATATCTGTATGCTTTGAATCAGAATTTTTCTTGTCTCACATATTGTGTCCTACAAAGATTCATAATTGGGTGAATCGGAAAATCAAAGAATAAAAACAGAATAAAAAAAATTGAAACCTGCAAAAAATAACATAATTATTTGCTACACATGGAAACAAATAAATAACTGTTTAGAAATAATTCTCATACTCAATCATCCTCATAATTTGTACGAAATGCTAGCCTCTTCTATGAGGTTTCACAGCTAGATCTCGGAATGCTATCTATTATGCCAATGCCGCTAACTGTGACTCCATTTAGGACATCTGCTGTCCTACGAGGTTTTGATGCTAGATCTCGGAAAGCTATTTGTTGCACTAATGCCACTGTGACTCCATAACATAAAAAGATAGACAGATAGATATATAGATAGATATATAATTTTATATATAAAAAGATAGACAGATAGATAATTAAATAGATAGATAATTAGATAGATATATAAATAAATAGAAAGATATATAGATATATAAAATGATAGATAATTAAATAGATATACATATAGAAAGATAGAATGATAAACTTTTAGATAGACCAATAGATAGATAGATACTCGATATATAAATAAATATTTAGATATATAGACAACTTGATAGATAGATATATAACTAGTTAGACAAATAAACAGATAGATAGAAAAATAGATTGATAGAAAGATAGATAGTTAGTTAGTTCTATAGATAGATAGATTAGTAGATAGATAGATACATATATATATATATATATATATATATATTTATATTTATATTTATATTTATATTTATATTTATATTTATATATTAATATATATATTCATTGATAGATAAACAAATACACAGATATATAATTAGATAGATAAATAGAGAGAGAGAGATAGATAAATAATTAGACAGACAGTTATATAGATAGATAGATAGATTGATTTTTAGATAGATAAATAGATAGATGGATTGATTAATATATATATATATATATATATGGATAAATAGTTAGATAGATCGATAAATATATAGACATATTGACATATTGACAGATAGATATGAAGAAAGATTTATTGAAAGATAGATAAATAGATTGATATACAAAAAGATAGATAGATCGATAGATAGATAGATATATACATTGATAAATAGATAGATAGATAGATAGACAAGAAGTTACACAGATAGATATAGATATATATATATATATATATAGATAATTACATAGACAGATAGGCAAATAGATATATAGATATATAAATATATAGACATCTAGATAGAAATTCATTGAGATAGATAGATAAATAGACATATAGATAGATAGATTGGTCTATAGGTAGATAGGTAGGAAGATAGTTATGAAGATAGAAATATATATATATATATAGATAAATTGCAAGATAAATAGATAGATAGGCATACAGATGGATAGATAGATATACAGATTGATAGATAAATAGATAAATAAATAATTAGTTAAATAGATTAATTGATAGATAGTTAGAAAGATAGATATATAAATATATAGATATATAGATAGATAGATAGATAGATAGGTATATAGATAGTAGATAGATAAATAGATAGATAAATAGAAATATAGATGGATGGACATATATATAGTTAGATATATAGCTAGAAATAAAGAAAGAAAGATAGATAGATAAATAGATAGATAGTTAGATAGAACATAGATAAATAGATATATAGATAGATAAATACATAGATATAGATGACTAGTTAGACACACATATAGACAGATAGACACAAAGAAATAGGTAGATATATATGTAGATTGGTAGATAGGTAGATAGATATATTGGTAGAAAGATACATAGATAGTTAGATATATAGATAAGTAAATAGATAGATAGATATACAAATAAATGGTTACAGACATAGATAGATAGGTAGATAGTAACGTAGATATATAAATAAATGGATGGATAGATAGACTAAGAGATATATATATATAAATAGTTTGAAGGATATATAAATAGAAAGATAGATAGGTAGATAGATGGATGGATAATTAGATATATAGATTGACCTATATATAGATAGAAACATATATTGATAGATACTAAATAGATATGTAGAGAAATAGATAGAGAAACGAATTGGTAGGTAGATATATAGATAAATAAATATATACATAGGTAGATATATATATATATATATATATATATATATATATATATATAGATAAATAAATAGATTAGATTAAGATAGATATATTGAAATATAGATAGCCAGATAGACAGATATTAATATATAGATGGTAAGATAGATAAATTAATATACTGCTCATCCTTCTATTCTTTAATTTCATATATTTCTTTCTTTAAATGAGATATCTGCTCATCCTTCTTTTTTATTTTAGTCTCCATAACTACAATACATTCAATTGTTTCCATTACTTGTTCGACCGCCTCATTGACCTTTACTAAGATAGATGAATTAGAAGCACGACTGCTACAACAAAATGTCACTCCCTTCGAGCCGATTCCATACACTTGCTGCTTCTTACGACCTCTTATGGTCTCTAAATAAATAGGATCATAGTCACTTGGTTGAAGATTCATAGAACCCTCAACTTGTTGATGATCAACTATCACATGTTCCTTCATTAGGTCCCGAGATAAAATATAGAAAAAAACTATTCTAGATATACAAAAATAAAATAAATATTTTGCAAAAAAATAATTTTTTAAATTTACTATATTATTATAAAATTTTATTAATATAACAAGTTCTTACTGCAATCATCTGAGATTTGTTGTCAACAAACTGACCATCCACTTTCTTCACATGCATCTTCTTGAAAATCTGATAAAAATTTTGATCCCGACCCAATTCTTCAGCCTAGAATATGTTTTTATTAAGTCATTAAAAAACAAATTATCAAAAAATTTAACAAAATTAATAAAACCATGCAGAGATTTGATTTATTGTACTATTAGGACAACCACTAAATATATAAATGTTTACAATTTTAAAATTGTACGAGATCTTGAGCATGCTCAATGCTAGATGTTGACCCTTCTATTGTGTTGACAAATTCTTGTACCTAGTCTAGCTACCTCACTTTGTCGATTTTTACTGGTGATATCTGATTTTTTTTCATAACATCTGAATCCTCCCAATACATAAGCCACTCGGACCAGTCATCCGCAGATATAAAATCAGGCCTTTCTTTCATATTCTTCAATTTATGGACAAAATTAGAATATCGTTGAGCAACTTTGATCTCTCATAATGACTTTATATTTCCATCAAATTTAGGTGCCCATGTGCACTATTTCTATATATAGAAAAATCACAAAAGAATTTATATTAACAGCAAGAACATAATTACTTATTGCTTGAATAATAACCAACATAATAGATAAGTAATTTGATTATTATTTTTCAATACTTTTGTTTTGTTATTTTTACCAAAAAATCATTAAAATATGACTCCTTTGCCAATTCTAAAACATTCTTCTAGGAGAATGATTTAGAATCAGCCATTTTCTTGAAAGACTTTGTAATTATAGTCGAATACTTGTGAGATAAATTAAACTATACAAATAAAGAAATAACATAGAAAACAAGCGAATCATAACAATATAAAAAAAACCACTAATAGTAACATCAAACAATTTTTTCAAGTCATTTTTACATATTTCTTTTACCTCTCATCCACTATCTCAATTTCTAACTTTGCACTGACTATAGAGGAAGACAATACATTTGATGATGTCGTTGGTATTGTAAATGGGGGAACAATCGGTGTAAAATGTGGTGTAGAAGATAGAGATGGATCAAAAGTGTGTGCAGAAAGGACAATCAGTGGAGGGCTAACATCTGATAAAGGTGATAGTAGAGGTCTCAATGATGGTGATGGTGATAGAAATGGATATGGTGATTGTGATGTTGAACTCTAGATATGGTGGCGATGAGATGGTACTGATTTTGCAACATAATGTAGCATACTAGCTGAATTTGGTTCATTTCTGTGTCCACGTTCACCTCCACCATGGCCATATCTTTTAGGCGTCATCTGCTGTACAAAATAAAACATAGAAAAAACAATAGAGATATGATGAACAAGCATACATTTTATAATAAAACACACAGATAGATTTCAACAAATTATAAAAAGTATTTTATAGTTTAATATTATAATAAAATTATAATAATTTTATTATCGACATCACTGTCCTCCTCTAATAGATCTCCTGATATTTCGTCTGATTCCGATAGAAGTTCGAACTTATCTTTAGATAGAAAGTGATCATCTTTAATTTTTATTATCTCACCATTTGAGTCACATAAATTTTCTGGATCTTCATCTACATTCACAGGTTCAATATTATTTATGTAATCTTCCTGGAATGCTGGTGAAATATCTAAGTCTACACTTCTTTCTTGCGATGTTGGTGCTTCAAATTTTGATCGTGCTTTGATTTTGCAAATCGCCCACAAATCACTTTTATCACGAGATAAACTCGGATATATATAATAATATAATTTAGCGGCTTGAACTACCATAATAAATAGATCATATCGATTATATATACATTTATGGTTAACATCCACTAGTTTATAATCAGAATGAATCTTTGTGCCCACATTTCGTGTAGGATCAAACCACTCGCACTTAAATAATACAATCCTATTATTTTCGAGTCCAGGATACTCCAACTCAATAACTTCTTTGAGTTGATCATAATAATCAATCTCATCTGTACTATATCCTATGCCTTTAAAGCATACACCGCTATTCATATTATTTTAGAAGAACCATGTTCGTTTGTATGAAATTTATATCAATTAACAAAATACCCAAGATAGATTATCACATATCTAAACGGGCCTTAGATTCTGAATAAAAATATTTGAATCTCCATTTGAAGGATCAATTGCCTATGACATAAATTTAAAAAGTGATATTAACAAATAAAAGATAATAATAAATTAAATAATTCAAAAATTTAAAACTTAATAATTCTCACCTAATTTTTGAACCAATTCGCAAATTCAATTTCTAGTATATAATCGAAATCTTTGCTGGAAATTATTGGTTGTCTATATTTTAACTACTCAACATAAATACTGCACAAATATAAAGAGAGAGAAAAATATATATCAATTTTTATTAATTCCTATTAAAGATAAAATTAAACTATGATTAAACCTACAATCATTTTGTGTATACATACTCAATGTAGGTGCAACCTCGTAACAATTAAGTAAAACTTAGCTCTGGGTTGCTTTGTACTATTCATTTGTCATAGATCTTTTCAATTCTCTTCCAAATGCTTTTCCAGGGTGCTAGAAGATAGATAGTTTGTCTATAGAATCATCTTCTACCATCAAATGATCTTCATAATTCATCTGCACATTTCTATTCTTTGTATTGACATCATTCTCAAAATAATAAGAACAAAATGATGATGCTTCTTCTACTAAATATGCATTGCAAATTGAACCTTCAACTTTTACCTTGTTTCTAACATTCAATTTCAACTTACAAAGATACTTACAACCACAATGTTAGGTTTCAATTTGGTTAAATTACAATATTACTTAAAGTACGAAATCATAAAACACAGTAAATTATATGTATTTACCTCTTAAAAGGATACATCGACCTGAATTGCATTGGCCTTGCAATCCTTGCTTCATATGCCAAATGGACTGGCAAATGCTCCATTGAGTCTAAAAAACTTGGTGGGAATATTCGTTCAAGCTTACAAATAATAAGTGGAATGTCATTCTCTAGCCTCACCATATAATCTATTTTGATTGTGGTTATAATTAGCTATTTGAAAACCAAACTAAGTTCTATAAGGACCTTCCAAACACTTAGTGAAAGTAATTCACAAAATACAATTGGTATTAATATCTGCATAAATACATGACAGTCATAACTTTTCATTCCAAATAACTTAAGATTCTTCATATCCATGCATCTACCCATATTTGACACATATCCATCAGGAAATTTAAAATATTTAACTCATTCACATAATATCTGTCTTGCCTTCTTATTAAATGTGTAGCAAGCTTTAGAAAATTTTCCTATTTCCTCATCCAGTTTCAATTCAGGATGCCGACAGTAATCATTCATCTCTTGTCTTGATGTTAAAGTGTCTTTTATTTTTTCGTCTACATTGAGGACAATGTTAAAAACATTGTCAAAAATATTTTTTTCAATATGCATTACATCCAAGTTATGATGAATTAAATTGGACTTCCAACAAGGCAAGTCCCAAAATATACCACGTTTCCTCCAGCCAAATAATTTGCCTATTGGTCCATTACTTCCAGTAGCATCCTTTTTAGTCACCTTCTTTAAACCCAAACTATGAATCTCTGTAATAATAGCATCTCCTAAACAAACTACTCGTGCAACTATCATCGCATATTTATTTTTTTGAAATATAGTTCTATTTCTTCGAAATGAATGATTCATAGATAGAAACTTGCGATGGTTATCAAACCATGACTATTTATCACTAAATTTGAGGGTAAATGCATTAGAATTTTTCATGCAATATGGGCAATCAAATCGATTTGCAGTACTCCACCCAGAATTCATTGAAAATGTAGGAAAGTCACTTACCATCCACATAAGGGCTACCCGCATTATGAAATTTTGCTTCTTTGAGATATCATACGTATTCACGCAAACATCCCATAAATGATTTAACTCTGCAATAAGAGGTTGTAAGAAAACATTCAGCATGTCTTTCGAATTTGTTGACCTTGGAACAAATATTGAAAAAAACATATATTGCTCCTTCAAACACAACCATGGAGGCAAGTTATAAGGCATCACTATCACTGGCCATGATGAATACTATTGTCCAGATTGCCCAAAATACTGAAATCCATCATTGTAGAGACCAAATCTAATTTTTTTGACTTTCTACTGCAAAATATTGATGTATATAATTAAAATGCTTCCGAGCATGTGAATCGGATGGATGACATGTTACCTCTTCTTCAACCTCATGCCCGGAATGCCACCTCATTTCATTTGCAGTACTATTTGATGCATATAGTCTCTTTAATCGAGGAATCAATGAAAAATAATACATCTTCTCTAAGACAACATTCAATTTTTGTCGCGTATCTACAACACGAGGTACCTTCCTAAATTGAGGATGGTCACAAAACTTACAGCTAATTAAATCACTATCACCACCCCAATATAACATGCATCCATTTAAACAATAATTAATTTTTTCTACTAGTAGACCCATTCCTCGTAGTAACATCTTAGTGTTGTAAAAGTTGTTAGTGATCAAATTATTATCCGAAACAATCTCCTTCATCAGTTCTATCACCTGATCAAATAATTTCTTAGACATATGATTTTCTGACTTAATGCTCATTAGTCGAGCTACAAGTGACAATTACGATTGTGTTCACAACCAGGACACAACTCTTTATCTACAACTTTAAGCATTTCTCAAAATTTCTGAGCTTCAGGATTAGGATGTTCATCTATGTAATCCATATTGAAGCCAACACCAGCAGCTTCCATGATCATTTCTATGGTATGTGTTTGATGATTCTTCACCACAAGCAAATGATTTTATACCCTCATTTTGGTCAATATTCAGAGCCATTGTATTTTCCCCATGATAAATCCAAACAAAATAATTTGACACAAAGCCATATTTGGCCTAATGATATCTTATAATGTTTGCATCATGAAAATGAATATGCTGACACTTGTGATGATTGCATGGACACTTAATTTTTTTACCATCCATCAATCTCGATTAACTACATGCAAAATGGATGAAAGTTTCAAGCCCAGTCAAAAATTCTTTATTCAAAAATCCATTAATAACCCTTCGGTACATCCACTAATGATCTAAGCTCATTTTGTCCTGTTTTATTTACAAAAAATAATGCCCAATCATTATTATAAATAAAAAATTCTATTAATTCAAAATATACAAATAATTAAATAAAATTACTTACAAATGAATATTTAAAAATTAAATTTCATGAATATCGAGACAATGCATTTGCAAAATCTACATTAATAGATAAAACAATTTTTAGCACGATAAAGATTAATAGATATCACAATTATACTAGATAAAGGGTGCAAAGTATGATAATGCACAAGAAATGAAGCAAAAAAAAGACATTTAATATTTGAAGGAGGAGAGGGAGAGAGAGAGAGAGAGAGATATATATATATATATATATATATATAAGGTGGAGAGAGAGAGAGAGAGGGGCAGAGAAATGGGGAGACGAACAGAGAGAGAGAGAGAGAAGGAGAAAGAGAAGGAGGGAGAGAAAGGGGGGGAGAACTGGTGAAAGGGAGAGAGATGGAAAGAGAGAGAGAGGAAGAGAGAGAGGGAGAGAGAGGGAAAGAGAGGGAGAAGAGGGAGAGAGAGAGAGAGAGAGAGAGAACAAGCACAAAAGGAGAGGGAGAAAGATAATAACAAGAGAGAGAGTGTGTGTGGCATATAAAGAAAAAGAGGAATAGAGTGACTAGAAGAATTAGAGAAGGAGAGAGAGAGAGACGCATTGAGAGTGCAATGTTAGAATGAAAAATTATATAAAAGAAAATAAAATTTATTCTGTATAAACCTATCAAATATTACATCTTTTGTCATACATAAGTTCATATTTGAGCCTGAGGCCGAAGAGATGGAATTAGGTAAGAGTATGACCCTTATTTGTATTATACCATATATGAACCTAATCAACGGACACTCATTCTATGTGCTTACATATTGTTGATATTATATCTTATGTCTTTTAATTTCAAATTAGTTCATCAAATTAATATTATCCCATATATAATAATAACTTAGGGTATATAGTAAATGTAATTATAAATAGTTACATATAGTTAAACATATATTTATATATAGATATATGCATATAAGTAGTTATAAGTAAATATAAATAAATGTATACAATGTTATAAGCAATTATATAGATTTACATATATGTATACATAATTAAAAATAAAGTTATATTTATTTATATAGAGTTATTAATAGTTATAAAAATATTTTTATATAGTTATACACATATAGTAAAACATTGTGTTGTATGTTTTTATACATATAATTATAAATATTGTTACATGTAGTTATAAATATAGTTACACGTATAGTTAAACTTATATTTATACATCTATGTATACATATTTATTCATATAATTTCATATATTTATACATATTGTTATGTATATGTGTGGATATACTAAAATACATTTTTTATATTTATATATAAAAATGTATTTCTAAAATATGTTGTTAATTGTATATTTAAATAAAGGTTATACATTAATAATATAAAATTATGTATAGTTATATGTTATTATACATATAATACATATAGTTATAAAAAATTATATATCGTTAAACATTTAGTTATATATATATATATATATATATATATTCATATGAGTAGTTATATTTAGTTATACATAAATATATACAAAGTTGCAAACAAGTATATAGATTTACATATATGTATACCTATATGTATAAATAGTTAAAAATATAGTTATATTTAATTATATAATGTTTTATTTACTTTTACAAATATTTATATATAGTTATACACATATAATTAAATATGATGTTGTATGTTATTATACATGTAATTATAAATATAGTTACATGTGATTATACATATAGTCACATGTATAGTTAACTAATATTTATACATGTATGTATATATATTTGTTCGTATAATTACATATATTTAAACATATAATTATGTATAGGTATGGATATACTAAAATATATTTTTATACTAATATATAAAAAAGTATATTAAATATATGTTGTTAATTTTATATTTAAATATAGGTATGTATAAATTTTTTGTAGTTATACATATAATAAGATAGAATTATTTATAGTTATATGTTAGTATACATATAATTAAACATTTAGTTATAAAAAATTATAACTAAATATATTCATACGAGAAGTTATATATCATTAAACATTTAGGTATATAGTTATATATATATATATATATATTCATACGATAAGTTAAATTTAGTTATACATAAATATATACAATTTTATAAATAAATATATAGATTTACATATATGTATACATATATCTATAAATAGTTAAAATTATAGTTATATTTAATTATATAAAGTTTTATTTAGTTTTACAAATATTTATATATAGTTATACACATATAATTAAATATGATATTATATGTTATTATAGATGTATTTATAAATATAGTTACATGTGATTATACATATAGTTACACGTATAGTTAGACTTATATTCATACATGTATGTATATATATTTGTTCATATAATTTCATATATTCATACATATAGTTATGCATATGTATGGATATACTAAAATATATTTTTATACTAATATATAAAAATGTATATTAAATAAATTTAGGTAATTATATATTTAAATATAGTTATATATAAAGTTTTTACAGTTATACATATAGTAAGATAGAATTATATATAGTTATATGTTAGTATACATAAAATATATATAGTTATAAAAAATTATATATCGTTAAAAAGTTAGTTTTATATATATATATATATATATTCATACGAGTAGTTAAATTTATTTATACATAAATATATACAATGTTATAAACAAATATATAGATTTACATATATGTATAAATAGTTTAAAATATAATTATATTTAATTACATTAAGTTTTATTTAGTTTTACAAATATTTATATATAGTTATACACATATAATTAAATATGATGGTGTATGTTATTATACATGTAATTATAAATATAGTTACACGTATAGTTAAACTTATATTTATATATGTTTGTATAAATATTTGTTCATATAATTTCATATATTTATACTTATAGTTATGTATAGGTATGGATATACTAAAATACATTTTTTATACTAATATATAAAAATGTATATTAAATATATGTTGTTAATTATATATTTAAATATAGGTTATACATTAATAATATATAATTATGTATAGTTATATGTTACTATACATATAATATATATAGTTATAAAAAATAATATTTATAAATCATCTCATCCTAGTATCTCAAGATAAAAAAATATAAAAATACAATATAATTCTCAATGATTTTGAAATTTTTATTTTTATTTACAACTTATTAATGTTCTTTATAATTCATCTTGCTGTATTTTTATGATATATTGCTATTTTTTTTATTATATTGTTTTGATGTTCTTGAAATATATTAATTTATATTTATTTTATTAAGATATGATATAATATTTAATAATATATGTTCTAGACTAAAAAATGATTTGTAAATATGTTTATATCATATTAAACTATAAAAGAGTACTCACATATATTCACGAGTACTATAAATTAATGTTCATTAATGATACATACATTTCCATAATACTTCTCATATTTTCTTATATATTTTTATTACTTATTACAAGATACATCTGCCACAAATTTTGTGAAACATGAAACTTAGATTTAAACTTGTAGGTTACAACTAATAGTTATGGTACTCAACTAATAACTACAACGTTCAACTAACAATTATTACTCTTATTTATTAGTTTTTTAAATTGTTTAAAATAAACATATTGCAGCACTGTAATACCATGTGTTAAAAGATGATTTTATTAACACGACAGGATAAAGGGTGTCCTAACGAATGTTGTTGTAAGAGAATACTCTTGTATGGCATAAAATTCATCAACGTTACATAGATACCCAAACTCTTCATAATCCATAGTTTTTAATCTTATAAATTATAGTTAATATAAATTTGGTAGAAGTTGAATTGTTAGAGTAATAATAAACTACATTGTTATAGCTAAAATCATAAATTGAAGTTGATAAAACATTTTTTGGTAGATAAAAAATCTATTGTGTTGCATGACATTGTGGGGATTATAAACATTAAAATTGTCTAAATATTTTTAATAGTTTTATATCCTCAATCTAAATCAAAAATATTATATATTTAAAATATTATACTTTTTGCCGATCAGTCTACCATGTTGTTGGTTCTAATTGTCATTACCATGCTATTTATTTTTAAAAATATTATTCTTGATAGTAATTATGTAAAAAGTTTGGTTCATATATTTTATATAATCTTAGCTTGAGTGTCCATGACACATTACTATATGTTGATCTTATTTTATTTGTATGAAATCATTATTTTAATATTACTAAACTTGATTCAACAAGTCCACTCATCACTAACACAAGAGAGATCACAATGAATCACACACTACGAGACATCTATTGAAGGAATATTGAAATTATTAGAAATATAAGTGTTTTATTTCAAGAAACATAAATATGAAGTTATTATGTTTGAGATAATTTTAAGATAAATTTATTTTACAAAATGTTATATACATCGTAAATATAAATCTTTACACACACACACACACACACCCCATGATAATCTTTGTTAAAGAGAAGTGCACCCATAAGAATATAAATCAATCATGTAGAAAAATTACAGTAAAGTCTATGAAAAAATTAATAAGAATAATTATTTTTATATCATATGTTGACTTACAAGCTTATCACATTCTTACTTGCATGAATATCATATGTTAGTATGTATTATTTCCATGTATTGGCTTACATGAGTGATAAGTATTGATTATGTGCTTACTATGTGTTCTCGTGCATTAATCCAAGTGCTTGAAAGTGTGCTTGTTATATGATGATGTGTATACCTGCCAAGGATTGACTTGACATGTGAAAGCTATGTGTTGGTTAACTAAATGTTGCATCAAAAATTAAAAAACTTGGAATCTTGCCTATAAATAAAAGTGATTTGGGGTTCATGCACACAACCACACATATCATGAGAACATTTCAAAGTGAATTGAGAAACTCTTGCGCAATTATTTTCAATTACATGTGTACATATTATTGAGTTTTCTAGAAGTTGGTAGAATAGTTCAAACTGGTTTAATCAAGTATAATCAATTTAATTTAATTTAAAATGCTAAATTATTATTGTATTTATTTTATTCATTTTATTTATTTTATATATTATATTTTATTTTATTTTTGAATTCAATCATTACTCATTTTTGAATATTTTTTGTTGATATCAAGTCGGCATACCTAAGTATGTATACTAGTTATGTATAAAATACACAATTACACATGCATATTGATGTATACTATTTTTATAGATATCAAGTCATCATACCTAAGTATTTATACTAGTTATGTATAAAATACACATGCAATTTGATGTATACTATTTTTGTAGATATCAAGTTGGCAAACCTAAGTATATATACTATTTATATATTGTTTTTGTATACGGTCACCATCAAAATCTACATAATGACAACTCATTATATCAAAAATGCATGAAGCATTTATACGAATAAGTTTATATACGAAAACCAAGCATACCGTATGGTGATTAAAGAAGAAATTTGGAAACAAAAAAAATAGAATAAAAATGCTTACTATTCAATTAAGCAATCCAAGATAATCAATGAACGTACCTCAAAACAATAACAAATTAAAACTTAAACCTCGAATTAATTTTAGTTGAATCGGCGTCGAGAGGTATTTGTGGAATGATTAGGAATTTGGTTCTGTTAGAGATGCGTCAAGTCGAGAGAGATAATGTATATTTTAGGATAATATTTATATTTTTAATTATTAAACATTAAATAAACAATATATATATATAATACAAAAATACTCATTAATTTTATTTAAAATCAAAATTTTTTCAACAAAATTAATGTGCATGTACTAAGGTACAAATGAAAAATAAATACCTTACAATTTTTTATTATAATATTAATTAAGCAATAAATATATAAACAATAAAAAAAATATGTTTTGCCTTAAATTAGTAGAAATTTTAATATGTTAATTTAATTTTTAAATCATCGAAAAAATTATTATACTTATTGAATTAATTATTTAATGTTACTTTAATTTAAATTATTTAGTTTATTAATTAAAAATTTTAGAAAAATTTTTTGTATAATTTTTTAAAAAAATTAATACATCATAAATATAGTTATTTTAGTCATTATTAATATAATTTTTTTGTATTTTTATATATTTTAAATTAATTATTTATAATATCATTTTTTGATTTTACGAGGAGAATGTGTGTTTCAAGTATTGCTCATTTATAGATCAATAACATAAATTTAATAAACAAAAATAAATAAAATACTAAAACAAATAATAAATACAAAAATTATATAATTAAATATTGGCTAGAATAATACCATCGCTAAATCAGTAGCTAAATTATGGATTTTATAAGCTATTGAAAATTCGCCGCTATATTATGGATTTTATTAGCTCGAGAAAATCTGTCGCTAAATTACAAATTTTATTAGCTAGAGAAATTTCATCCCTAAATCAATCACAAAATTAAGGATTTTATTTTCTACAGAAATTCTATCACTAAATCCATCACTAATATATAGATTTTATTAGTTAGGAATATTCACTCTTAAATCCATAGCTAAAATATAAATTTTATTAGCTAGGAAAATCTGTCGCTAAATCCATCAATAATTTCAGGTCTTTATTAGCTAGAAATATTCTATCACAATTACCATAGCTAAAATCTCCGCTTTTCTTGAGTATAACTTACGAAAATTTTCTGTTACTAATCCATCGCTAAAATCCTAACTTTTTTTTAACGGAATTTACGAAAAATTTACATCGCTAATCAGTCACTAAATATATCGCTAAAATCCCTACTTTTATTTAGTGGAATTTACAAAAATTTTTCGTCACTAATCTATCCCTAAATCCGTCACTAAATCACCTGCTTTTCTTTAGTTGAATTTTCAAAAAATTTTCCCTCGCTAATCCGTTGCTATTTTTTTCATTAAATCATCATTCCCTTGCTTTTCCTAAGCTAATCCATTGCAAATTTGCTAGGGATTAATCCCAAGGTAAAATTCCCTAGATAAAATTCCCTAGCTAAATCGATATTTTCTTGTAATGATATACATATATCAATCTTTCTATATATCTATCCTTATATCTATATATCTCTTTATCTATTTATCTATCAGTCTCACTACCTATCTTTATATGTGTCTATATATCTATCTATCTATCTCTATGTATTTTTCTTTATCTATCAACCTGTCTATCTATTGTTAATCGGTCTATCTATCTACCTACCTATCTATTGTTCTTCTATCAATTTTTCTATATATCTATCTTTCTTTCTATGTGTCTACCTTTCTATCCATCTATCTATATATCTATTATTCTATCTATCTGTCATTCCATCTATATATCATTATATCTATCTATTAAACTATAAATCTATCTATTTGTTTGTCTATCTATCTATCTCTTTGTCTATATGTCTTTTTCTATAATTTTATAATTATCTTACTATCTATCTATCTTTTTATCTATTTATCTATATGTCTATTTGTGTACTATTTTATTAATGTATTTATCTATATATCTATTTATTTGTCTATATTTTCTATCTATTTATTTGTTTAACTATCTATAAATCTATTTGTCTATGTGTATATGTGGCTATCTATCTGTCTACCTATCTATATATTTGTGTATCTATCTTTTTATCTATATGTCTATCTTATATATATATATATATATATATATATCTATATATCTATCTATTTGTGTATTTATCCATCAATCTCTCTATCAATCTATCAATTTATCTATTTGTTTATATGCCTTTTTGTCATTCTATCTATCTGTCGATCTTTCTATTTATCTATCTCTCTCTCTCTCTAACTATCTAATTGTCTTTCTTTTTATCAGTCAATTAGTCTATCTATTTTTATACCCATCTATTAATCTATCAATATGCCTATTTGTCTTTCTATCTAATTTTTTATATGGCTAATTTTTTATCAATCTATTTGTCAATTTGTCTATTTGTTTATCAATCTATTTGTTTATCCGTATATCTATCTATCTGTCTATTTGCTTATCTATTCATCAATCTATCTATCTATCCATCTATCTGACTATCCGTCTATTTGTCTATATGTCTATTTATTTATCTATCTACCTTAAAAGCCTATCTACTTATTTGTTTATTTATCTATATGTCTATCTATGTGGTAATCTATCTATGTGGTAATCTATCTATCTCTCTATATGTCTAAAGATCTATATATATGTCTATCTATCTATATTTCTATCTATATATGTGTCTATCTACCAATCTACCTATCTAGCTATCGGTCTATCTGTCTATTTATTTATCTTACTATTTGTCTATTTTTCTATCTATCAGAGTATCTATCTATTTGTGTGTGTGTGTGTGTATATATATATATATATATATATATATATATATCAATCTATCAATATATCTATCAACATATCTTTCTATCTATCAATCTATCTAGCAATATATTTAGTTATCTATCAATCAATCAATCTATATATCTTTTAATACATCTTTCTATTTGTCTTTCTTTCCATCTATCTATCTATGTGTGTATCTATCTTTATGTATATCTATCTATCTCTCTATTTTTCTTTCTACATATCTATCTATCTGTCTATCTATTTATTTCTCTATCTGTCTATTTATATATCTATCTATATATCTATTTGTCAATCTATCTGTCAATATTCCATTTGACTATGTTTATTTGTATTTATGTGTCAATATGTTTGTCTATATGTATCTGTGTCTAAATATCTTTCTCTTTATATATCTAAATGTCTATATATATATATATATATATATATATATATATATCTATCTATTTCTTTATTTATTTATCAATCAATCAATCTATCTATCTAGCTACCAGTCTATCTAACATTTGTATATCTTTTTATACATTTATTTGTATATTTGGATATATGACTATCTACTGATTTATTAATTTATCTATCTATAAATTAGTCTATCTATATAATTATTTATCTATAAATCTAAATCTCTATGTATCTTTCTATTTATATTTCTATCTATATTTGAATTTATTTATCTATATATCTATCTATATATATCGATCTGTCTATCTATATCTCTATATATCTATATGTATATATATCAATCTATTTATTTATTTATTTGTCTATCTCTAAGTCTATTTTACTATCTATATA
The DNA here is from genome assembly GCA_029783825.1 of Sapria himalayana. Classification (NCBI taxonomy): domain Eukaryota; kingdom Viridiplantae; phylum Streptophyta; class Magnoliopsida; order Malpighiales; family Rafflesiaceae; genus Sapria; species Sapria himalayana. The sequence continues at coordinate 149,049 of JAREIK010003603.1, read as the reverse complement.
TTTGTCTATCTATCTATCTATCAATCTATATAGCTTTCTATATACTTGTTTATCTTTCTATTTATATAGCTTTATATTGATATATACCTTTCTATTTATCTATCTATCTTTCTACCTATATCACTTTCTATCTATCTACTTTTCTATCTGTATATCTAGCTATCTATCTAACTATCTTTGAGTCTATATATGTATTAATCTATCAGTCTTTCTGTCTATCTTTATATCTGTTCATCTTTCTATCTGTCTATCTGTTTGTCTATCTGTCTATTTGTATATCAGTCTATCTATCTATTTGTCTATCTATCTATATATCTATCTATCTTTGTATCTCATTATTTTCATAGCTATCTATTTATCTATATGTCTATCTATCTATTTGTCTATCTATTCTTATGTTTGTCTTTATATATTTGTATCTATTTATTAATATTTTTGTGTGTGTCTTTGTGTGTATGTGTCTCTTTGTGTATTTGTCTATATATCAATAGGTTTATCTCTCTATCAATTTATATATCTATCTATCTGTCAATTAATTAATCAATCAATCTATCTATCTATCTATCTATATATCTATCTATTCATATATCTGTCTTTCAATATGTTTATTTTTCTGCCTATCTATTTATTCATCTATCTATCTGTTTATCTATATGTTTATCTATTTGTATATCTGTCTATCTATCTGTTTATCTATATGTTTATCTATTTTTATATCTGTCTATCTATCTAGTTATATGTATATTGTTATATCTTTTTATTTTCCTATCTATTAATCTTTCTTTCCATCTCTATATTTTTCTATCTATCTATTTGTCTATTAATCTATCTATTTATTTGTATATGTATTCTTATGTTTGTTATTCTATCTTTGTATGTATTTACCACCCTATTTGTCTATGTGTTTATGTGTCTATTTGACTTTTTGTATTTGTGTATATGTGTTTATCTCTGTATCTATTTATATATAAATTTGTTTTTTTATCTAACTATTTATTTATCTTTCTGTCTATATATATATATATATATATATATATATATATATATATATATTTATGTAACTATCTATCTATCTACCTATAAGTATATTTGTCAAATTGGGTATCTAAATATCTTCCTTTATGTTTATTTATATATTTATCTATCTATCTATCTAAATATCTATCTATATATTTTTCAATCTATATATCTATATATCTATTTATCTGTCTATATGTTTATCTATCTATTTATTTAACTATATATCTACATACCTATCTATCTATCTATTTGTCTATCGATCTATTTTCTATCAATCTATAAATCTATCTATCTATCTATCTATCTATATATCTACATGTCTATCGATCATTCTACCAGTCTATTTGCTATCTATCTATCTATTAGTCTATTTGTTTCAATATCTATCTATCTATTTGTCTGTCTATCAATTTATATATATGTCAATCTATCTATATGTCCATTTGTTTGTATGTCTATTTATCTTTCTATCTATTTGTTTGTCTGTCTATCTTTCTATTAATCTATTTGTCTATCTATTTTTTTATATTTCTATCTAACTTTATTTATCACTTTCTAACTATCTATATATCTATTTATCTATCTATCTATCTATTAGTCTATCTGTTTGTCTATCTATCAATCTGTTTATTTTTCTATCTATTTGTCTGTCTGTGTATCTGTCTATGTATATATCTGTCTATATATATATTTCTCTAGTTGTCTTTTAGTCTATCACTCTAATTATCTATTTGTTAATTTGGCTATCTATCTTTCTATCTATGTATATATTTGTCTATCTATCTATCGATTTATCTATCTATCTATATATCTATCGATATTCCTATCGATCTATCTGTCTATTTGTCTATTTATCTAATTTACTATAGGTCTATCTATCTATCTATCAATTTGTCTATTTTTTTATTATTCTATCTATTTATATGTCTATATGTCTATCAGTCTATCAATCTATCAGTGTATCAATCTTTCACTCTTTTTGTCTAACTATCTTTCTATTTATCAATCTAGATATCCAACATCTATATATCCCTCAATCTATTTGTCTATCATCTATCTATCTATATTTTGACATGTCTATCTATCTTTAATCTAAATGTTATAATTGTATGAATCTATATATGTAACTATCTAACTATCTATCTTTCTATCTATATCTATATAACTATCTAACATGTATTTGTTTATCTATCTATCATTCAATCTATCTATCGATCTTTATATCTATCTATCCATATCTATATCTATCTATTTATCTATCTCCATGTCTGTCTATCTTTATATCTATTTGTCTATATGTCTATCTGTCAATCTGTATATCTATCATCTACCTATCTATATTTCTATTTATCTATCTATTTATTTATGTGTCTATCTGTCAAAATGTCAATCAATCAATCAATCTATCAGTTTATAATTTTATCTATCTTTCTATCTATTTGTCTACCTACCTATCTATCAAGCTATCTATCTAACTATCTATCTCTTTATCTTTCTATATATCTGTTTATCTACCTGTCTATTTATTTGACTATCTATTTATTTGTCTATCTATCTATATGTCTATATGTTTATTTATCTATTTGTTTATCTGACTATCTATTTATGTATTTATGTGTTTGTGTCTATCTTTCTATCTTTCTATATGTCTATCTGTCTATCTAACTATATATATAAATATTTGTTTATCTATCTATCTATCTTTATATCTATCGATCAGTATTTCTATTATTATGCCTATCTTTTGTCTGACTATCTTTTAATCTTTATATTTGTCTAATTGTCCATCTGTCTATCTATGTATCTATAAATCTATTTATCTGTCTTTCTGTCTATCTATTAATCTATACATACATACATATATATATATATATATATATATATATATATATATATATATATATATATATGTCTATATATCTCTTTTTATCTATCTATTTATCATTCTATCTATATATCTATGTATCTATATATCTATCTTCTCTGTATTTGTCTAATTATCTATTTTGTCTTTCTATGTATCTCTTTATAAATCAATCTTTATATCTAGCTATGTATGTACATGTCTATCTATATATCACTCTATCTATCTATCTATCTATCTGTGTATCTATATATCTATCTATCTATCTATCTACCTATATTTGTGTCTATCTATCTAAATATCAATCTATATGTCTATCAATCTATCTATTTGGATATCATACTAAGACTTTATATGTCAATCTATCTATCTTTCTATGGGTCTAGTCTTTTAACTATCTATCTTTCTATCTATTTATCTCTCTATTTATCAGTATATCAATCTCTATATCAATCTGTCTATATGTCTATCTATCTATTTGTATATCTATGAATTAGGCTATCTATATATCTATCTATCTATCTATATATCTATCTATCTATTAGTATATATGTTTATCTATCTATGTATCTATCTGTATATCTATCTATTTATCTATGTCTATATATCAATTTTTCAATGCATCTGTGTATCTATTTATCTATCAATATACCTATCTATCTACCTATCTATTTGTCTATGAATCAATCAATCAATCTTTCTACCTATCTATATGTCTATCTATCAATATATATATATATATATATATATATCTATCAATCAAATTATCTATCTATCAATATATCTAACTGTCAATCAATAAATCTATCTATATGTCTTTCTATGTATCTATCTATTTTCAATGATTCTAACTCTTTATTTGTCTATCTATTTATCTATCTGTTATCTATCAATCCAGCTATATTTTATAAGTCTATCTGTTAATCTGTCAATATGTCTATTTGTTTATCTATCTATCTATCTATCTGTCTATTCCTGTATCTATCTAACTATATAATAGTCTAACTATATATATCTATTTGTCTATCTCTCTATTTGTGTCTTTATCTATCTATCTATCTATCTCTATATCTATCTATCTATCTATCTCTATATTTATCTATATATCTATTTTTATATCTATTTATCTGACTATGTATCTATTAGTGTATCTCTCAATTTGTCTATTTGAATAATTGTAAATATGTATATGTTCTTATATATCAAAATGTTTATATGTCTATAGTTCTCTTTGTATATCTATCTAATTGTCAATCTATCTATCTATCTATTTGCATATCCATCTATCTGGCTATGTGACGATCTTTGTATATGACTATCTATCTATTTGTCTATTTGTCTATCTACTTATCTATCTATGTGTTAATCGATCTATCTATTTATCTATCTATTTATCTATCTATCTTTCTGTCTATCACTTTATCTATCTATTAATCACTATATCTATCTATCTATTTATATTTTATCTGTCTATTTGTCTATTTGTCTATCTACTATGTGTTTATGTGTCTATTTTTCTATCTACACTACAAAACTTCAAATTTATGATGGTTTATTCCTTAACATTTATAGAAAATGTCATCATTCTATTTGTAATTAGACATGACATGATATTTTTCTAAAAATATCATTATTTGGAACATGTTTTCTGTTTTTATGGTGCTTACTAAAAGTGTCATTGTTAAGACTAATAAGTTAGGAAATTTCTTGACTCCTTAAAAAATGACAAGGAATAAGGGGCAGAAAATTAAAAACCTTGTCACTTTTATAAGTGTCATGGATATAAAAATATTAATTTTGAATTTAATGATTTGAAACTAATTAGTTTTGTATTTTTTTATTTGTAAAAAAATACAGAGTACTTATCAAATGTGGATGCAATTGAAATTCCTAGTAGTTCAAACATTGACCAAAAAGTCGGGGCACCAATATTCGGAGGTCAAACTATTAAGGTCGATTCCAATTTATGATTACAAGCACATCATTATGTGTTGGAAAATATCTCAATTGTCCAACCTTATATTGAGTAAGCACCACTAACTTTTTTGTTTCTTTATTTGTTGTACATATAATATATTACTCTAATTATTTAATTATTATACATGACTTCATAGAGAGCACATGCAATGGCTGAAAGTGAAACATCCACGTCAATTAAAAAGGCAAAAGTGGTTACATGATGAGTATGCTCGTACTTTTACCTTTTGGTTACTACAAAAGGTACTACAATGGTTTCTTAAATTTTCCATAACTTTTACATTAATGGTTTACATATAAATGATAACTGGAACTTATTTCTATAGGTTGAAGTTGCAATTGGAAATAATAAACCTGTATCTGAAACCCTTAAATGGATAGCTGATGGTCAAAGCCATAATGTGATGAAGTATAATAGTTATGTCATCAATGGGTGTCAATATAATACCAAGGACCGTGATGATTTACGAGTTACCCAAAATAGTAGAGTTAGTATTGAAGCAACGAGCATGCAAATTACTAGTGCTAAGGATAAAAATCCTATCTTCGGGGAGCGTTATTTCTATGAAGTTATTACTGAGATTTGGGACCTTGATTATACTATGTTCAGAATTACAGTCTTCAAGTGTAATTGTGTTGATAATAAGAATGGAATCAAAGTCGATGATCTTGGGTTTACCTTAGTTGACTTTAGCAGAGTAGCTCATAAGTCAGATTCATTCATATTGGCCTCCCAAGCTTAGAAAGTCTTCTATGTATAAGATTAGCTTAATCCAAGATGGTCAATTATTTTGTCCACCCCTCAACAAGACTTCACAGAAAGAGCAAATGATGATGATCCTATGGACATTTCTATTGAACATAGTCCAGTCATATCTTCTTTGCCACAAGTTGAATTATTTGATGCAATGGATGACTCTGATCAAATTTGTATTCGAGTTGATTCTGAGGGAATTTGGGTTGAGAACAAATCATATATGTAACCAAATTGTAGCTTATTTATGGTATTGTGAATTGATATGCTACTATAGTAGTTTGTAGTGTAAATGTATGCTTACTACATTTAATATTCTTTCAATTTTGTCTTTATTTATTTGTCTTTGTTATTAGATGATTGTTATGCTTTCAATTTTTGATAATGTCAGGTTGACATTATTCAAAACATTGACAGTATTATGTTTTCTGTAAAGCAGCTGATTAGGTAATGTCTTAATTAGTTAATTTTATATTCTTTAAATTTTTGTTAGATATGTTAGTACTTTTATTTAAACATTATAAATATTTTTATGATAGGTATGGATACAGAACAACAAGATAAAGCAACTACAAGAAAGAGATGTAGAGGGATAACAAGAAAGACTATGATTATCAAGAATAGGAGCAAAGGAATAAAACTTGCAGTAAAGTATAATATTGATGGTATTTATGTTGGACAAGCTGCTGTGCATCTCACAAGTTATTTAGGCATATTGGCACGTACCATGGTCCCAATTAGATGTAACACTTGGCACCATGTACCTAAGAAATTGAAGAATAAATTGTGGGACTCCATTGAGATAAACTAGTATTTTTTATTCTATCTATAACGTTTTCTAATTCTATTTGCAAATTTTTTTAACAACTAATAATGATGTTCATTACTTCTAGGCTGCATTTACATTGGATTATAAAAGTAGAACTAATTGTATGAAATCAATGAGCAAGTGCTTTAGATCATTCAAGAACATGTTGACTGCAGAGTATATCATTCCTTTCAAAGACCAACTAGAGCTTTTTAAAAAATAACCAGTTGAATACAATTTTATTGAAGATGAAGATTGGACAATATTTGTCAAAGAAAGATTGTCTCAAAGATTTAAGGTAAATTTCTAATTATTTTCATGTAATATACTTATATTTTCTTTACTTAATATGAAATAAAATTTGAAGGAGTTGAGAGAAGTTCAAAAAGAAAGAAGGAAAAAATATATTTATAATCATCATCTTAGTAGGAAGGGATATGCTGGTCTTGAGGAAGATATGGTAAGTTAAAGATGTTGTTAATTTACAATTTCAATATTTTAAAATTTGCTAGAAACCGGCTTTACTAAAGTCATTGATAGAAGTGTATTATGGAAGAAAATAATGGAGAAAAAAGATGACACTTATGATGAAGTTGTCATTCTGGTAGTGGAGAAGATTGTAAGTATAAGTTATGTAACATATATTTCATTTACGTTAATAACTTATTTATATTAACCAATATGACATTAAATTTTATAACATCATTGTGTTTTAGGATAAGAGGTTGCAACAGTCACAAGAAAGTAGTTTGAGTTTCAATGGAAATGACATACTTACTGAAGCATTGGGAACTCCTAATATAGTGGTCGAGTATGAGCTAAATGAAAGCATTATACACCACGACAATATTTTCATTCTATGGTAGATCGTGTTTTGCGGGAATTTATGAAAGTATCGCAAGAGAGACAATCAAAGTTTGAAGCAAAAATTTTATTCCAACTCTCTCATATGGTACCCACCACACCACAATCTAATGTTAGTAGCTCTAACATGCTCCAAAAATATATTATCCTTCCTGAAATTGTTGAGCAACCAAAATGTCGAGTAGATGATCACACTCCTCCAATGCTAAAAGCAAACAAGGTAAGTTGTAATTAATATTATGTTCTATAATAAAAATGTGTTAACACAAACTCATAATTTTTATATCAACTTACCTAGTTGATTAATTCCTATATAGATGTAATGTTACAATATATGTTTGTATAATAAATTATATAATAAGCTCATTAAGTTATGATAACTCAATTTTGTCTAACTAATTCTTTCCTACATAAAAATTATCAACTTTAGATGATTGCATATAACTAAACAATATTGTTTCATTTTATAGGTTAGGAAATGTCAATTGGCCATAGGGACAAAAGAAAATGTAGTTGCAGCTGGAATAATAGTACTTGAAAATGGTGTAACTTCCTTGTTGCTGTGGATGTTTCTTATGATCTAAATGCATTACTTTCTGTACCTATTCCAAGCCAAATTACCACTATTGGAGATGCTATTGGGCATCAAATTTTATGGCATGCCCAATTAGTCATTCTTACTACTCATCTCATCCTGGTATGTGCTTTTTTTTAAAATAAAAAATTTATTGTTACTAATATATCAACTATTTTATTTAGGAAAATTCTTATATATACAATGATATGTTATGTTTGATGGGATTCAAAAAAATTTAAGAAACAGAGGAATAAAGAGAGAACATTGAGTTTTAAGGATGAGAACCCTGTAGATATCAAGAACTTTGCTACATTTATTGGGATGTTGTTAAAGGATGAGAAGGTACATGCAGCAAAAATCATGGAGGATATTTTTGAAGAGTCTTTTAAGACCTTCCTCATGAATGAAGGTATGGATATCATAATTTCATCAATATAGGTGTCATCTAATTTCCTTATTTATATATGGTAAGAGAAACATTTAATATATTTTTCATATATTTTAACTATCTTATTTATGCTTTAATTTTTCATAATGAGAATTGTAATTAATTTCAGTTACATTAAAATATTAAAACATTTAAATATTGTGTGAAATTAAATTAGGCACTTAAATAAAAAGTTGGTTGATGCTAAAGAGGCAGAGCGATTTATTTTTATAAATCCGACCTTGGTTTCCAAAGCTGGAATGGGAGAAGCAAGCAAGAAAAATAGGTCAAGGGTTATAGCTAATCAGTTTATGAATGCAAATAATGCTGATTTTGTTTTTATTCCATATAACCAAGGGTAAGTTATTAAATATAAGTAAGCTTATAAGTATGCATATTTATCAAATTATAATTGATATGTAGTTACACTCATGTTAATTTTGTAGTTGTCATTGGGTTTTGGCGGTACTTGACATAAGGATTTTGATTGCCTATTACCTTGATTCCTTGCATCATCTTCATATGATCTTAAATACATTGGTAATATGTAAGTTTTCTCCTTAATATTATAGAATGAAGCATAGTTGGTAACAAAAATTATTTTCTTCATGCAGGGCTCTAAGAATTCATCCACTTAAAAAACATAAATCATCAAAAATAGAGCCTAATTGAATTGTATTATGGGTAAATAACTCATATAAACTGAGTAATAAAATATTTAGTGTCATCTTCTTAATTTTAAACTTAGTACAATATGACATACTTGTAACTCCATATAAATATAATGATTTTTTTATCTATTTAGTGCGCGATACAACTAGGTAGTTTGAATGTGGATACTATGTGATGAGATATATGAGAGATATCATTCTCAATCAAGGATGTCTTACAACAAATGTATGTGTTGATTTATTGGTTCTCAATATATCAATGGTTATTTTATTTTCTAATGCAATTGCTGAAACTATTACTTTACTTTTCAATACTTTCATGGGAAAAAATCATACAATAATGATGAGTGAATGAAGTACGATCTGAATGGGTGATGTTGGTGACTCAATTAATACTTTCCTCGGTTTGAAAAGCTTTGAGGACCCCTTTTTGTATTGAAGCATGAACAAATTTTGGCATATCCAACTATCACTTTTGATGAGGTTCATATTTTATCTCTCTTTTGAACCAAACTATGACTGAAGGTAAATTGTTCAACATAATCATTTAAAGACTTTTTAGTATTTTCCTTCCACATTCATGATATTTCTTTAATTTCCAATAGTTAAATTAAGTTAGTATATTGTATGCATGATTAATAGGTGTCTAAAGGGAAACTTTTTTTTGGTGAAGTTAGAAGATCTTCCAACTTTGGAATGGTCCATGAACTATTGTGATAATAAAGGTATTTTTCATAATGATATCAAGTTTATTATTTCTTTCTTTCTATTAAATATTTTAAAATGGAATATGCAATTGGAACTTTATTATTATCATATTATCTTTTGTTTTCATTGTCAACTATAGATTTTTTTGTTGATTGGCTATGGAAAACATGAAGATTTTGACTTTTGGCTCCAATACTTTACCACAACATTGTAAGTTAAATTGTCACCCTTATAAAACACAATGATTTTTTCAAGGCACAAATTTTTTTTATTACATAGCCTTTTATTTTATTAATGAATCTAAAACTATAAGTTGATGGATTACTATATATGTGTAATCAATAGAACTTGAAATTATATTACATAGCATATAATCGAGTTTTTTTAAAGTATTGGGAAGATGACATGTAATTTAACTTTTTATTTTATTAAATTTAATTGGTTTTTGTAGTGTTTCTTCAAGTAGTTTGTGATTATTGATCTTTCAACTCATTACACACATATATGTTATAATGTGTTTTTAATGGATTATTATTGTTTAGTATTTTACCATATTTGATCAACTTTTATGTTATAATTGATAAATATCTTGGGTGCTATTTTACCCATTACTACTAATTTGTTTTTCTTGTTGTTAAATTTTTTTAATCATATATGTCAATTGTTATATAAATTATTTTCATGATATGTTGTTATCATTCCTTCATTTTTATTTTCCAATGCTCTATAATATTTTTTTTTTCTACAAGTGTAATTGATTATAGTTCATCTTTTTGTATGTAGGTTGCCTTTTTAGGAAATAAACTTTCAACTTAGCCAAGCTAGCATGAAGTAGTTTCTTGGAGATAAGGCACAATTGGGTTGCATATATAAGAAAATTTGAATTGAATTTAAAGAAATGAATGTTTAAATTGTGATATTTTTTTTTGTTTATGAAATGTAAGAAGTACAAGTTCCCCATTGTAATTAAAAACTAAAATCTTGGTATGGATTGGAATGTATGTTTTTCTTATGTGCATGCATTATTACAATAACAGGTGAATATTTTTTTACAACAATTATTAAATTGATATTTAATTAAATCATTATCTTCCTTGACACTTTTACTAAGTGGCTTTGTATTCAAATAATTTAAGATTTTTAATACAACAAATAATGACATTTCTCTGAGTATCAAAGTAGATTGGTATAATAAACAATGACAATTTTTTTAGCGTCAAGGTTCTTTTCAATGACACTTCTAAAAAATGACATTATAGGCAAATACTTATTATTACAGGCTAGCGGATGACACTTTCGATAAGTGACATGAAATATCATTAATGATGCTTTTTAAGTGACATTGAATATGTTTTTTGTTGAAGTGCTATCAAATTTTTTATTTATCTATCTGTCTTTCTATTTATCTATCAATGTATATATCTAACTTTCTACCTATCTATATATCTATCTATCTATTTGTCTGTCTATATGTCTATTTGTAAATCTATCTATATGTATTTCTATTTTATGTATTTTTGTTTCTCTATATATCTCTCTATGTTTCTATTGTCTACTTTTCTATATGTCTATTTATCAATCAATCTATCTATCTCTCTAGTTATCTATCTATCTATCTTTCAATCTATATATATATATATATATATAATTATATATATATATATATATATATATATATATCTATATATCTATATATCTATATATCTATATATCTATATATATCTATATATCTATATATCTTTATCAATCTATCTCTCTATCTATCTAATTATCAATTTGTCTATCTAACTTTTTATTTTTGTATCTTTTTATCTGGCTACCTATCTATCTATCTATCTATATATATATATATATCTATCTTTGTTTCTATATATCAATCTATCTGTATTTCTATATAATTGTATATATGTCTATCTATCATTCTAGCTATCTAGCCATATATTTATCTATCTTTCTATGTGTTTAAGTCTCTATCTATTTATAGGTATATCACATTATATATCCATCTGTCTATTTATCTATATATATATATATATATATATATATATATATCTATATTCCTGTGAACCTATCTATTTATCAATCTTTATATATATATATGTGTGTGTGTGTGTGTGTGTGTGTGTGTGTGTGTGTCTACATATCTCTCTATTAGTATATCTATCGATTTAAATATATCTTGATCTATATATTTATTTATCTTACTATATATATATATATATCTATCAATCTCTAAATTTATTGATCTACCAATCTGTCTATCTATTTGTCTATCTATTTATTTATTTATCTATCTATCTATCTATTTATATACCTATATGTTTAATTTTCTAACTATTATTCTTTGAAATTAAGTAACTATCTTTCTCTCTATTACTATATTAGACAATATGTCTATCTATCTATGTGTTTATTAGTGTATCTATCGATATGTCTATATATCTATCTATTTATTAGTCTATTAGTCTATCAATCTATCAGTCTATTTGTTTATCTTTCTTTCTATCTATTTATTAAAATATCTAACTATCCATGTATCTTTCTATCTATTTCTCTATCATCTATCTGTCTATCCATCTACATTTGTATCTATCTATTTGACAATTTTTCTATTTACTTATCCATCATTCAAAATATATATTTTTATTTAAATGTTTATATGTAGATCAATCTATCAATATAACTATCTAACTATTTATATTTCTTCTAACTATCTATCGATCTAACTAACTAACTAACTAACTAACTATCTTTCTATCTATCAGTTAATCAATCTATCTAATTAACTACCGATCTGTTAATCTATCTATCTATCTATGAATTTATCAATCTATTTATCTATCTATCTATCATCTATTTATCTATATATTTTCCAATCTATGTGTCTATCTGACAATTTGTTCATCTAAATCTATGTATATTTGTCTATCTATTTATCTATCTATCTACTTATCAATATATCTATCTATCTATCTATCGACATGTCGATCAATATATCTATTTAATTACCTATCTGCCTATCTATATATTTGTCTATCAATCTATCTATCTATTTATCTTTCTATCAATCAATCAATCTATCTATTTATTTGTCTATCTATACATTTATATGTCTTTCTATCTATTTGTCTATTTTATATATGTTTATCAACTTATCTTCCTATAAGCCTATCTGTCTATATGTCTATTTGTCTACCTGAAAATCTGTCAATCTATCAGCCTATTTATCAATTTGTGTAACTATCCATCTGTCTATATATATATATATATATCTTTTAGTCTATTTGCTTTTCATTCCATCTATCTATCTATCATTGTGTCTATCTATCTATATGTATAGCTATCTATCTCTCTATTTTCCTATCTATCTATCTATTTGTCTATATGTCTTTATATCTATCATTATATATGTCTATTTGTATATCCATATATCTGTCAATATGTCAATATGTCTATGTGTCTATGTATATATGTGTTTAAATGGAAATCTTTTTATAAATCTATCAATCTATATAACTATTTATCTATTTATTTAGCTATTTTTCAATCAATAAAACTATCCATCTATCTATCAGTCTATCAAATTATTTGTATATCTTTTTAGAACACAATTTGAATATTTGGATATTGATCTATTTGCCTGCTTTAAATCTATATATTTATATATTAGTCTATCTATATATTTATATATCTATATATCTAAATATCTATATATTTATCTATCGGTCTATCTATCTATCTATTTATATATCTATTTGTCTATATATCTAAATGTATATCTATCTATCTATATGTTTATCTATCTATATGTCTATATATCTATCTAACTATCTATCTATTTGTCTATTTGTCTATTTGTCTATTTGTCTATCTATCTATATGTCTATTAGTCTATCTAAATATCTAAATATCTATAAATGTAACATTTTATATATATATCTATCTATCTATATAGCTTTCTTTCTTTTTAACTATCTATCTGTATATCTAGCTATCTATCTAACTATCTATATGTCTAATGATCTATCAGTCTATTTGTTTATCTATTTATCTTTTTTTGCTATCAACCTATCTATATATCTATCTATCTGTATATTAATCTATCTCTCTATTTTCTTATCTATCTATCTTTCTATTTCTTTATTTTCCTACAATCTATCTTTCTATCTGTCTATCTATCTATTTGTATATCTATTCTTATGTTTGTCTATCTATCTTTGTATTTATCAAAAAGTTTATTTGTTTGACTTTATGTGTCTTTTTGTTTATTTATATATTTGTTTATCTATCTATCTATCTATTTTTTATTTATCTATATAACTATCTTTCTATATTTTATCTATCTATCTATCTAACTAACTAACTAACCATCTATCTATTTATCTACATATTTATCTAATTGTGTACCTATCTAACAATCTATTTATCTATCTATCTATTTCTTTATATGTCTATTTGTCTATCTATCTATATGTCTATTTATCTATCTGATTATCTATCTATCTATAAATATTTTTAGCTGTCTATTTGCTTTCTATCTATCTAACTATAAGTCTATTTCTATCTATCTATCTATTTATTTGCTTATCTATTTATCTTTCTACTTGTCAATCTATATATATGTCTATATATCTATATATCCATTTCTCTTTCTATCTGTCTATTTGGCTTTCTATCTTTCTATCTATCTTTTTGTCTATCTATCTATCTTTTTATATGTATATCTATCAATCTATTTATTTATCTATCTATGTATCTAGCTATCTATTTGTCTATCAATATATTTATCTATATATATAACTATCCATTTGTCTATCTATCTATCTATTTGTCTTATGGTCTATATGTTTATCTGGCTATATTTGTATATTTTTATATATCTATATCTCTATTTGTCTATGTGTCTATCTATCTATATATGTATTTGTATTTATATCTATCTATGGTATATGTATGTATGTATCTGTCTGTCTATCTATCTTTTTTCTATTAGTCTTTTTGTCTATCTACCTATCTATCTCTCTATATATTTGTCTATCTATAAATAAGTCCATATTTCTATCTATAAATACATCTATCTATTTATCTATATATCTATCTGTCTATCTATCTATCTCTGTGTCTATCTTTCTATCTATCTATCTATTTATCTAAATATCCATCTGTCTATCTATCTATCTAACTATATAGTTGTCTATCTATCTATCTATATATCAAGATATCTATCTATTTGGATATATATTTTATCTATCTATCAGTCTACAATGAATCTATCTATATTTCTATCTATCTATATGTTTATCTATCTATTTATCCATCATTATATTTGTCTATCTCTATATTTGCCTATCTATCTATCTAACTATCTCTCTCTCTATTTTACAATCTATCAATATTCTATCTGTCTATCTGTCTATCTAACTATTTATTTGTCTATGTGTTTATGTTTCTATTTGTCTATATGTCTATCTATCAATCTTCCTATCTATCAGTGTATCTATCTATCAGACTATCTATCTATGTATTTTTCTATCTATCTACCTAACTATCTATCTTTCTTTCTAATTGTATATATATCTATCTGTCTATAAGTTTATTGGCTTTTTATGTATCAGTCTATATGTCTCTCTCTATATATCTATGTGTCTATTGATCTATCTATCTTTTTATCTATCTATCTATATGTATATCTGCCTATTTCTGATCTATTAATATGTCTATCTATCTATCTATTTGACTATCTATATATCTATTTATCAATCTCTCTATATATCTAACTATCTATTTATATACCTATCATTCTATATATATATATATATATATATCTATGTATCTCTCTAACTATTTATTTGTCTATCTATCTAACTATATGACAATCTAGCTATCTATCTATCTATCTATATGTCTATGTTTATATCCATGTGTATATTTATCTATCTATCTATTTGTTTATCTATCTATATATCTATCTATCTATTTTCTATATATCTATTTTCTATCTATATATCTATCTATCAATTTTTAAATCAATCAATCTATCTATCAATCAATATATCAGTTTATCTATTTATCTATTTGCCTATTTATCTTACTATATATCTATCAATCAATCTATTTGTATATCTATATATCTTTCTATCTATCTATTATTTATATGTCTATCAATTTTTCTATGAATCTGTCTATCAATCTATCTATCAACCTGTAAATCAATCAATCAATCTATTGATCTATCTATCTCTTTATCTATATGTCTATTAATTTGTATATCAAACAATCTTTTTATCTATCTATCAATCTGTCTATCTATGTATCTATTAATCTATCTATCTATCTATCTATCTATTTTTCTATCTAGCTATTTAATTAATTGTCTATCTATCTTTCTATATATCTATCTAACTAATTATCTAGATATCAGTCACTCTATCTATCTATTTATATGTATGTCTGTCTGTCTATTTTTCTGTCTATCTATCTATCTAATATATCAAACTATGTGACTAAAGATCTGTTTATCAAATTGTTTATCTATCTGTATATCTATCTTTCTATCTATCAAAATATTTGTATTTCTATCTATCTTTATATCTATATTTCTATATGTTAGTATATGTTGGGTAATTACGCTTCCACGGGTAGTGAGATTTAGAAAAAGAAAACAACAGAATCACAGAAACAAGCAATATATATATCCCAATCCAATAGCATCCACGACAGAATCAAAAACGAGAATTCAACACAAGAAATAACGTGGTTCGCTAGTCGCTCAGTACGACTAGCTACCTCCACCAGAAAAGGATTATGCGTTATAGATTAAAACCAAAATAGAACGTCTTACAGTATGCAGCACGGAGCAGTCACGAAATCACGCAGAGAGAGAGGAGAGGGAAGATGAACAGTTCAACTGGGTCAAAAATAGCCGCCCGAAAAATAAAATACAAATCGTTTTATATGAAAAATAAACATCCTGTTCATTTAACCGAAATGGGTCGGATCATGGAACAGGTTAGGCTTTGCTCCAAAAATTTTGGCCCGTTGATCGGTCAGCGGGACCTCCGTTATTGTGCTACTGCTACATCCCCGGACTTTTAATATTTCATTTCCTGCACTTACATTAAAATATTAAAATAGATTATTAAGTAAAAACAAATTACATATACAGCAATCTCCACCTTAATTTGTTTTGCATACAGATAGAGAGATACTCTCTATAAACAGTTAGTCCAAAAAGACTACATCTGATTTGATATGTTCAGTAAGTCAAGACAGTGTCTTAACTTATTCAGAGTAACATGTTTGGTAAACATGTCAGGTGGATTATCAGAAGTTGCAATCTTCTTTACTTGTACCCTCTTCTCAGATCGAAGGAAATGATATCGCACATCAATGTATTTTGTCCTCTCATGGTGCACTTGGTCTTTTGCTAAACAAATAGCACTGAGGTTGTCACATAAGACTGTTGCAACCTCTTCATAAAGACCAAGGTCCTTGAGAAAACCTTTCAGCCATATCCCTTCCTTCGCAGCTTCAGTCAGAGCCATATACACTGCTTCAGTAGAAGATAAAGTAACAGAAGATTGTAGTCTGGTTTCCAGCTAACTACATAACCACATACAGTGAAGACATAACCAGTCATAGACCGTCTACTGTCAACATTTCCTGCATAGTCAAAATCAGAATATCCTACCAGCAAGAGTTCAGATTCATTACTAAATATCAGACCAACATCAAAACTCCCCTTGAGGTACCTAAGTATCCTCTTAATAGCTTTCCAGTGCTCTTGAACAAGGTTTATCATAAACCTACTCACTGCACTTACTGCATGAGCAATATCAGGTTGGGTGCACACCATAAGATACATGAGGCTCCCGACACCACTAGAATAAGGAACCTTAGACATTTGTTCCTTATCAGATTCAGATTGAGGACAACATTATAATGTCATATGGAGGTTAGAAGCAAATGGTGTGGATAGAGGCTTACAAGAAGCCATTCCAAATCTAGATAGAAGTTTTTGAATATATTTTTTCTGTGAAAGAAACAATTTTCTTTTAATTCTATCTTTGAATATTTCCATACCTAAAATTTGCTTTGCTCCTCCAAGATCTTTCATATCAAATTCAGAACTGAGGAGATCTTTCAGTTCCTGAATATCAGATTTATTTCTTGTAGCAATAAGCATATCATCTACATACAATAGCAAGTAGATATATGACTCATCCTTGTGCCTTTTGAAATAAACACAGCAGTCATGGTCACACCTACTGTATTCATGACTAGTCATGAAGCAGTCAAATCTCTTGTACCACTGACGTGGAGACTGCTAAAGTACATAAAGGGACTTCAGAAGCTTGCACACATGGGTTTCCTTGCCTAATACCTCAAAACCCTCAGGCTGGCTCATGAAGATCTCTTCATCGAGATCTCCATGAAGAAAAGTAGTTTTGACATCTAGTTGCTCAAGTTCAAGATTCTGATGTGCTACTAATGCAAGAAGTACTCTTATTGAGGTATGTCTAACTACAGGAGAGAATATCTCGTTGTAGTCAACACCCTCTTTCTGACTAAACCCTCTTGCAAATAGACGTGCCTTAAACTTTAAACCACCAGCAATTGAGGCATCCTCTTTCTTCTGGAAAATCCATTTGCAAGACACTATTTTTCTTCCCTTTGGTTTAGGTACAATGATCCAGGTACCATTCTTATGAAGAGATTCAATTTCTTCATTCATGGCAACCAACCATGACTCAGACTCAGGACAATTAACAGCATTCCTAAAGGAGGATGGTTCAGGAATATCAATCTCTTCGACAACTTGTAGGACAAACCCTACAAATTCATCAAAGCTGAATTTCAGAGGAGGACGTGCATTCACCCTCCTTTGTCTATCCCTTGCAATACTAGGGAATAGACTCTTTAGGTGCAGTTTCAAGATCAGGTTCAATAACAGAATTAGCATCATTTTCATGATTAGCTATCGTTTGTCTAGAAACAACATGCATCCTTCTTGGAGCTACGGATTCAGATTTTAGCTCTACCTTAAGTTCAGTTTGAGGAACATCAGGTAACTGGATAGGGCTAGGTACTTCTTTTAGAATGACACTCTCGTCGAAGGTAACACTCCTAGAAAGTATAACTCTCTTTTCAGATGGTGACCAGATACGGAATCTTTTGACTCCATCACCATAACCAACAAATATTTCCTTGCGTGCTCGAGGTTCAAGCTTACCATCATTTACATGATAGTAGGCAATACACCCGAACACCTTCAGATTGGAATAATCTACAGGTTTACCAGTCCACACTTCAAATGGAATTTTAAAGTTAATTCCACTATGTGGCGATCTGTTTATCAGATGGCATGCAGTATTAATAGCTTCAGCCCAAATCTCTTTGCCTAAGCATGATTGAGAAAGCATACATCTAGTTCTCTCCAGGAGAGTTTGGTTTATTCTTTCAGCAATGCCATTCTGCTGAGGAGTGTCCCTAATAGTTTTGTGTCTAGCTATACCTTTGTCCTTACAGAATTCCTCAAATTCAGACGAATAAAATTCTAGACCATTATCTATTCATAACAGTTTAAACTTCTTTTGTGTTTGATTTTCTACTAAGCTAACCCACTGCTTAAACTTTATAAAAGTCTCGGATTTATGTTTCATCATGAATACCCAGGACATCCTAGAGTAATCATCAACTATACATAAATAAAAACGAGCACCCCCAAGAGATGTGACTCTAGAAGGGCCCCAACAGTCAGCATGGATATAATCCAAAATACTGTTTGTGCAGTGTATGGCTTTACCAAACTTAGTTCTATGTTTCTTACCAAAAACACAATGATCACAGAAATTTAATTTACTGAGTCTATGACCAACAAGAAGATTAAGATCAGAGAGAATTTTCATACCTTTCTCTCCCATATGTGCGAGCCGCATATGCCACAGTCTGGTAAGTTCAACTTTGTCTTTAGATGCTGGCTCTCCAGATGTGACAGCAATAGCCCCTGTCACTATGAAACCTATCAGTGTATATAGCATTCTAGTTTTCTACCCCTTCAGTACAACATCATCTCCTCGGTGAACATTCAGTGTTCCCTCTCTACCACTGAATGAATATCCATGATCGTCCAGAACAACAAGAGAAATGAGATTCATTGTCATCTCAGGGACATATCTCACATTTGAAAGTGAGACAATTTGGTCATCCCAAGTTCTTAGTCTGACTGTGCTGATTCCAAGCACCTTACATGGTTGGCTGTTCCCCACCACAGCATGGCCAGCTTCCATCTTGTCATATTTGCTGAACCACTCCAAGTGAGTGCTTATATGGAAGGAAGCACCAGTATCTAGGATCCAAGAATCTGATCTTGCGATCGTTGTGGAGATTACCAACACAAGGTCTTCTCCATCATCCAGATCATCAAAAGTCACGACAGCAGAAGGTGGTGGGTTAGGTTGACCTTGCTGTTCTAGCCTTGCTCTTTTCTTCGGGCACTCAGTTTTTCAATGCCCTTTCTGTTTACAGTAGTGACAAATGTCACCCTCATTTGACCTCTTATGAATCTTATTTCCCTTCTTGTTGAATGGAACAGGTTGTGGCCTCCTGTTTGTCACCACCAATCCAGCCAGATGTTGTTCAAGTCTTTCAACCGTAGCCTTCTGCCTCATCTCTCTGGAGTGTAGGGCAGCCCGAACATCCTCTAGTGTGATCTCCTCCTTTCCCACAATGAGAGATTCAACAAAATTTTCATAGGAAGGAGGAAGAGAAACCAATAGTAGAAGTGCAGCATCCTCATCATCCACCTTAGCATCCGCACGTTTAAGGTCCATGAGGATGCTGTTCAAGTCATCCAGATGCTTCTTCAAAGAGGTTCCCTCTTGCATCCTCAGTGTGAACTGCCTTCTCTTCAACAGAAGCTTGTTCGTTAATGATTTAGTCATGTACAGAGACTCAAACTTGAGCCACAGTTCTGCAGTAGATTCCTCACCTGCTACATCAGCAATGACTTCATCTGACAAGCTCAACAAAATGGTGGAGTGTGCTTTCTCTTCACGTCTCCAAGCCTCAGCCTCGGTTATTCCAAGAGCAGCATCAGTGTGTGGATCGAAGCCTTGAACCAGAGGACTCCAAATATCGATGTTTTTCAAATGCGCTGACATTTTAATCTGCCACATACTAAACCCATTTCTGTCGTTGAATTTCTCAATCATGGTGTTTAGGGTTCCAGCCATTTCAACAGAATATTGCTTGTACAGAAAAATCTCAAACCCTAAATGCACAATTGCTCAAAAAATCTCAATCCAAGCTCTGATACCAATTGTTGGGTAATTGTGCTTCCACGGGTAGTGAGATTAAGAAACAGAAAACAACAGAAACACAGAAACAAGCAATATATATATCCCATTCCAAGAGCATCCACGACAGAATCAAAAATGAGAATTCAACACAGGAAATAACGTGGTTTGCTAGTCGCTCAGTACGACTAGCTACCTCCACCAGAAAATGCTTATGCGTTACAGATTAAAACCAAAATAGAACGTTTTATAGTATGCAGCACGAAGTAGTCACGAAATCGCACAAAGAGAGAGGAGAGATAAGATGAACAGTTCAACCGAGTCAAAAACAGCCGCCCAAAAAATAAAATACAAATCGTTTCATATGAAAAATAAATATCCGATTCATTTAACCGAAACGAGTCGGATCATGGAACAGGTCAGGCTCTACTCCAAAAATTTTGGCCCGCTAACTGGTCAGCGGGACCTCCGTTATTGTGCTACTGCTGCATCCCCGGGCTTTTAATATTTCTTTTCCTGCACTTACATGAAAATATTAAAACAGATTATTAAGTAAAAACAAATTACATATACAGCAATATATTTGTTTGTCTATCTATCATCTATCTATCTTTCTATTTTTTACAAATTTGCCTTTCTCTATGTCTGTCAATCTATCTATCTATTTGTCTAACTATTTCTATTTATCTGTATATCTATATGTCTATCTATCTATCTTTGTGTATGTCTATCTATCTAATTGTATTTCCATTTACCTGTTTATCTATTTATCTATCTTTCTTTCTTTTTATCTATCTTTCTATCTATCTTTCATTATATATGTCTATCTATCTATCTATCTATTTAGTTTTCTTTCTTTTTTTTCTTTCTATCTATTTAACTATATATTTGCCTACCTATCTATATATATATTTGGCTATCTTTGTATATGCCTATATGTCAATAATTTTATTTTCTTATGTATTTATCTATTTATTTTTCTATTTAACTATTTAGATGTCTATGAGTGTATCTATCTATAATTCTTTCTCTCTATTTGTTTTTATATCTATCTATTTATCTATCTATTTGTCAAAATATATACTTACTATTTGTCTATATGTATATATATCTATTTGTATATCTATCTATTTTTTATTCTATTATATATTATCTATCTATCTATTGTCTATCAATCTCTATGTCAATTTGTCTATTTGTCTATCTATCTATCTATCTAGTTATCAATCTATTTCACTATCTATCAATCTATTAGTTTATCTACCTATCTATCTATCTCTCTATCTATATATCTATAATTATGCCTATCTTTCTATCTGCCTATCTTTCTATCTCTATATTTATCTATTTTTTTATGTGTGTGTGTGTGTGTGTATCTATCCATCTACCTATCTATCTATTTAACTATCTATATAGTTGTCTATCTATATATTTGTATATTGATCTATCTAGCTATCTTGTTATCTAATTATCTACCTATCAGTCTATCATTGTAAGTATCCATCTATCTATATGTTAATCTATCTATCTATAATATGTCTCTCTCTATTTGTCTATTTATCTATCTATCTCTCTATCTATCTGTCTATCGTTCTATTTGCCTATCTATCTATATAGTTTTTTGTTAATCTGTCTATCTAACTATTTGTCAATCTATTCTTCTATTTGTCTTATATCTTTGTATCAATTTATCTATCTATCTGTTTATTTATCTATGTATTTATATGTCTATTTTTATATGTGTCTATATATCTATCTATCTTCATATCTATCTATCTATCTGTATATCTATTTTCTTATCTATTTGTTTATCTTTATATATATTTCTCTAATTATCTATTTATCTATCTTTTTTACTTTCTATCTTTCTAATTGAATATCTATCTATTTGTCTAAATGTTTATTTGGCTATCTTTGTATCAATATATTTGTCTATCTCTCTATCTATCTCTTTGTCTATCTATCTATTTATCTATCTATCTAGGTATCTATCTGTCTATCTATATATCTATTTGTCTATTTATTTGCAATGTATCTGTATGTATATCTCTCTATATGTATATCTTCCTATCTGTCTATCTATTTATCTATCTATCTTTCTACCTATATTAAAATCTAACTATCTATATATCTCTCTATATGTCAATCTTTTTATATATCTAAGTGTCTATCTATCTATTTGTATTTCTTTCTATCAATCTTTTTATTTATCTATCTATCTAACTAACTAACTATCTATCTCTCTATCTATATATCAATCCATCTATGTATCTATATATTTTAGATCTATTTATATATCATTATGTTTATCTGTCTGTCTATCTATCTATTTTTCTATCTATCAGCCAATTATCTATCAAACTATCTGTCTATCTATCCACATATCTATAAATCTATCTATCTATCAATCCATCCATCCATCCATCAATTTATACATCTATTAATTCATCTATATATCCATCCATCTATCGATATATCTATCCATCTATCTACCCATCTATTTATCCATCAATCTATTTATCTATCTATACATGTATCTATTCATCTATCCATCTGTTAATTTGTCCATCTATCCGTCTATTTATCCATAAATCTATCCATCTATCTATCTAACTATCTATCTATCTAACTAACTATCTATCTATATATAAATCTTTATATATATATATATCTGTCTGTCTATCTATTCATATATCTATTCTTTTATCTGTCCATCTATCTATTTGTCTATCT
Source organism: Sapria himalayana (assembly GCA_029783825.1). Classification (NCBI taxonomy): domain Eukaryota; kingdom Viridiplantae; phylum Streptophyta; class Magnoliopsida; order Malpighiales; family Rafflesiaceae; genus Sapria; species Sapria himalayana. Next base: position 125,349 of record JAREIK010003603.1, on the reverse strand, counting down.
ATTTATTTTTTTATGTCATTCTATATGTCTATTTATTTGTTTATCTATTGGTCTATATATCTTTCTATCTAGTTATCTGTCTATATATCTACCTATATATCTATCAATCTATTTGTCTGTCTATCTATATGTATGTCAATGTGTCTATCTGTTTATCTATCTACCTATCTATCTATTTGTATGTCTATCTGTTTGTCAAAATATATATCTGTGTATCTGTCTATTCGTCTATCTATCTATATATCTATATGTCTATTTGTATGTCTATATGTCTATTTATCTGTTGGTCTACCTGCCTATCTATAACTCTGTCTTTCTATCTAAATATCTATCTATCTTTTGTCTGTATACCTATTTACTTATATGTCTATCTATCTATCTATCTATATGTCTATCTATCTATCTATCTATTTGTTTGTCTATCTATCTATCTAACTATTTGTCTTACTAAGTATCTAATAGTCTATCTATCTATATATCAATCTGTTTATAAATTTGTATATCTAACTATATATCTATTTGTCTATCTTCTACCTATCTATCTGTCTATTTATATCACTATAAAAAAATATTGATTTAGCTAGGAAAATTTAGCTAGGAAATAATCCCTAGCTAATTAGCGAGGGATTAGCTAGGTAATAGCAAGAGATTTTTGATTTTACATTGAAATAAATGCTATCAACGGATTATTGATGAATTAGCAATGGATTGCCGATGAAAATATCTGATTGAAAATTTTTCGTCGCTAATATTTTCATAGATTTCATGCAAAAAACTGAGAAAATTTGTGATGAATTTAGAGATAGAATTTCTTTATCTAATTAAACCAGGAATTTAGAGATTGATTTTTCAATAGAATTTCTCTTGCTAATTATATCGATATAAATTGTCGCTAATATTTTCTTAGATTTCTGCGCAATAAAAACTAGAATTTATAAACAATTTAACGATAGAATTTTTCTAGCTAATTAAACTAGGAATTTAGTGATGAATTTAGCGACAGAATTTCCATAACTAATTATATCGACATAAATTCCACTAACAACACCCCCATAGATTTTCGGAGAAAAAAAATAGGGAATTTAGCGATGGAATTTCCCTAGCTAATTATATCGAGATAAATTCCATCGCTAATAATTTCGTAGATTTCCATGCAAAGAAAACTAAGAATTTAGCAACGAATATAGCGACGGATTTTTCCTAGCTAATTATATCGAGACAAAATCTATCGCTAAATAATTATTTGAATTTTCTTTTCTATTTTATATTTTATTGCTAATGATTATTTCTTAAATATTATTTTTCACAAAATATACACATTTAGTTGGGGATTTTTCCATAGCTATTTGCACTGGGAATAAGTTTCATCTCTTATTTTTAATGATTTAATTTTTTTTAATTTATTATTTGTTTTAATATTTTATTTACTTTTGTTTATTGAATGTATGTCATGGTCTCTAGATGAGTGATCCTTGAAATACACATTCTTCTCATAAAATTATAAAAATAGGATACTATAAATAAATAATTTAAAAAATATAAAAATACAAAAAACAAATTATATTAATAAGGATGAGAATAATTAATTTTATGATTATAAAAATTTAAAAAAATTTAAAATCTATAATTAATTCTATAATTAATTATAGAATATATAATAATTATTTTTATAATTATTAATTATAGAATATTTTTAAAAAAATTTTAAAAATTTGTATTAAAGTAACATTAAATAATTAATTCTGTAATTATAATAATTTTAAAGATATTTTTAAAAATAAATGAACATACATTAAAATTTCTACTAATATAAAGATAAAATAATTTATTATATGATTAAGTAGAAATTATTTAAAAAAATATCTAAATTGATGAATAAACTAGTAAATGTTAATATTATTATAGGTATAAAAAAATTTTATGAATATAGGAAACTTTTAAAAAAATAATTAATACAAAATTTGAAAATCTTGAATTATTATAAAAATTTAAATTTTTTCATTAAATTTTAAAAGAAAATAAAAATGATATTTAAAAATAAATATATAGATGTTTGCTGCTACTAAAATTTATAAGAATTAAACAATTGAGTAATATTTTTACTTTTAGCTTTTAATATTCAGTCTTTATAAAAATATTAATTATAATTTTTTTAATTATCTTCTCACTTTAAGTAATTTTTAGAATTTTAAAAATTATATATTATATCAATTAATATGAAATTTTATGTTTTTAGAATTATTTCATATTATCTTCATAAAAATTAATATGAATTCTTAAAAATTTATAACCATAAAATATATATATATATTTATATATTTTTTTAACATAAAGAGTGTTAATAATTTTTAGGAGAGTGGCTTGAAGAATAATCATATTTTCAACTTTGCCTTGCTATATGAAATTTGCAAATTTCGTCGCCATTTAATTTTTTTTTCTAGTGGGAAGTCCAAACATCTATTTTTTGAAGTTGTTTATATATTTATTTTTTAATTAATTTGATAATAAAAAATTGTAAGGTGTTTGTTTTTCATGTGTGACTTACTACACACATATGAACTTGTTTAAAATAATTTGATAATAAAAAAAATACGAGTCTTTATGTTGTTTATTTATTTATTGTTTATTATCTATTTTGATAATAAAAAAATAAAAAACATTTTCGGAATTTTACTAATTCAAGAATGCTTTTTTGTTGTCCAAGAGATAACTTTTACTCTCTCCTAACACTCCACCTATCTTTTTCGACACCGATACAGCATAACCTAATAGTAGAGTAGGTGATAATTCCTTCAAGCCGTGAGTTTCTTATTGATTTTAAGTATGTTTTCTATCCTAACTCTTCATCGATTATCTTAATGCCAAAGTGTGTGTTTGGATTCTATTTTTTTTTTGAATTCTTTCTTCTACCCTCACTATTACCATATATTATACACAATATTTCATTAATCACCATGGTATGCTTGGATTACTTATACACACTAATCGTATACATACTTAATGCATGTGTGATATAATTCATTCTCATTGTGTGGATGTTGATGTTGCATAGTAGGTATGGTATGCAGGCTTGATATCCATGTTTTTTGCCACTCAGACAAGCTTGTGATTTTGGATTTTAATCACAAAATGGGTGTTAGTGTTTCTGGCGAGCTGTGTGTATAAAACAACATATTTAATATTTGCATAAAAAATTATCTTAATATGATGATCCCAAGATTAATAACACATTAATATGTATAAGTGTATTTAACTAATGTATAATTATAAAAATAGTATGCATAACTATATATAAATATAACAACATATATTTAATATACATACATACACACACACACACACACACACACACACACATAAATATATATATATGTATATATAACTATATTTAAATGTATTTAACAATATGTATGTCAACATATAACTAGATATACATGCATTTATCTACATCATTACCTATACATAACTATATGTCTAAATAGATATAATTACATGAAAAACTATATATAACTACATCTACAACATGTATAACAACATATATGTAGCTATATGTTTAATTAGCTATGTATAACTATTTATAAATATTTGTATAACTATATAAAACTTTTCATAACTATATTTAACTATATATATAACTATGTATACTATTTTTATAACTATATTAATAACTATATATAACTATTTTTTTAACTATATACTATTTTATAACTCTTTGTGTAATTCTATATAACTATATTTTTAACAAAATATACCATATGTATAATAATATATAACTATATATAATTGTATTTTACTATATGTATAACTATAAAAATATTATATATAACTATATTTTTAACTACATACATATTTATAACTATATGTATGATTAAATATAATTATATATAAATCTATTTATAACTAAATATACTATAAGTATATGAACATATAACTATAAATAATTGTCTTTTACTATATGCATAATTATAAAAACATTATAAATAACTATAATAATTTTCATTATTTTCAATCCTAGGCAATAGTACAAAAAACTTATTTATTATTTCTAACAGTAATGTTAAATTTAAAAATATCTCACCAGTGTAGTCAATAAATAATGTAAAAGAAAAACTAATATCAGCAAAGTAATTAAAAATGTTAAATGTAAGCAAGTAAAAATGAAGTTATGAATAACAAAAAAAATGCTAGGATATAACAAAAGTAACAAATAAGGTAATAAGGAAATAAAATTTTTATAATGGACTATACTATAATTGATAATTTTCTTTAAGTTGTTTCTTCAATTATATAAGTAAAAATTCCCAATAAACCATATTTCAAACTTCACATGCATTTTTTAAAGTCTAACATGCTTCTCAAATTTTATATCTAAATTAAATAGATTACTTTGTGAATATAGTAAAAACAACATGATAAGATATATGTCCTTTAGGATTTGCAAAATAATGATATTATATTCTTATATTACTTATAATTCAATAATATTAACTTTAGAATACAATTATTAAATAAACATCAACCAAATTTGATCTACAAATTTAAACTTTCAAGAAATATATTAGTATTATATTGTATTAATATTTGCCAAATAAAAGCAAAAAATAAATGATAAAAATAATTCAAAGAATTAAAATTTTTTTCTCTAAAAGATAACTATTAAAATGCACATCTTAAAATTTAAACTAACCCTAGCATAAATGAATTTAGCCTATTTTTAGATTTATGTTGATGTAAGTTTTTGTCTGACAAAAATAATTAAATGACAAAATATTACAAAGCATTCTAATAATTAAAAAGAAAAGAAATAAATATAGAAAAGAAAACTCCAATATGCATGAGTTAGTTTGTGAGCTACCTCTTTTTCATTACAACTCAATCTTTGTAACCTCTTTTGTATATTTTTATTTATAGCTTCTTACTTTCTTTCTTTGCATACAGTGTTTTGTATCTTCTCCAACTTATCTTTTTCAAAAACTACCATAAGTTTTCGAAAACTCTTCTGCATGTTTTCCTCTTATGGAATTCTATAGTTAAGACTTTTTTATGTTTTTTCAAAAAGTAGTTTTTGAATCTTCTTTTTTTCTCATGGTTCTTGCCAAAAACTCTCCCATAGGCTGAACTTCATTTGAACTTGTTCTTGGTTGTGTATACTATAATAAAACATAGAGGTGAAAAGAGGAACTCTATTAGATATTATAACAAAAAATACTCCATGCATTCTTATAATCTCTCATATATATATATATATATATATATATATATATATATATATATATATATATATATATATATATATATATATATATATATATATATATCTATATATATAGAAGCCAATTGATTTATAAAAAACATTACTTTGGTAGGTATAAAATGAGCTAATTTGGTCAATCAATCAATAATTATCCTATTAATATTATTACATTTTAAGGTTCTTGAAAATCTCATCACAAAGTCAATGATAATATGCTGCAAATTATTATATATTGGGAATTGTTATTATCACATATTGAGTTTTTTTATAATCATTCCATAACTTAAAACTATTAGCACTATCTTATTTAAAATTGCATATAGAATGAATCATTCATTATCTTCAATTATGATTCCATTTCCATTAATATAATTTTTTCCTGTGATAACAAATTAACAAATAGGGATAAGAAGAATGGTTTTGCATCAATTATCAATAGTTTTGTGATAGAAGATTACAAATAGGTATAAAAACTTAATAAATTTTTCTAGTGATAGCAAGTTAACAAAGAGGTATGAGAACAAAGGTTAAAATTTTTCAAACATAAATCTCAAAATAATAAATTATCATTGGTTTTGCATCAATTTGGTGAGTATGCTAATTATATTAATCTACTAGGATATAAAGAAAATTCAACAACTTTCATTATAGTGTGTTTGTGTCCTTATTTAGAAGATAACAAACAACTTCATATAGAATCTAAAAACAACCAAAAAAAATAATAAAGATCAAGGCTTAGATAGTTCTCTAGGAATAACATTAATCCAAGAATCATTTCCAAGCAACATAAAAACCATACATGATGCACTTTTTGAAAAACCCCAATTTCAAGAAGAACAATGGTTTAAAGAGTTTTGATCATTTGTTTAAGTTGACATTTAATTGAGTGTTAATACTTAATATTCTTTTGGTGAATGAATTTGTATCATAATAGTTAATTTTTAGAGTTAAGAGAAAATGTATTAGTTTGTTTAAAGAATACTTAAAGTGAAGAGTAAAAGAGTTAGGGGTTTGATTTGCAGAATTTATTGGAATGCAATTCTAGGAACTATATATAAATATTTGTATAACTATATAAAACTCTATATAATTAAATATAACTATATTTGTAACTATGTATTATAAGTATACATTTATGTAAATCTATATACTTGTTTATGCATTTGAATATATTTATGTACAACTACTTATAACTACTTATATGAATATATCTATATATAACTATATGTTTAACTATATATAATTATTTATAACTATATATACTATACGTATAAAAACATATAACTATAAATAATTATATCATACTATATGTATAACTAGAAAAAATTTATGCATAACTATATTTAAATATATAATTTACAACATATATTTAATATACATTTTCATGTATTAATATATAAAAATATATTTTACTATATCTATACCTATACATAACTATATGTATAAATATAAAAAATTATATGAAAAAATATATATACCTACATCTATAAATATGATTTTAACTATATGAGTAACTATAAGTATAACCACATGTAATTATATTTATAATTACATGTATAACAACATACAACATTATGTATAACTATATGTATATAAGGAGTCGAATTTCTAAGTGGATTAATTGTCAAAGTGTGTCCTTATAGAATATGTAAAATGGTGTGTGTATAATGGAATAAAAGCTTATAATGGAATAAAGTGTGTCCTTATAGTCGAATTCATAATGAGTCATATAAACAAAATTAATTAAACTTATAATGGAATGTGTATAATGCTGTGTCCTTATAGAATGGTCGAAGTGGATTGAGATATCACAATATCAACTGCTCCCATATAAAAATGAAATAAAAGGGAAAATATTATACAATAAAGAAAATGTATAACTATAAAAATCATTATATATATATATATAGACAAACACACACACACACTTGGAAACATGAATCTAGTACTATTATATATTATGGGCACTCTTAATGCATAATACAATAAAATAAAATAAAAGAAGGTAACTCAATAAAAATGACTGCTTCTCATTTACTTATGCTCGATATTTTTAGAGTGAGTTATTCTATTATTGATTTAATTATCATAATTTTATTCTTCAAACAAATACATCTGCATATAGATGATATCAAAATGTGCAATGAGTCATTGTATGAAATGGAAAATTCCAACGTTTAACTGCATTTCACTGTGGGATACATTTTCTTAAACAGATTTTGTCTGAATATTAAATTGTAAATGTGCAGGCATGTGGTGTTAGATGCATTATCAAGGAGGATTTGCTAGATGACATAGTTTTTGATGATTTGTTGTTGCCCTAGTTGACCTTGCTAGAAGAGTATCCTACAATATGCTCCTTGCTTCCTTTCTTTTATTCATTATTTTTTACTTTAAATAATTTTCCTTGTTCCATGTTTCAAAAATTTTATGCAATTTAGATTCTAGATCAAGTTTCTTTTCCTCAAATCTTATGCATGTTCTTACTGTTTAGGGGGTAGTTGCAGATTTTCTAACTTCCAAGAAGGATTTCAAAACATTCAAGGATAATCTTGCATTATTTTGGGACAATTTGGTAGTAGAATCTCAGGATGGGCCATTATTTGATAAGGGTTTATTTGAAAAGTGTATGGATTATTTAATAGCACTGTCATGGTAATGTTACAGCTTTGGTTAAAGATAAAGATAAATTCTGATATTGTAAATGGTATTTCAACCATTGTGTAGTATATACGTACATACTGAATTTGATGTCATGCTCAATAAGAAATTAGACTAGTTTTTTATTTCTGTTTAAATTTGATGCTTGCTTGATGATGCCAAAAGATAAAACATGCAAAACAAATTAAAAAGCCAATGCGGAAGGAAATGATTGACCCAGAAAAAGGTAATCCCTTCTCTTTGTTTCTTGAAAGTGGAGTTGTTTCCTATTGATTGTATAATGATTCTGAAAGAATTCTAAAAAATACTTATGGCATGTGTATTTTGCAGGTTCTACTTTTCTTTTTTTCGAGATACTATGTTTAAGATTCTCATAACTACTAATATCTCCTTTTTTTCCCTTGTAATTGTGTAGGATTTTGAAGCCTTAACTCTAAATATTTTTGCAAGAAACGATTGAAATGGTAGAAGGTGGTGGTTAAGTTTTTTTACTACTTCGAATCCTATCATCACTCATGAGTTTGTGTATCATGGTCATGGTAAGTTGAATTTTATTGCTCTTTATTTGCTTACACATAAACATGATATGCATTCTTTGATCGTTGAATTAGAATCTCTATTGTTCCTAAGATTTTAGGATGTTCATGAGAGATTTAGAATAGTCACATTCTAAAATAGTTTCTCGGTTCAATGATAGGTTTCTCTTATCTGTACATATAAGATAAATGCTAGTATATCTCTTATATGTACTAACTGTGTATATATGTTCATATATACGCAATATATCTACATATATACTACAGTATTTGTACATAAAATACTACAGTATTATATGTACATGTATACTGAGTATATATGTATATAGTATATATGTACATATAATATTGTAGTATATATGTACATATACTATATTAATATATGTAACTAGTGAAATACTAGTATATATGTACATATATACTAAAGTATTATATATTTAGCAAAACATAACTTTTTAATTTATTTATTTTGATTTGATTGGTTGGTTTAGATTTCATACAAATATTGTACCGCATTGTTCCCCATATGAAGATTTCATAAGTGAAGGGTTTTTTACTAGACATGAAACACCGCGACTAAGACAGCTTTGTCGCAGTAGAAAGATGGTGACCAGAGGAGTTGGGGGAGAGAAAGCAACTTCAATTTAATGAATAGATTATATTTTATGTACTGTATGTATGTATTAAACTTTTATCCAATAAAAATCTAGTTGCAAATTTCTTGTGCCTTGTGTTTCTAGGTTCGATGCAATTTCGAACAAACAAAGATGATTTTTACAACCCTGGTTAAAGTGTTTGTTCCTTTTTTTTAATGCTTATGGCAAAATATATAGTTGTTTGATGTTCATGCATCATAATAAGCATTTATGCTCTACTTTAATGTAAATACTAGTACATTTATTCCTGTATATATGTATATGTACATATACATATATACTTGTATATATGTACAAGTATTTACTAGTATATGTGTATATGTAAATATACACTAAAGTATATGTACATATTTATATGTACATATAGATACTTAGTATATGTACATATATACACTATAGTATATGTACATATACACTACAATGTATATCTACATATATACTACAATGTAGATATATGCATTGGTATAAATGTACAAATATTTACCAGTATATATGTACATGCATGTACATATACACTAAAGTGTATCTGTACATACATGTACATATATATTTACATATATACTGTAGTGTATATGTATACACATATATATGTACATATACACTATAATATATATGTACATACAAATACTTTTACATATATACCTATATATATATACATATACATATATACCAATGTATACATATACACTATAGCGTATATGTATACATGTATATATGTACATATACATTGTAATCTATATGTACATATACATTGTAATCTATATGTACATATAATAAGTTTATATGTACATATATACCAGTATATATGTACATATACATATATACCAGTGTATACATATACACTGTAGTATATATGTACATATATACTACACTGTATATGTACATTTACATTACTATATATGTATATGTACATATATATCAATATATATTTACATATATATTGCATTATTATATATAACTAGTGAAATGCAAGTATATATGTACATATATACTATAGTATGTATGTACATATATATTATAGTATTATATATTTATCAAAAAAGAACTTAATTTATTTATTTATTTTGATTTGATAGACTGATTTATTTTCTGAACATATATGATATCACAATGTTTTCCATATGAAAAGCTGGTAGAAGAGAATGAATTTTTCACTTGACATGACGTACCATGACTCGGATAGCTTTGTCATAGTAAAAAGATGGTGATCAGAGGAGCTAAGAGAGAGAAAGTAATGTCAATGCATGAATACATTATACTTTATGCACTGTTTGTCGATAAATAAATTATTTTGTGTTATGTTTTTATTTTAATTATGTAAAATATTGTATCATAATAATTTATTAAAAGATTTTATTATTTATTAATTAATAAATTATCATTTATAGTTTCTATGTTTATTTAATTTAATATAAAATATTAAATTATTTTATTAAATTTTTTGAAAAAAAATAAAATTCTAAAAATAGTTTTGGATTATAAATAGCTAGGGATTTTCCCTTGCTAATTTTGGTAGTGAATTTTCCCTTGCTAATTTAGCTAGGAAAATAATTATTTTAGCTAGTAAATTTTTCATCGCTAAAATTTTTTAGCTAGGGACACCTTCCCACATTAAATTTTAGCGATGAGCACTTTAGATTAGGAAAGGTTCCGTTGTTAAATCTGTTAGTGATGGAAACACACATTTAGCTTGCTAGCTAGGAAATTTATATTTTAGCTAGGGATGTTTTCACGCTAAAATTTTTTATCTAGGGACTCTTTCCCTCACTAATTTTTAGTGACGAGCACTTAAGATTGGGAAAGTTTCTTTTGTTAATCTATCACGATATCCCAATTAGTGATGAAAACCCCCAAATTTGGCTAGGTAATTGTCCATAGATATTTGGGATATTTTTTGTAGTGTTATGTATCTATATATGTGTCTACCATATTGTTTTTAAATGTTTGTCTAGCTATCTTCTATTTGTCTATCTATTTGTTTATCTATTTATCTGTCTATCAGTCTATCTATTTTTCTATCTATTTGTGTGTGTATCTATCGATCTCCCTATTTCTAAATTAGTCAATCTATTTGTCTATCTATCTATAATTCTATATATTTGTCTTTTTGTTAGTTGATCTATTTATCTTTTTATTTGTCTATCTCTTTATCTATCTATTTGTTTATCTGTTTCTGTATCATTCAATCAATCTATCTATCTTTTTATTTACATATATATTTGTCCATCTATCTATCTATCTATATGTCTATTTGTCTATCTATCTTTCTTTCTTTATTTCTTTCTATTTGTATTTCTATTTATCTATATATCTATCTATTTGTTTATATATCTATCTATCTGTTTATTGATTTTTTATTCTATCAATCTATTTGTCTATCTTTCTGTCTAACTATCTAACGATATATTTGTCTATTTATCTAACCAACTAACTATCTATCTATTTATCTATCTATCTGTCTGTATATATATATATTTATATGTATCTTTCTATCAATCTATCTATGTGTCTATCTCTTTATCTTACTAACTATCTATCTATATGTCTATCTATCAATCTCTTTGTATGTATGTTTATCTGTCTATTTATCGATCTGTTTATTTGTTAGTGTATCTATCTATATATCTATCTCTCTATATATCTATCAATCTGTTTATCTATATATTTGTCTATCTGTCTAAATATTTATTTGTCTATTAATTTATCTATCTATCTATCTATATATCTATCAATATGTGTGTCTACTATCTATTTGTTTATCTATTTATCTATCTATCTATCTATATATCTATCTATCTGTCTATCTGTCTCTCTATCTATTTGTCTATATATCTTTCTCCTAACTGTTTGCCTATCTATATATCAATCAATCTATCTATCTATCTATTTTTGTGTGTGTGTGTGTGTGTGTGTGTGTGTGTGTGTGTGTATATATCAATCTATCTATTTGTATATCTATACATCTATCTTACTATCTATCTATCTATTTTTCTATTAATCTATTTCTCAATCTATCTATTTATTTATCTATGTATCTATTTATCTGTTCATCTTTACATCAATGTATTTGTCAATCTATTCATCTATCTATCCATCTATCTATTCGTCTCTCTATCCGACTATCTATCAGTCTATTAATCCATGTTTCTATATGTATATCAATCTATTTATCTATCCATCCGTCATCCATCCATCTATATATCTATCTACCTATCTATTTTTTATATATCTAATTATCTATCTAATTATCTAACTATCTATTCTTCTATCTATCCATATATATATATATATATATATATATATATATATATACCAATCCATATATCTATCTATAATTATCTGTCTTTCTATCTATCTTTATTTCTATCTATTAATCAATCTGTCTATCTGCCTATATTTCTATCTTTCTATATTTCAATCTATCTATTTATATGTTTGTCTTTCTAGATATCTATATGTATGCCTATTTGTCTATTAATTTTTCTGTCTATCTGCTTGTCTATCTATCTTTCTATATTTCTATCTATATATCTATTTATTTGCCTTTATATCTATTTGTCTGCGTATTTTTTATCATTTTGTCTATTTATCTCTCTATTTGTATATCTATATATCTTTGTATCTATCTGTCTATCTATCTATTTGTCCATCTATCTATTTGTCTATCTATCTGTCTATTTGTCTGTCAATATGTCTATTTATCTATCTACCTTTTTTTCGTTATATCTATTTGTCTGTCTATATGTTTATCTATAAGTCTTGTTATATGTATATCTATTTGTCTATCTATCTATCTATCTATATGTCAGTCTATCTATCTTTTCATCTATCTATCTATATTTCAGTCTATTTGTTTGGCGATTTATCTGTCTATCTATCTATCTATCTATGTATATGTATATCTTTCTGTCTATCTATCTATCTATCTATCTTCTTTCTTTTTATGTGTTTATTTATCTGTCTGTCTATCTGTTTATCTGCCTGTATGTCTATTTGTCTATTTATCTATTTATCTGTCTATTTATCTATATGACTATCTATTTGTCTATCTATCTTTCTATCTACCTATCTATTTATTTGTCAGTCAATCTATCCACCAATGTGTCTATCTATATGTCTAACTATCTATCTATCTGGTCGAACTATTTGTCTATCTATCTATCTATATGTGTATCAATGTGTCTATATATGTTGATATCTATCTAACTATTTATCTATCTGTCTTACTATTCGTTTATCGATCTATCTATCATACTATCTATTTATCTATATATTTGTCTTTCTATATATCTATCTTTTTTTATTTTTATCTGTCTTTATATCTGCCTTTTAATATATTAGTTTATTTGTTTGTCTATCTATCTGCCTATATATCTTTCTATCTATTTTCTTTTCTTTCTATCTATTTATCAATTTATCTTTCTATCTATATGTCTTTCTATTTGTCTATCTATCTTTCTATTTATCTATCTATTTGTCTATCAAATTGTCTGTCATCTGTATGTCTATCTATCTTTCTTTCAATCTATCTATTTATATGTTTGTCTTTCTAGATATTTATATGTATGCCTATTTGTCTATTAATTTGTTTGTCTATCTGCTTGTCTATCTATCTTTCTATATTTCTATCTATATTTCTATCTATATATCTATCTATCTGCCTTTATATCTATCTACCTGTGTATCTTTTTTATCATTTTGTCTATTTATCTTTCTATTTGTATATATATATATCTTTGTATCTATCTGTCTATCTATCTATTTGTCTATCTATCTATTTGTCCATCTACCTATCTATATGTCTGTCAATCTGTCTCTATATCTATCTGCCTTTTTTTCGTTCTATCTATTTGTCAATCTATTTGTCTGTCTATATTTTTATCTATAAGTCTTTTTATATGTCTATCTATTTTTCTATCTATCTATCTTTATGTCAGTCTATCTATCTTTTCATCTGTCTATCTATCTATATTTTAATCTATTTGTTTGGCGATCTATCTGTCTATGTATCTTTCTATCTATCTATGTATATGTATATCTTTCTGTCTGTCTATTTATCTATCTATCTATTTATCTATCTATCTATCTATTAATCTTCTTTCTTTTTATGTGTTTATTCATCTGTCTGTCTATCTGTTTATCTGCATGTATGTCTATTTGTCTATTTATCTGTCTATATGTCTATCTATCTATATGACTATCTATTTGTCTATCTATCTCTCTATCTATCTATTTATTTATTTGTCAGTCAATCTATCGACAAATATGTCTATCTATATGTCTTACTATCTATCTATCTATCTATCTGGTCGAACTATTTGTCTATCTATCTATCTATCTATCTATATGTGTATCTATGTGTCTATATATGTTGATATCTATCTAACTATTTATTTATCTGTCTTACTATTAGTTTATCGATCTATCTATCATACTATCTATTTATCTATATATCTATCTTTCTATATATCTATCTTTTTTTATTTTTATCTGTCTTTATATCTGCCTTTTAATATATTAGTTTATTTGTTTGTCTATATATCTGCCAATCTATCTTTCTATCTATTTTCTTATCTTTCTATTTATTTATCTATTTATCTTTCTATCTATATGTCTTTTTATTTATCTATCTATCTTTCTATTTATCTATCTATTTGTCTATCAAATTGTCTGTCATCTGTATGTCTATCTATCTATTTGTCTTTCTATCTACCTACCTATCTGTCTACCTATCTATCTATCTATCTATCTATCTATCTCTCTCTCTCTCTCTCTCTCTCTCTCTGTCTATCTATTTTCTATATATCTATCTATCTATCTCTCTCTCTCTCTCTATATATGTTTATCTATTTGTCTATCTATCTGTATTTCTATCTATCTTTCTATTTTTATTTCTATATGTCAGTCTATTTGTTTGTCTATCTATCTATCATTCACTCTTCCTTTCTATCTATCTGTCTATCTATTTGTCTATATCTCTATCTATCTATTTTTCTATCTTTATGTCTATCTATCTATTTATCTATCTTCCTATCTACCTGTCTATCCATATGTCTATTTATCTATATATCTATCTTTCTATCTATATGTCTATCTATATGTCTATCTATCTGTCTATCTGTATATTTTTTTATTTATACATTACAAAAAATATCCCAAATTAGAAAATTTTGCTCGCTATATGGGTTTTTTTGTCACTAAAATATAATAATGATGGATTAACGATTGAAATTATTCCATGATAAATTGCTCATTTTTAAAATATTAACGACTAAAAAAATTCCCTAGAAAATTTTTTAAAGATGTAAAATTCCCTAACTAATAATATTTTTTTCCCTTGCTAATTTTAATCATATTTAAGAATAATCATTAATAATTTTTGAATGAATATGCTAGAAACATCCCTGCTAAATTAGCGAGGGAATAACCCCCTACTATTTTCATTCTAAATCAATTTTCACAATTTATTTTTTACAAAAAATTTGATTACATATTTTTAATATTTTGTATTAAATTAACTATACTACAAACAAATATCTAAATAGCTAGAGAAATTTAGCTAGGGATAAAATCCCTAGCTAATTATCAAGGGATTAGCTAGGGAATAACAATGGATTTTTTATATTACGTTAAATTAAAAATTTACGATGGATTAGCAACCGATTAGCGACGGAAATAGTTGATTGAAAACTTTCTGTTGCTAATATTCTCGTAAATTTCTGCACAATGAAAAGCGAGAAATTTAGTGACGGATATAATGGCGGGATCTTTCCCAAGCTAATTAAAAGATCTATTGCAAACCTAATACTTGAATTTTTTTTTACTATTTTATTTTTAATTACAAGCGATTATTCCATAAATTTTATTTTTCACATAATATATGCATTTAGCTAAAGATTTGTCCCTAGCTATTTGGGCTATAAATAATTTTAGTCACTAATATTTAATGATTTAATTTTTTTAATATATTATTCGTTTTATTATTTTATTTTATTTTGTATATTAAGGATACCGTATGTCATGGTCTATAGAAGAGATATCCTTGAAAGACACATTTTCCTCGTATAATTATAAAAATAGGTTATTATAAATACATAATTTAAAAATATATAAATACAAAAAAAAATTAATATTAATAAAGACTATAATAACTATTTTTATGATTATAAAATTTTTAAAAAATTATACAAAAAATTTTTTTAGAATTTTTAATTTTAAAATTTAAAATTTTGTATCAAAAAAACATTAAATAAATAATTCTATAGTTATAAAAATTTTTTAAGATGTTTTAAAAAATAATTGAACATACAATATAATTTCTACTAATAAAAAGATAAAATAATTCATTGAATGATAAAATAAAATATATTTACAAAAATATGTGAATTAACGAAAAAACTAATAAATATTAATATTATTTTATGTATAAAAAATATTTTTATGATTATAAGAAAACTTTTAAAAAAATATTTACTAAAAAATGTGAAAATTTTGAATTATAAAAAAAATTCAAAATTTTCATAATATTTAAATGAAAATAAATTGATATTCAAAGATAAAATACAGAGGTGATTGCCCCTACTAAAATTAAAAAGAATTATATAATTGAGTAAGATTTATACTATTAGCTTTTAATATTCCATCTTTGTTAAATTTTAAAAATATAAATTTTTATTAATAATCATCCCACTTTAAGTAAATTTTTATTAATAATCATCTCACTTTAAGTAAATTTTATAATTTTATAAATTATAAATTATATCAAATATTATATAATTTTATGCCTTTAAAAATATTTCATATTATCTTCATAAAAATTAATATGAATTCTTAAAAATTTATAAACTTAATATATATATATTTATATATTTTTTTAATTTAAAGAGTATTTATAATTCTTAGGAAAGTGGCTTGAAGACGAATAATATTTTCTAGTGTACCTTGCTATATTAAGTTGACAAATTTTATAGCCATTTGATTTGTTTTTTTATTTGGAAGGCTAAACATCTATTTTTTTGAAATTATTTATATATTTATTGTTTAATTAATTTGATAATTAAAAATTAAAGGTGTTTCTTTTCATGTGTGTCTTGCTACGCACACATTAACTTGTTGAAAATAATTTATTAAGTAAAAAAAGATGAGTCTTTATGTTATATATTTATTTATTGTATATTAAATATATTTATAATTTAAAATTAAAACATTAATGTAATTTTAAAACCTAATACAACTTAATAAACTTAATAGTTTGAGACAACTCCAACTATTATCTTTAAGGAAAATGAAACATAAGTCACAACATATTCAAAACCAAACATAAGTCGCGACATATTCATAACGAAACATGAGTCATGAATGTCGACATAAACATATGGCTAGGGTTCGGGAAACACGGATGCTCCATGGCATCAACACATTGTCATAGTCATGGCATACCCAAGAAAAAAAATCTGATCTTTAAGGACTGGAAGAAATTTGCATCATGCTAGTATACTAAACTATGAGGATGACATGATAAGTTAGTGCTATCGCAATAGCCTTCCAGCAAGTCTCCTTATTCTTGAGTAAACCCAAGGGTGTCAATCATGCCAGGCCAGCACTGCTTAGAAATTATGCGAATTGCTCTGCAGGATCATGGTTCTAAATAGTCTCCATTGAGGAAAAAAAGAATGATCTCTCCTGTGCATTCTTTAAGCTCGAGCATGGAGTCCCATCAATTCAATGATTCTTGTTCTAGTTTAAATCGAGCAACCAGCTTGGACATCGATCCTTCATTGAGTGTTCTCACTGTGGCCATGGAGTGATAGCTTGCTGCAACGAGAAACAACCAGATGATGAACTTGAACTCGTCGGGCATGTTAAGATTCTCAAAGATTAGCAGAGGGTTTGTAGTAATTTAAAACCTTTCATCTGTTATATCTGCTACTAAACTATATGTTTATGTACATTCTTTATACCGATGTCACACTTTAGCCTTGTTTAATTATTGTAATTACTAATTTCCATCATGATATTGGTTAAAAATATGATCACTTATAATTTGTTCAAAATAGGGACTAATATGCATGTGTATTCAAAATAAAAAGTATAGGTAACTATGCTTCTATGATTAATGGGTAGTATAAAGCTAACTGTTGTGCAGAAGCTTGTAGCCTATTCTTCAAACTTCTGGGACATGGGCAAGTGATGAAACAAAGTTGCTGCTACAATCTACTCCAAAGCTTGTGTGAAGATAGGAATGTGCATGCCATATTCATGCTGTTGAAGACAATGTTGACTCTGAATATTGATCTCAATAAGGCTTTGTTTTGGAAAATTGATGCAGCTTTGTGTATGGCTAGAGACATACGAAAGGCCACATCAGTTTTTGATATGTTTGTGAGAGCCTTTGTGCCTAATTTCATTACTTACACATAATAATGATAAATTCTTACTATAGGTAGAATTGTCTGCATGAGGTGCTTGATTTGTTCCATGATATGAAATGGCAGGGTATCAACCTTGATATTGTTACATTTACTATTTTGCTCGATGGCTTTTTAAAGGCTTATAGATCTACACATGATTTGCCAGAAGGTGCAAGGAGAAGCCATGAGGCTATTGCACCTAGCCCTATTATTATGGAGGAGATGAACAAGGAAGAAGTCAAACCTAATGTTACTTTTTAAACAGTCTTGATTGGTAGGCACTGCAAGCTTAATAACCTTGAAGAGGCTGTAAATGTGTTTGATGAAATGGTGGAGAGAGGGCTCGAACCCGACATGGTAATGTACACAGTCCTTCTTTCTGGTTGCTGTAATAGAGGAGATGTGGATGTGGATGTGGCTGTGAATATGCTCGATCAAATGTTGATGAAAGGGATTTCACCTGATGTGCACACAATGTCTACCCTATGACATGGAATTCTAAAAGCTCAAAAAGTACAATTATTGAGAAGCACTATACAAGTGCAAATAAAAGTGGGTGGACAAACCTGAAGGCTCATGAGATTGTCTAATCAGTCCTTGTTAATAGGTATACATAATGTTTTGGGACGTTTCTTACCTTTTTTGTGTTTCTTCCTTTCTTTTCTCTCAAGAAAATTGTATCATTTGATGGCATTTTAGGCTATTGTGCCAATTATTCATTTAAAAAGCTGGCCAACATCATTCATATGCCATCCATATGTGCTTTGTCTTGTAAAGAGTTGGTTTAAAAAAATATGTGTATAACTATATATAAATATTGCATAACAATATAAATTTCTATATAATTAAATATAACTATATTTGTAACTATGTATACATATATGTAAATCTATATATTTGTTTATAACTTTGTATACATTTAAGTACATATACTTATAACTAGTTATATGACTATATCTATATATAACTATATGTTTAACTATATATAACTATTTATAACTATATATAATATATGTATAATAACATATAACTATAAATAATTGTATCTTACTATATGTATAATATAAAAACATTATACATAACTATGTTTAAATATATAATTTACAACATATATTTAATATACATTTATATATATTAATATATAAAAATGTATTTTACAATATCTATACCTATACATAACTATATGTATAAATATATAAAAGTAAATGAAAAAAAATATATTCCTACATGTATAAATATAAGTTTAACTATATGCGTAACTACATGTATAACCTCATGTAAATATATGTATAATTACATGTATAACAATATACAACATTATGTTTAACTATATGCGTATAACTATATATAAATATTTGTATAACTATATAAAACCCTATATAATTAAATATAACTATATATGTAACTATGTATACATATATCTATAAATATATGTAAATCTATATATTTGTTTATGACTTTGTATACATTTATGTATAACTACATATAACTACTTGTATGAATATATATATATAACATATAACTATAAATAATTGTTTCTTATTATATGTGTAACTATAAAAACTTTATACATAACTATATTTAAATATATAATTTACAACATATATTTAATATACATTTTTTTATATAAATATATAAAAATGTATTTTACTATATCTATACCTATACATAACAATATGTATAAATATATAAAATTATATGAAATAATATATATACCCACATGTAATAATATAAGTTTAAATATATGTGTAACTATATGTATAACTATACATGTATAATGGTGTGTCCTTATAGAATATGTTACTATATTTATAATTACATGTATAACAACATAAAACATTATGTTAACAATATGTGTATAACTAGTCTAATTTATAAGCCATATAAACAAAATTATTTAGTAAAACTTATAATAGAATGTGTATAATGGTGTGTACTTATAGAATAGTCAAAGTGGATTGTGATATCATAAATATCCACTGTGCCCAACAAAATCGACTGCTTCTCATTTACTTATATTAGATATTTTTTAGTGTTAGTTATTCTATTATAGATTTAATTTTTATAATAATTTTCTTAAAGCAAATACATATGCATATAAATGATATCAAAATGTGCAATGAGTCATTGTATAATTTGGAATTTCCAACTTTTAATTGCATCCCACTGTGGGATACATATTCCAAGAAAGCTTTTGGATGAATATTAAATTATAAATGTGCAAGCATGTGGTGCTAAATACATTATCAAGGAGGATTTTCTGGATGACACAGTTGTTGATGATGATGTTGTTGCCCTAGTTGACCTTGCTAGAAGAGTATCCTACAATTTGCTCATTGCTTCCTTTCTTTTATTCATTATTTTGTACTTGAATTAATTTTCCTTGTTCCATCTTTCAAACTATTATGCTATTTAGATTCAAGATCTAGTTTCTTTTCCTCCAATCTTATGCATGTTCTTACTATTAATGGGGAAGTTGTAGATTTTATAACTTCCAAGATGGATTTCAAAACATTCAAGGATAATCTTGTATTATTTTGAGACAATTTCATAGTAGAATCTCAAGATGGGTCATCATTTGATAAGGTTTAGTTTGAAAAGTGTATGGATTATGTAATAGTGCTGTCATGGTAAAGCTACAGCTTTGGTTGATGATAAAGATAAATTCTAATATTGTAAATGGTATTTCAACCTTTGTGCAATATATACGTACATACTAAATAGATGCCATGATCACTAAGATATCAGACTAGTTTTTTATTTCTCTCCAAATTTGATGCTTCCATGATGATGCCACGAGAAAAAACAGTCAAAGTAGATTAAAAAGCTAATGCTGAAGGGACTGATTAGCCTAGAAAATGCTGATCCATTCTCTTTGTTTCTTGAAAGTGGAGTTATTTCTTATTGCTTGTACAAGGAGTCTGAATGAATTCTAGGAAATTCTTATGACATATGTATTTTGCATGTTCTACTTTTCTTTTCTTTCTAGATACTGTGAAAGGTGGTGGTCTAGTTGTTTTAATTTTTCTAACCCTATCATCACTCATGAGTTTGTATACCTTGGTCATGGTGAGTTACATTTCATTGCTCATTATTTGCTTAATCGAAAACATGATATACATTCTATGATCATTGAATTTTAATGTCTATATTGTTCATGCCATGTTAGGATGTTAATGAGAAATTTAGAACAGTCGCATTCTGAAATAGTTTCTCGATTCAACGAGATGTTTCTCTTATATGTACATATAAGAGAAATGCTTGTATATCTCTTATACTAAAATACTAAGTATATAAGTTCATATATACTATAGTATATATGTACTTATATACTCTATCTACTTATATACTATAGTATATGTGTACATATATGCTTAGTATATCTACATATATATTGTAGTATATGTACATATAATACTGAAGTATATATGTAATATACTGTAGTAATATATGTAACTAGTGAAATGCTAGTATATATGTACATATACATTGTAATATTCATGTACATATATACTATAGTATTATATAGTATTATATAGTATTATCTAAACAAATATTTATTTATTTATTAATTTTGATTTGATTAACTGGTTTAATTTTCATACAAATATGATACCACAATGTTCCCCATACGAAGCTTATAGAAGTGAAAGAATTTTTTACGAGACATTATGCCCCGCGACTTGGATAACTTTGTTATAGCAGAAAGATGGTGATCAGAGGAGCTGGAGGATAGAAAGCAACGTCTATTTCATGGATAGATTATACTTTATGGATTGTTATTAGATACATTGATGAAGGAGATATAATAAAAAAATATTATGTTTTTGTTTTAACTATGTAAAACAATGAGTAAGTAGATTATAGTTATTCAAAATTATTATACATAAAATATTTCCATCATCCTGTGTTGTACGTGAACTTGGTGGTATGCTCCATTTTTATATGTTCAAGTTTCTTATTGATTTATTGATGGTTACTACTATTAACGATCAATCTCTATTTCATCTGCTAGTTCTTTTCTTAGCTTGTCAACTCAGTCATGGCGGGGCAGTGCAACACCCCTTATAGGCATTGGGACTAGGAGATAGTTCTAGTTGTGGGTAGGCAAGATGCGAATTTTGATGCGCCAAGCATGGCTCGTGGCTTGTTTTCCAGGGTTTCCTCTAAGATTTTTTAGATATATTTTCAAAAATTTAAATAATATTTGCATTTTCATATTTATGTTCATAGTGATGTTTTGTACTTTCTTTGTGAATTAAAATGAGATAATACTTTACCTGCTATTCTATATTTATATATATACCTGCTGTTCTATATCTATACGACATCCATAAATACTATATTGTATATCTATATATACTAAAGTATATATGTACATTAAATACTACAGTATATATATACATATATACTCAATATATGTACATAATCACTATAGTATTTTATGTACATATATACTATATATAACTATCTTATTGATGAGTATGATGTTTGTGATATTGCTTATGTTTTGTTGGGTGCCATGTTCTCTACTTTGTCAATTGATACGTTATTCTATTGAACCTACAAGTGCAATATATGAAAAAGATAAAGAAATATGAGAAGATAGAAAAATAGTGTGTGCGCGTGCATGTGTGTGTGTGTGTCTTTAGACATATATAGTTATACTATATTTTGCTATATGCATGTATATTGCATATATACATGCCTATGAATTTTTAAGTAAATACAAAAAAATATCTGATTCATACGTACATGATAACACTGTTAATTTGTTTTTTTATTGCTGAATGTTGCAAACTATCCCTATTAATCCCAAGTCTTTTCTTAACAACATGAATGGGAAGATGATCATTGTAAAACTCAAGTGGGGAATGGAATACAAAGGTGAGCTACATTGTGTTCTTTTCCTGTGCATTGTAATTTTTTTTCTAATTTTATTTTCTTTGGTTTTTTTAAGGTTTCCTTTCTTCAATGGACTTCTATATGAACCTACAGATGTGCAAAACATCAATACCAATTAGTATGTTGTCATTTCAACTTCTATTTCTCGTTTTGTTGGCACATTTTAACTTTCTTATAATTAACAATGAACTGATATGTGAAGCTCGGCAACACAGAGAAATATGTTAATGGGCAGTTCACTGGAAATCTTGATGAAATGTTGATTTGGTAATTTAGAAATAAGCTCATGATTATCTCGTTGTCTAAATTTTCTACAAAATCGTAGTTGGTATTGTATGTTCTATACTATCTATTTATCAGCGGGATTGAGTTGTGTTCTTTATTGGTTTGTAAATGTAGTACATTATGCTCCTTGTGCAGGTGTAACAATATTCTCTATCTGTATGAAATACCAGAGGACAACTAACTAAAAGATGTTAATCATGCCTAAGAGACCAATATGTGTGTTTTTTAAGCCCTAGATTATTTCCTTTTGTTGTCTTTGATGGAATGTGTAGCTGCATGAAAGTACATGTGTTTGTGTTTACACACACACACATGCACAAAAATACATGCACAAGTATACATACATTCAAGTGACACAACATTAATTAAAATGCGGCTGGAAGAGTAGCTAGTTACAAAAAGGGAATTGGTAGATAAAAGGAAGGATTTGGAGGTGGAGAGGTAACACAGGCTAAAACTAAAGGAAGCAATACAGATGGCCACGGAGGGACATGCTCTGGTGCTAGTGCAGTATGCAGATTTTGAGGAGTTGGGAGATAGAACGCAACATAAATAACATGAATAGATTATACTTTGTGCACTGTTATTATATACATTAACGAAGAATAATATGTAATCAAGTTTTGTTGTGTTTCTATTTTAGCTATGTAACATATTGTATCATAATATTTTATTAACTGATTTTATTTTTTGTTAATTATAAATAATTATTTATAGTTTATGTTTTTATTAAATTTAATATAAAAATTTTAAAAATATGTAATTAAATTTTATGTAAATAATTAAAAATATGAAAATAATTCTAGAATGAAAATAACTAGAGATTTTTCTCTCGCTAATTTAGCTAGGGGATTTTCCCTTGCTAATTTAGTTATTCCCTTGCTAGTTTGGCTAGGGAATATTCTCTCACTAACATTGCTAGGGAATATATTTACTTGTTAATTTTTGTGACGATCACTTTAGTTTGGGAAAGATTCGTTAGTTATTCCATCATTATATCCACTTTAGTGACGGAAATAATGCATTTAGCTAGGGAATTTTTCTTAGCTATTCGTTATTTTTCTTGTAGTGATAAAAGCATATACGTTAAACCATTTTTTATAATTAACAAAAACCAAAAATAATACAGAAATAATTATTATACAAAAGTTACATGGTTAAAACAAAAATATAATATAAGTTTATAATCATTTAGATCCAAATCATCATCTTCATCATTAGCTTATGAATTTGTCCATGGTTCTTCTACATGGATACTCTTCTAGAACTTGGTGTGCTATCTATCTCATCAAGGCCGCTAACTGTGACTCCATATAGGTTATCTGCAATTCCATTGCATTCTTCATTTTTTTCACCTTATCATTCACTTGTTTCATTTCCTACATATAGATCAATTCAAACTTAAACAATATGAAAGATAACAACTTATTAATTTAGAAAAAATTATATATGACAATCACTTATATGGCATTTACCAATACGCACGATAAATAGTGACTAAGAGAATCATGGAGTTTTGTGGCACATATCTTGAATTTACCAATCATGTGCATAATTCATCCATAAAACAAATATTGATGCTGGCATTAATATTGACACTATCTAATATGTCTTTTCTTACTACAATATCAACATCATATAATAAATATTTTGTATTTACAGATTCATAACATACCACAACTTTCCTAATTGACACCAAGAGTCGACTAGTGTCACACACAATACACACGAAATTTTCTATCAACATTTTTAGCTTCTCGTCCCCCCCCCCCCCCCCCCCCCCACATTGTTGTGCATGCCTAGTGTGCATAGTATGAGTTATGATTTTCTATTGAGCAAGGGGAAAAAATTGTTAATTTATGCACCCATCATTTGAAATGAAACAACTAGTGATACCAAGGCACAATAGGCATAATGGGCACCTTCATTTTCTGCAAAAAAAAATAGAAACATCATAGCTAGCACCAAGGGCAATGCACACATGCACAATGCTGTTATAATGCACATGTAGACTATGTTGTTATAGAGCACATGTTCAATCTCTAAAAACATTCAATAACACTCAAAAAAATAAAGGTATTTGTAGATTATCCGATGGATCAATAACAACAACAAAAGGCATGACTAACCCCCAGATTTACTATAATGGGAGAAATATGCAGATAGGAATGAAGCCATTTTCTATTTGTCATGTGCTGGAAATCAATGATTAACCCACTTTTGATTAAATAAAGTTACATCCAATATAAAATGACATAATAATAATATTTTCTCTAGTAAGTCATAAGAAAAAGGAAGGACTGGCATGCACATTTTAGTTCATTGCCAATGGAGCTTACTACAATTGATGAGCACCAACTTGATCAGAGAAGAGTCGTAGCTTTGATTCAGTTTTTAGGTTGAAACTCGCGGATGATGCATTTCCACAATCAAATGATAGATCATGTTTCACAATAGCAAGGCAAACATTGATTGCTCTCAATAGTCCTTTCCTGCAATGAAAAAAAAAGATAATGCTAAAGATTAAGATTGACTGAAGATTTCAAAGCTTTTGAAAGAGAAACAAATCAAGAAAATTATGAACAAGAACACATTTCTTTACTTTGTGACATCCGCTCCTGCCATAGTTTCAGCTCCATTCCTGCCTGGATAAAATCATCACAATAAAACAAAGAGTGACAATGTTTTTTATTCAAAATCTAATTAAAAACAGCACGCAAACACCTTTATTCACATTTACATTCCACTCCTCCATCTTGTAGTATTTTGTGAAGCATAAAGACTCACGCATAACTCATGTAATAGCCAAACTGATAAAGACAACATTCTGATGAAATCTTACATAATTAATCTTCAATTGTGTAACTATATATTTATACTCTTCACTCAAAGCTCCTGCCTAACACAAAATTTGAGAGAGATTCATATATATATATATATATATACACACACACACACATATATACATATATACATATATACATATATACATATATATATATATATATTCATCTTCTCTAGAAAAGTAGATTGTATTTAAAAAAATTAATACTAGCTGGGAGTAAATTCTTTGGGCTGCTTCCAGCTGGGAGATTTTTTCATCAAACACATTAATAGTTTCCAAAACATCATGTGCACTAACAAATTGCATGAACCTTCAAAAGAAAAAGTAGCAATCAACTTTGGTTAGAAAATCAATTGTTTGGTCTTGTTCGCAACCTTTTGAGATTCTTTTGGTAAAGTAAGTTTCAAGATCTTGGCATTGATTCACTTTGATCTCGATTGAAGATCTCGCAAGACCTATTAGTGATTATGTGACTTTTAGCTCACTCACACATGAATTTAAGAGAACACTACCAAGCTTCTCTATCTTCCCATTGCTCATGATGAACAAAGAACACCTACAATGAACAAAAAATCAATGAACATTTCTGCGTCCACATCCACCTCCACCGCAGTCATTTCCTTTAGGTGCTATCTACTGTACAAAAAATAAAAAAATAGAACAAATAATATAGATATGATGAACAACCATAAATTTTAGAATAATATAGACCAATTGATTTCAACAAAATATAGAAAGTCTTTGATACTATAATATAATAATACAGTTATAACAATTTAATTATCGGCATAACTATCATCCTCCAATGGATCTTCTGACATTTCATATGATTCTAATAGATGTTCCAATTCATCTATAGATAGAAAATGATCATCTTATATTTTTATAAGGCCATCATTTGAGTCACATAAATTTTCTAGATCTTCATCTACATGCACATGCTCAATATTATTTATGTCAAAATTTGATCAAGCTTTGATTTTGCCAATGACCCACCAGTCATTCTTATCACGAGATAAACTTGGATATGTATTATAATATACTTGTGTGGATTAAAATGGCATAATAAATGGAACATATTGATTATATCTATATTTATGATTAACATCCACTAGCTTATACTCCGAATGAATCTTTGTAACCACATTTCATGTAGGATCAAATCACTCACACTTCACACTTTAATAATACAATCTTATTATTTTCGAGTCCAGGATACTCTAACTCAATAACTTCAGCAAGTTGACCATAATAATCAATCTCATCTTCACTATAACTAGAGCCTTTAATGCATACACCATTATTTATTGTTTCTTTAGAATAGCCATATCTAATTGTGTGAAGTTTATATCCATTGATAAAATACCCAAGATAGGTTGTCAAATATCTAAACGGGCCTTTAATTTGATTCTAAATGAATATGTTGGAATCTCCATTTGAAGGATCAAATTTCTATTGCATAAATTAAATAAATGATGTTAACAACTAAAAGATATTAATTAATCAATTAATTCAAAAAATTGAAACTTAATAATATTCACATAATTTTTGAACTAATTTGCAAATTTTGTTTCTAGCATAGAATCGACCTCATGGAAAGAAATGGTTGGTTGTCTATGTTTTAACTACACAACATAAACACTACACAAATATAAATAGAGAGAATAATGTATATCAATTTTTAATTATTCCTATTAAGGAAAAAATTAAACTATGATTAAACCTACAACTATGTTGGGCATACATACTCAATATATGACGCAACCTACTCACAATTAAGTAAAACCTAGCTCCGAGCTGCTTTGTACTCTTCATATGTCATACATCTTTTCTTTACCCTTTTAAATACTCTTCTAGGGTGCTTGAAGATAGATATTTTGTCCACATATTCATCTTCTACCAGCACACATTCTTCATTATTCCGAGGCACATTTCTATTTTGTGTATTGACATGATCCTCAAAATAATAAGAACAAAAAGATGATGCTTCTTCTACTAAATATGAATTTTAAATTGAACCTTCAACGTTTGACTTGTTTCTAACATTCAATTTCAACTTATGAAGATATCTACAACCATTATGTTAGGTTTCAATTAAATCAAATTACAATATTAATTTATGCTTGAAATAATAAACATAGCTACTTATATTTATTTATCTTTCAAAATGATACATCC
Source organism: Sapria himalayana (assembly GCA_029783825.1). Lineage (NCBI taxonomy): Eukaryota > Viridiplantae > Streptophyta > Magnoliopsida > Malpighiales > Rafflesiaceae > Sapria > Sapria himalayana. The sequence continues at coordinate 96,619 of JAREIK010003603.1, read as the reverse complement.
ACCTGTATTGCACTAGCTAGGCTATCCTTTCTTCATATGCCAAATGACTCGATAAATGCTCCATTGAGTCAAAAAAACTCAGTGGGAATATCCATTCAAGCTTACAAAGAATGAAAGGATGTCATTCTCTAGTCTCACCATGTCATCTATTTTGATTGTGGTTGTAGTTTGCTGTTTGAAGAAGAAACAAAGTTCTATAAGGACCCTCCAAACACTTAGGAGAAGTAATTCATAGAAAGCAATTGGTAAATTTCTACATAAATACATGATAGTCTTTAACTTTTCATTCCAAATAACTTAAGATTCTCATTATCCACACATCTGCCCATATTTGAGATATATCCATTAGGGAATTTCAAATTTTTAACCCATTCATAGAATGTATGCTTTTCCTTCTTATCAAGTGTGTAACAAGCTTTATGAAATTTTTTTGTGGCCTCGTTTAGTTTCAATTTAGGATGCCAATAGTAATAATTAACTTTTGTTTTGATTTTAAAGTGTCCTTTGTTTCTCTCTACATAAAGGATAGTGTTGAAAATATTGTCAAATAGATTTTTTTAAATATGCATCACAACCAATATTTGATGGATTAAATTGGACTTCCAATATGGAAAGTCCGAAAAATTACTGTGTTTCCTCCCGCCAAATATTTTGTATTTTGGTCCATTAGTTTTAGTAACATATATTTTAGTTAACTTCTTCAGACCCAAACTCTGAATCTATATCAAGATATCTTTTAATGAACCAACAACTAGTACACTATTATTACTATTTTATTTTTATGAAATGTAGTTCAATTTTCGCGAAATGGATGATTTGTAGGTAGAAATCTCAAAGGTAGTACTCCAACCAGACAATATTGTATATACAAAAAAATCACTTACCATCCACATAAGGGTTGCCCGCATAATGAAATTTGCTTCTTTGAGATGTCAAATGTATTCAAGCCACCATCCCACCAATTTTTTAACTCTATTATAAAAGGCTATAAGAAAACATCCAATATTTCTTTTGGATTTTTTGGCCCTGGAATCAATATTGACAGAAACATATATTTCTCCTTTATATACAACAATGTTGGTAAATTATAAGGTGTCACTATCACTAGCCATGTTGAATACTATTGTACAGATTGGCCAAAAGGCTGAAACCATCAGGGTAGAGACCCAATCTCACATTTTGATTTTCAACTATAAAATCTTGCTATATATGATTAAAATGCTTTCAAGCATGTGAATTTGATGGATGACGCATCACCCTTTCTTCAGCATCATGCTCAGAATGTCACCTCATATCATGTGCTATAGCATTTGATGCATATAGTCTCTACAATCGAGGAATTAAAGGAAAGTAATACATCTTCTTAAATGCAACTTTTATCTTTTGTCACATATCTACAACAAGAAGCACCTTCTTGAACTGAGGTTAATCACAAAACTTACAGCTAATTAAATTACTATCATCACCCCAATATAGCTTACATCCATTGAAACAACAATCAATTTTTTCAACTAGTACCCCCATACCTCATAGTAACTTCTTAGTGCTATAAAAGTTATTAGTGACCAAATTATTATCTGGAATAATCCCATTCATGGGTTCTATCACCTGATCAAATAATTTCTCAGACATGATTTTCTAATTTTTTGCTCATAAGTCAAGCCACAAGTGACAATTACGAATGTATTTTACAATTAAGCAACAAATCATTTTTTATAACTTTAAGCATATCATAAATTTCTAAGCTTTAGGATTAGATGGTTCATCCATGTAATCCATATTCAATTCACCATCAGCAGCTTCCATGGCCATTATATGGTACGTGTTTGATGCTTCTTCACTACATGCATATGATTCTTTACCCTCATTTCAGTCAATGTTCAAAGTCATTATACTTTACCAATGATAAATCCAAACAAAATAATTTGGTACAAAGCCAAATTTAACCACTTGGCATCTTATAGTGTTTTCATCATGAAATGACATATTTTAACACTTGTAGTTCTTACATGAACACTTAATTTTATTTCCTCCCATCCAGCTCAATTGACTACATGCAAAGTTGATGAAAGTTCCTAGCCCACTCAAAAAATCTTGATTCAAAATTCCATTCATAAAACTTTTGTACATCCACTGATGATATGAACTCATTTTGCTTTGTTATATTTGCAAATAATAATACTCAATCATAATTCTGAATGAAACATACAATGAATTCAAATAATACTAATAATTAACTAAAATTACTTACAGATGAATATGCAAAGATAAACTATCATGAATATTGAGGCAATGCATCTGTAGAATCTACATGAATAAACAAAGCATTTATTAGCACACTTAAGATTAAAAGATAACACATGATTACTAGATGAAGGGATCAAACCACGTGCACGTGGATGGAGATGAAAGGGAAGTAAAAGGGAAAGGAATTGAAAGTTTGAAGGAGTAAGCTTCTCACATCTCAATGAAGATCAAAGAGAAAAATTGTACTGTGATTCAACTCAATTTTTAAATATTATAATAAAAAAGAATTAGAAAATTAATGGAATGAAGATATAATTCCAAGAACTTTTGGTAAATGAATTAATAAAGAATTCAAACATGAACAAAGATAAATTTCATCTAGAAAACAGATCATACAAAGTATTCAACTAGGAAATATAGATGTGAAGCTTGCTACAATTAAAGATTCCTAGCATTACGAATATAGACATATTAGAGATACAAAGAATTATAGATATTAAAATTAACATAATGTAGGAACACTTATATAACTATAAGACAATTTGACAGATAAGTGAATGGATGATACATGTTAACTTATTGTGTTTATATGCATAATAATTTTATGCATAATGTGTTTGTGCATAATATGTTTATGCATAAATAGATGATGCATAACATTTTAATGCATGAACATGTTTTCATTCATAACATGTTGATGCATAAACAATATGCATAACATCTTAGTACTATAAAAGTTATTAGTGACCAAATTATTATTTGGAATAATCTCATTTATAAGTTCTATCACCTTATCAAATAATTTCTTAGACATATGATTTTCTAATTTATTGCTCATAAGTCGAGCCACAAGTGACAATTGCGAATGTATTTTACAATTAGGCAAAAAATCATTTTTTAGAACTTTAAGCATTTCAAAAAATTTCTGAGCTTTAGGATTAGGTGGTTCATCCATGTAATTCATTTTGAAGTCACCATCAGCAGCTTCCATGGCCATTCTATGGTATGTGTTTGATGCTTCTTCACTACATGCATATGATTCTTTGCCCTCATTTCAGTCAATGTTAAAAGTCATTATACTTTCCCCATGATAAATCCTAATAAAATAATTTGGTAGAAAGCCGTATTTAACCACTTGGCATCTTATAGTGTTTTCATCATGAAATGACATATTTTAACACTTGTAGTTATTACATGGACACTTAATTTTATTTCCTCCCATCCAGCTCAGTCGACTACATGCAAAGTTGATGAAAGTTCCTAGCCCACTCAAAAAATCTTGATTCAAAATTCCTTTCATAAAACTTTTGTACATCCACTGATGATATGAACTCATTTTGCTTTGTTATATTTGCAAATAATAATGCTCAATCATAATTCTGAATGAAACATTCAATGAATTAAAATAATACTAATAATTAAATAACATTACTTATAAATGAATATGCAAAGATAAAATATCATGAATATTGTGGCAATGCATTTGTAGAATCTACATGAAGAAACAAAGCATTTATTAGCACACTAAAAATTAAAAGATATCACGCTATTACTAGATGAAGGGATCAAACCATGTGAATGTGGATGGACATGAAAGGGAAGTCAAAAACAAAGGAATTGAAAGTTTGAAGGAGTAAGCGTCTCACTTCTCAATGAAGATCAAAGAGAAAAATTTCTACTGTGATTCGACTCAATTTTTGAATATTATAATAAAAAGAATGAAAATAGTAATGGAATGGAGATCTAATTCCAAGAACTCTTGGCAAATAAATTAATAAAGAATTCAGACATGAACAAAGATAAATTTCGACTAGAAAACATATCATACAAAGTATTCAACTAGAAAATATAGATGTGAAGCAAGCTACAATTACAGATTCCTAGCATTACTAATATAGACATATTAGAGATACAAAGAATTAGAGATATTAAAATTAACATAATGTAGGAACACTTATATAACTATAAGACAATTTGACAGATAAGTGAATGGATGATACATGTTTACTTATTGTGTTTATATGCATGATAATTTTATGCATAATGTGTTTGTGCATAATATGTTTATGCATAAATAGATGATGCATAACATTTTAATGCATGAACATGTTTTTATTCATAACATGTTGATGCATAAATAATATGCATAACATTTTGCTATATGCATAAACATGAAATACATTTAACATGATACTATGCATAATGTGTTATGATGCATAAAAATATGTTTTTGCTTAAACACATTATGCATAACATTTTTATGCATAATATTTATGCATAAATAAGTTATGCACAGCATTTCATTCATAAATAAGTGTTTGTGCATAACAAGTTTATGCATAAATAAACATAATTTATTATCTAATAATAGAAGGGTAATTGTGGGTTTTAGATTTTGGGAAAAAAAATGACCCAAATCATAAATAATTTTGATTTGGATCCCTAAAAATTAAAAAAAATGGTGATATTATAATTAGTTTCATTGTATAATCTTTTAAGATAATTTTCCCTTTTTTATCATGTTTTATTTATTTTTTTTATTTTTTTACCATCACATATCATACGATTTATCCTATAATATACTTATAAATATATATATATATATAGTTTTTTATTTTTATTTTTTATAATTTGTATAAGAAAATCAATTATGTGGTAAGCATACCTACATATGATAAAGTTATTTGAAAACTAATTTTTTTGTGTTTAAAATAAAAATGTACCTATTTATTATATTAATATATATCATTGTGAAAAATAATATTTTTACAAGTATTTACCCTGTAGAAAATATATTAAATAAATTTTTAATTTTTGTAAAATCACACTAGATATCTATTTTCATTTTAAATGAGTTGACAAAATATCTATAAAAAATGATATCTTGATATATATTTTTCACATATGATATTATTCAAATTGATAAAACTAATAAAGTTTTAGGTTGGAAATTATTTAGACTACATGATGAATTAGAGAAAAATTTTAAAATTAATTAAATAAAGATAAAATATTGGAAAGAATAGTTTCCATTTGGTTAAGAGAAAATATTATAAAATAATTATTTGATAATTCATAATTCATATTTCAAAATATTGAACTACTACAAATACGTTATTTATATGATTACTATAATATAAATATATATAGTAAAAAACTTGCGTGTAAAAGGATAATTGACTCAGTTTTAGGTTGCATTAGGACACATCCCAATTAAATCCTTAACAATAGCCAATAGCCAACAAGCAATTTGCACATCCATGCACACTGCTCAACACAAATACCAACACCTATTTTGTGATTAACATCCAAAACCACAAGAGTATATGAGTGGCAATAAACATGGATATCAAGCCTGCATACCTACTATGCAACATTAACATCCAGACAATGAGAAAGCATTATATCACACATGCATGATGTCTATATACGAATCTGTTTATATAAGAAATCCAAGCATACTATGGTTATAAATGATTTTGGTACTTGCAATGATTTACCATGAACATCCAGATTAATACTATGTGCATTAGGAGGATCCTTGGCCATTTATATAATTATGGCAAAAACTTGACTTTACACGCTATCATACAGACACAAATATCTACTATATAATTTCTATGGAAAATGCAATATACTGTGATATTTAGGGTAGAAGGAGAATTTCGAAAGAACAAACAGCAGAATCCAAGCACACACTCCTGTAGTAAGATAATCGATGAAAAGTTAGGTTATAAAGCATACCTCAAATAAATAAGAAACTCATAGCTGAAGGAATTCTCGCTTACTCTACTAATAGGTTAGGATGTATCTGTGTAAAGAGAGAGAGGCAAACTACAGAGGAGTTTGATGCTTGTTAGAGTTGTCAGTATAGTCTCGACAACAAGTGAACACAGAATGATAGTGTTTTGAAGTTTTAAAATTCCCAAAATAATTTAAATTTTCGTTATCAAAACATTAAATAAACAATAAATATATAAAATACATAAAAACTCATATTTTTATTATTATAAAATATTTTCAACAAGTTTATTTTCATGTTGCAAGGTACAAATGAAAAACAAACATCTTATAATTTTTAATTATCAAATTAATAAAACAATAAATATATAAATAAATTCAAAAAATAAATGTATAGCCTTATAACTAGAAAAAAAAATCAAATGACTACAAAATTTGCAAACTTCATATTGCAAGACACATATGAAAATATGATTGGTCTTTAAGCCACTCTCCTAAAAGTTATAAAATACTCTTTATGTTAAAATATAAATATATATATTTTATGTTTATAAATTTTTAAGAATTCATATTAATTTTTATAAAGATAATATGAAAAAATTTTAAAGGCTTAAAATTTCATATTATTTGACATAATTTATAATTTATAAAATTCTAAAAATTACTTAAAGTGAGAAGATTATTAAACAAAGTTATATTTATTATTTTAATAAAGGCAGAATATTAAAAGCTAAAAGTAAAAATCTTACTCAATTGTTTAATTGTTATAAATTTTAGTAGGGGCAAACATCTATGTATTAATCTTTAAATATCAATTTATGTTCTTTTAAATTTTATTAAAAATTTTAAATTTTATTTATAATTCATAATTTTGAAATTTTTTAGTAATTATATTTTAAAAAGTTTTCTATAATCAAAGAAGATATTGTTTTTAACTTTAAATAATATTAATAATTACTAGTGTATTCGTTAATTCAAATATTTTTGTAAATATCTTTTATTTAATCATACAATAAATTATTATAGTTTTTTATTAATAGAAATTTTAATTTATATTCATTTATTTTTTAAAATATCTTATACTTTATTATAATTATAGAATTAATTAATTAATGTTTTTTAATACAAATATTTAAATTTCATAATTAAAAATTTTAAAAAAAATTTTATGTATACTTTTTTAAAAATTTTATATTCATAAAATAGTTATTTTAGTCTTTATTAATGTAAATATTTTTCATATTTATATATATTTGAAATTATTTATATAAAATATACTATTTTTATATATATATGAGGAGAATGTATCTTATAAGGATCACTCAATTATAGACCATGACATACCTTTAATATACAAAATTACATAAAATATTAAAACAAATAAAATGTTATAAAAAATTATATCTTTAAAGATTAGCGATAGAAATTATCACCAGCCCAAATAGCTAGGCAAAAATCTCTAGATAAAGGCATATATTTTGTGAAAATTATAATTTAAGGAATAATCACTTATAATTAAATATAAAATCATAAAAAAATTAATATAATTATTTAGCGATGAATTTGTCTCGAACTAATTAGTAGGAATAATCCAACGCTAAAGCCATTGCTAAAATTGCCGCCATTCTTTACATGAAAATCTACCACGATATTAACCACGGACAATTTTTAATCAAATATTTCTATCACTAATCTATCAAAAATCCATCGGAAATTTTTAATTCAAGGTAAAATAAAAAATCTTTTGCTATTCCTTACCAAATCTCTCGTGAATTAGCTAGGGATAATTCCCTTGCTAAATTTTACTAGCTAAACAGACATTTTCTTGTAGTGATCTATATGTTTGTCTATCTATATATCTATCTGTTAATCTATCTTTATGTCTATCTATATGTTTATCAATATGTCTATCTATCTGTCTATCTATCTGTATATCTTATATATATCTTTCAATCAATCACTCAATCTAGCTATATAATTATTTGTCTCTCTATCTATTTTTCTATAAATTAATCAATCAATCTAGCTATATAACTATTTGTCTCCATATCTATCTTTCTATCAATCAATCAATTTATTTATCAATCAATCTATCTATCTATCAATTTATCTATCTATCTAACTATCTATCTATTAATTTATATATATATCTCTCGATATTTTTATCTATTTATCTATCTATTTATTTGTCAATTTTTATGTCTATCTATTTTTCTATCTATCTATCCAACTATCTTTCTAATTATCTATTTAACTATATATATATATATATATATATATATATATATATATATATATCTATTTGTCTATGTATCTATCTATCAGTATATCTATATGTCTATCTATCTAAATATTTGTCTATCTGTTTATGTATCTATCGATATGTATATCTATATGTCTTTCTATCTAAATATATATCTTTATAATATCTCTATATCTGTCTATCTACCCATCTAGTTTTATATATATATATATATATATATATATATATATATATATATATATATATATATATATCTATCTATCCATATGTGTATCTATCTATCTATATATATGTCTATCTTTTTATCTATATATCTGTCTATTTATTTATCTATCTATCTATTTATCAATCTATTTGTCTATTATCAATCTATATATCTATTTATTTATCTATCTGTCTAACTATTAGTCTATCTATCTATTTGTCAATCTATCTATCTACCAATCTATATATCTAACTATCTGTCTATTAATTTTTCTATCTATCTATAAATGTATATATTAATCTATCTATCAATCTATCTATCAATGTATCTATCAATTTGTCTATCAACTTGAATATCTATTTATCTATTTGTATATCTATAAGTCTATCTATCTATCTATCTATCTATCTGATTGTTTATCGATCTATCTATCTATCTATCCATCTAACTATAAGTCTATCTATACGTCTATCTTTCCATCTATCTACACGTATATCAATCAATCAATCTATTTCTTTTTCTATCTATCTATTTATATGCCTATCAATCTGCATATTGTTGTGTCTATCTATCTTTCTAATTATCTATCAATCAATCTACTTGTTTGTCTATCTATCTATCAATCTATATGTCTAACTATTGTTCTATGTTTATATTTATTTATTTATTTATTTATTTATCTATCTATCTATTTATCTCTTTATATATCTATCAATTTATCCTGGTATCGATCTATCTATAAATTAATCTGTCTATCTATTTGTAAATTTATATATCTAACAATCTATATATTAATATGTCTATCAATGTGTATATATATCTTTATAGCTATCTTTCTATCTTGCTATATATATATGTTTATTTTTCCATCTATATGTCAATCTATCTCTATCTATGCATTTATATATCTGTTTATCAATTTGAGCATCTATCTATCTATAAGTCTATTTATTTATCTATCTATATGTGTATCTATCTATCTTTCTATCTATATAACTAACTATCTATCCGAATATATATCAATCTATCTATCTATCTTTCTAACTATCTCTGTATCTATCTATCTCTCTATCTATCTCTCTATATATCTATCTATCTACCTATCTATTTGTTTATCTATCTATCTATCAGCTTGTATATCTATTTGTCTCCCTATTTTTCTGTCTATCTATCTATCTATATGTCAATCTATTTGTTTATCTATCAATCTATCTTTTTGAATCTCTAATTATCTATCAATCAATCAATCTTTATGTCTATTTATTCTTTATATAATTATCTATCCATTATTCTATATATATATCTATCAATTTTTATATCTTTCTATCTATCTATCTATTTGTTAATTTAACTATCTATATATCTGTCTATGTAAATGTCTCTCTATATATATATCTATCTCTAAATATAAGTACCAAGCTATATATCTATTAATCTATCTATTTATCTATTTATCTATCTATTTGTCTATATATCAATATATATATATATATATATATATCTCTATATATCTATCTATCTATTTATCTATCTGTTAATCTATCTATCTGTCTTACTATCTATATTTTTATTGATCTTTCTATATATATATATATATATATATATATATATATATATATCTATATATGTATCTATTTTTCTATATATATTTCTATCTATATGTTTGTCTATCTATCTATTTATCTATATTTTTATCTATCTATATGTCTATATAACTATATGTCTATCTAGTAGTATATCTATATATCTTTCTACCTATATATATATATATAGTTGTCTATCTATCTGTATAACAATGTGTGCGTCTATTTGACTATCAATCTGTCTATCATTTTGTTTATCAATTTTCTTATTATGTTATCTATTAATCTATATATAAAGGTAATTATCAATCTTTCTATCAATCAATCTATCAATCTAGATATCTATATGTTTATATATCTTTTAATCTATGTCTAATTATATGTGTATATATCGATCTATCTGACTGTCTATCTATCCATCTATCTTACTACTATCACTCCATCTTTCTATCAATCTAAACCTCCTATCTATTTTTCTATCTATCCATCTATATATCCAACTATCAATTCATCTTTCTATCATCTTTAGTTGTGTCTATCTATCTGTTTTTTATCTAGCTTTATATTTATCTATCTATCAGTCTATTTGTCTGTCTATTTGTCTATTTATTGATATATATATATATATATATATATATATATATATATATATATATATATATATATATTTGTTTATATGTCTGATAATCTATCTATCTATATGTTTGTCTATTTATCTATCTATCTATTTATCTATCTGTATATCTGTCAATCAATCAATCTATCTATCTATCTATGTGTATATATGTCTATCTATATGTCTATCCATCTAATTATCTAATTATCTATATATATATATATATATATATATATCTCTCTCTCTCTATCTATATATCTATATGTCTATCTATTTATCTATCTTTCTATGTATCTATGTATCTATCTATCAGCATGTCTATATATGTGTATATCTTTCTATCTATCAATCTCTCTATATATGTGTCTACCTTTATGTCTCATTGTCTGTATATCTATATGTCTGTCTATCTTTCTATTTATCTATCTATCTATCTATCTAACTATCTATAAATTTTTTTATTTATCTATCTATATAATTATATTTCTATCATTCTATCAATCGATCTTACTATCTATCTATCTATCTATTTATATTTCTATCATTCAATCAATCAATCTATCTATTTATCTATCTATCTATCTATTTATATGTCTATCTATTTGGCAATGTATATGTCTATATATATATATATATGTTTATCAATTAGTTTATATCTATATATTCATTTGTCCTTCTTATCTATTAATCTATTTTTCTATCTATCTATCTATTTGTCTGTTTATATGTCTAACTATCTATTTATCTATGTGTTTATCTCTCTATCAATCAATTTGTTTACATATATGTCTATTTATCTATATATTTATCTATATATCTATCAATCTATTTATGGCTCTATATATAAATCTATCTATCAATTTGTCTATGAATTTATCTAGCAATTTGTCTATTAATCTATCTATCTATCAATCTCTTTATCAATCTATTTATCTATCTATATAATTATCTATTTATTTATCTATCTATCCAACTACCTATCTATCTATATGTGTAAATATGTAACTATCTAACTATATGTCTATCTTTCTATTTATCTATCAGTGTAACTATGAATCTATTTATGTATCTTTCTATTCATCTCTCTTTCTATTTATCTATCGGTCTATCTATACATTTATCTTTGCATTTATCTAACTATATATCTATACATATATCTTTGTCTATATCTATCTGTCTATTAATCTTTCTTTCTATTTGTGTGTCTATATGTTTATCTTTCTATCTTTCTTTCTATCATTGTATATATTTATTTATCTATCTGTCTATCTGTCAGTCTATTTATCTATTTATCTATATTTCTATCTCAATGTCTATCTGTATGACTATCTTTATGTCTTTCTGTCTATCTATTTTTCTGTCAATATGATAGTATATCATTTTGTTTATCTCTCTTTCTATCTTTCTTTCATTCTTTTTATCTTTCTATTGATTTATATATCTATCTATCTTTCTATATGTCTTTGCATCTATCATTCTATCTATGTATAAATCTATTTATTTATCTATATATATATATATCTATTTATTTATCTGTCTTTCTATATATCTATTTGCGTGTCTATCTATCTATCACACTATCTATCAATCTAGCTATCTTTTTTTCTATCTGTCTATCTATTTGTCTGTCTATAAGATAGTCTATCTTTCTATCTACATATAAGTTTATAGTCTATCTATATGTATACTATCTATATCTGTCTGTTTATCTATTTATCTATAGTCTATCTATTTGTCTTTAAATCTATCTATATATCTATCTTTCTATCTATCTATATATATGTATGTTTATCTGTTTGTCTATCAATTTGTCTATCTATCTATTTGTCTATCTGTCTATATGTCTATCTAGCTATCGATCAATCTATTTGTTTATAAGTATGTCTTTATATCTATCTATCTGTATGTCTGTCTATCTATCTACCTATCTTTCTATAGATCTGTCTATCTATCTATCTTTCTATCTATATATATATTTTTTATATCTATCTATCTAATTATCTATCAATTTATTTATCAAATCACCTATCTATCTGTTTGTATGTGTATCTATCTATTTATCTATTGTGTCTATTATCAGTTTATCAATCAATTTATCAATCTATCTATGTATTTATCTATCTTTCTGTCTATTTATCTATATATCTATCTAACTAACTATCTATCAATCTAGATGTCTATTTATCTGTCAATATATCTATCTTACTATTTATCTATATATCTCTCTATATGTTTATCTATGTATATTTCTATCTCTTTAGCTATCTATTTGTCTATCTTTCTATCTATCAATCTGTCTATCTATCTATTTAATTATTTTTCTATCTCTCTATATATCTATAGGTTTGTATATCTATCTTTTAATCTATCTCTCTATTTTTCTATCTATTTGTCTATCTTTTAGTGTATCAATCAGTCTAACTAACTATCTATCTGTCTATCTATCTATCTATCTATCTATTTTTTTATATATCAATCTATCATTCTATCTGTCCATCTATCTATCTACATATTTATCAATTTGTCTATCTATAAGTTAACTATTTGACTATCTATCTATCTATCAATCAATTTGTCTATCTATATGTCTTTTGATATGTCTATCTATCTTTTTATCACTCTATTTATAAATTTGTCTATCAATCTATCTATCTTTTAGTCTATCTATCCATATATATATGATCCATCTAACTTTCCATATATCAATGTGTCTATCTATCTGTCTATTTATATATCTATATATCTATCTATATGTCTATCTGTCTATCGATCTATCTATATATGTGACTATTGATCTATCTAACTATTTGTTTATCTATCTTTATATCTATCTATCTATCTATTAGTCTATCTATTTGTCAAACAATCAACTTATCTATATGTCTATTTATAAGTCACTCTATCTATCTATCTAAATGTGTATTTATGTGTTTGTATATCTATCTAACTAACTGCCTATTAATCTACCAATCAATCTATATATCTATTTGTAAATCTATCTATCTATATGTATGTCTATATATCTTTTTATTTATCTTTCTATCTATTAAATTATTTTTCTATCTATTTATATATCTGTCTATCTATCTATCTGTGTATCTATTTACCTATCTATTTATCTGTCTATCTCTGTATAAATCAATTTGTCAACCTATCTGTTTATATATCTATCTATATATTTATCTATCTATCTATCTATCTATCTATCTATGTCTCTGTATATCAATCTGTTTATCAATCTATCAATCAATTTGTCTATCAATCTATTAATCAATCTGTCTATTAATCTATCTATAAATCTATCTATCAAATTGTCTATTAATCTTTCTATCAATCTATTTAATTATTTAGCAAGCTATCTATCTAACTATCTATATATCTACCTACCTACCTATCTATCTATCTATATATCTATCTGTCTTTCTATCTATATATCTATATATCTATATATCTATATATCTATTTATATACAGTCAATCTATCCATCTATTTATTTGTCTTTCTATTTGTCTATCTTTCTATTTATCTATCTGTCTAAATATACATCTATCTATATTTTTATCTATATATATATCTATATGTAAATTTTTTTGACTATGTATTTGTCTATCTATCCTTTTTCTATCTATATGTCTATTTGTTTATCTATCTGTCTTTATACATGTCTTTCTATCTTTCTATTTATGTATATATATTTTTATCTATCTATCTATTTGTCTGTCAATCATTATATATATATCAATCGTTTTATCTATCTGTCTATCTATCTATCTATTTATTTGTCTATCTATCTATCTTTCTGTTTATCTGTCTATATGATAATCTATCTTTTTGTCTATCTATCTGTCTATTATGTATCTAATTATCTCTATATCTATTTGTCTATATATATATATATATATATATGTATCTATCTATAAGTCTATTTATATGTCTATCAATCTATCTATATATTTATTTGTCTATCTATATTTATATCCGTATGTCTATCTATTTGTCTATTTGTCTATCTATTGGTCTATATATATATATATATATATATCTATGTATATCTATATATCTATCTATATATCCATGTATCTATCTATTTATTTGTCTATTTATCTGTTTATGAATCTATCAATCTATCTATCTATTTATTTGTCTATTTATCTGTTTATGAATCTATCAATCAATCAATCTATCTCTCTATCTATATGTCGTTCGATCTATATATCTATCTGTCTAACTATCTTTCAATCAAGTTGTCTATCTATCTTTCATTCTATTCATCTAGCTATTTATCTATTAATATATATCTCTAGCTCTCAATCTATCTATTTAATAGTCTATATATTTGTCTAGCTTTCTATCTATCTATATTTCTAACTATCTATCTATCTATCAATCAATCTTAAAATTTAATTATCTATTAATATACCTATATTTTTGTCTTTCTATCTTTCTATCTATCTGGCTATCTATTTTCTTTCTATGTGTTTATCTATATGTCTATCTTTCTATATAGCTATTTGTCTACCTATCTATCTTTCAATCTATCTATTTGTCTAACTATCTATCAATATTTCTATCTATCGATCTCTCTATATATCTATCTATCAAACTAGCTGTCTATCTATCTGTCTATCTCTCTATCTATCAATATATCTATCTATATATCTATATCTATCTTACTATCTATTTTTTATCTAACTATTTATCAATCTATCTATCCATCTATCTATCAACCTATCTAACTATTTGTATAACTATATGTCTATCTATTTATCTATCTTTCTGTCTAAATATCTTTCAATCAAGTTGTCTATCTATCTTTCATTCTATTCATCTAGCTATTTATCTATTAATATATATCTCTAGCTCTCTATCTATCTATTTAACAGTCTATATATTTGTCTAGCTTTCTATCTATCTATATTTCTATCTATCTATCTATATATCTATCAATCTTAAAATTTAATTATCTATTAATATACCTATATTTTTGTCTTTCTATCTTTCTATCTATCTATCTGGCTATCTATTTTCTTTCTATGTGTTTATCTATATGTCTATCTTTCTATATAGCTATTTGTCTACCTATCTATCTTTCAATCTATCTATTTGTCTAACTATCTATCAATATTTCTATCTATCTATCTCTCTATATTTATATCTATCAAACTATCTGTCTATCTATCTGTCTATCTCTCTATCTATCAATATATCTATCTATATATCTAAGTCTATCTTACTATCTATTTTTTATCTAACTATTTATCAATCTATCTATCCATCTATCTATCAACCTATCTAACTATTTGTATAACTATATGTCTATCTATTAATCTATCTTTCTGTCTATCTGTCTAATTATATATTTATTTATTTGTCTATGTAAATGCCTTTCTATATGTCTATATATCTGCATATCTATTTATCTATCTATCTATCAATATGTGTATCAATCAATCAATCTATCTATCTATGTATCAATCAATATATCTATCTATCTATCAGACTATCTATCCATCTATCTATCCATCTATATATCCATCGATCTATACGTATTTCTTTATGTCTATCTATTCTTCTATCTTTATATATATATATATATTTCTCTCTCTCTCTATTTGTCTATCTTTCTGTCTATTTTTTTTAAAAGGAGTTTATTAATATTAGCCCTCTCTTTTGGCGGAGGAATACCATTTTTACAAACTAAAATCTACCCATTCCCCACTTACAACCTTAATCTTTAACATCAAACTTTAAATTAACATTAAAATTAAAAAAGCTAATCATCTATCCTTAATAATAATTTGCAATTCATGCACTTGTTTGAGGTTAGCTTTAAATTTCTTGCGTATAGCTTTATCATTCCTTGATATATTCTTTAGCATCTGATTGAGCTCCTACTTCTACATGAGTATCCATAAGTTTATGCCCTCATAGACTCCCGGTTTCTGCTTATTTTGTATAGACTTTGCTGTTTCCCTGCAAAAAAACCACATGTATACATACTCTCCATTCGACTAGCTTACCTTATGGCTGCTATTGCGTCCTGCCTTTGATGTTATCCTTTACTCTTTAATCCTGATGGACTTTATCCTGTCTCTATTTCTACTTACCTCGGTGCCCCTTTAAACTCAGAAGCTGATTCTTCCAGCTTTGGAGAGCTTCCGGACCTTTCTCCTATTCTAGACACTTAGAATTCCACCTAGACTATAAGCTATCGTAACTTAACACATACTGTAACATTAAAACAGACTATAAATATGCTACTGGATTCCAGACCATTCTCCTATTCTAGACTGTAACATTAAATAAGCTACTATAACATTAAAACAGACTGTAACATTAACACAGACCTTTCTCCTATTCTAGACACATGACTTTTTACAACATTCGCACATAACCTCTTAACTTATACATTAAAACAGACTGTAAATAACAAAACATCACATGCTCTAACATTCCAAAATTCCAGTAGTTACTGGATTTTCTGGTTGTTTATACAATTAACTTCGCTGCTAAGAAAAAAGGAATTACAGTAAAATATGCTAACAACCATTATCTTACCTTACCCTATTACCTTTGCCTCCATAATGTACATACCTATTAACCTGCATAGACAGAAATTCCCCTGCACAGAAGCTACCACAATACCATAATAGTTAACAGCTTATATTCTTATAATTCTCATATTCTATTTTTTTTGTTAATACTAAACTTCCTGAATCTTAAATAAGGGAAGGCCTTCCTGTTTAATTTCGCTATTCCTTTTAGTTTTTCTGGCATCGAAACCTCAACAAATTCATGTTCTCCTCTTATCGAACCTAATCTTGCAAGGCTATCCGCCAAAGTATTGGCTTCTCTATATATATGTAAGATTGATGCATTAAGCACTTTAATGAGGTTCAAAATAATTTTCATTTCTTCCTCATACCTCCAAAGAATTATTTTTCCACTTACTAAATCTACCAAAAGCATGGAGTCTACTTTAATTTGTATATTTTCTAAATCTAACTTTTTACAGACATTTAATCCTATATTCAAAGCTTTTATCTCCGAGTGGAGAGCTGAGAATGCTTCTGTAGCCGATGTAAATGCTTTTATCACATACCCGTTTGAATCCCTTATTACCCCCCCCCCCCCCCCCTCCACCTGCTATACCAGTGTCCCTATTGAAGCTACCATCCGTGTTTAGTGATATTTTACCTTCCGGAGGCCTATTCCAACTTATACTTTTTACCCATCCCTGTTTCGTATTTGTAATAGTGAGGCCCCAGAACATTCCAGCTACCTTATTTAAACAAGAACCATCAACTTTTATAGGGTTTATACTTGATATATTCCTGATTTCTTTAATAATATCTTTTATAATTTCATTTGAATTCATTCTTATACCCTCAAATTTACTCTTATTACAAGCTTTCCATAGGCACCATATTACTATATGAGGTAGATTCTGAGTGAGCCAATTTTTGATATAACTGCTAGAGTTTATATTCTCCCAATTCTTAATTCTATCAATTATTCTATCCTCTTTTTTACTTATTTGTATCAGGTCTCCTAATTCCCTCCAGACTGCTGCAGTGATTCTTCCACTTGAGAATAGATGATCCATTGACTCTTCTTCTGCAAAGCAACATTCACATCTGGAGGCCATTTTAACACATTTTGTTTTCACATTAGTATCCACAGGCAGTGCATTTACCAGAACTTTCCATGCCAGCGAGCACATTTTCTGGGGAATACCTGCTTTCCAGGCCCATTTAAATAAAGATTGCACGGGTTTTTTTCCTTCTTATCAATTCTTTTACTGACTTTAGCGTAAAATTACCTTATGGATTAAGGGTTCATTTCCATCCTGATTTTTTCAGTAATGAATGGGCATCTACTATTTCCTTTTGTTTTTCCAATGCTTTCCAGTTATTTGATTTCTACTTAACGTGATTGTGTTCTTGTTCTAGATATTTTGCTCGCATATATTTTGCACAGAGAGAATCATTTTCTTTTATCCTCCACCAACCTTTGCAGTCCCAGGCAATCGCCATGTCCTGTAAATTAATGATGCCTAATCCCGCTTCTGCTTTTGGATAGCAGATGTCTTTCCAATTTTTCCAGTGAATTTTCTGCTTTCCATTTTTTTTACCCCATAAAAAATTTTCCATTTCCATTTCTAGTTTATTTGTGAATTTCTTAGGTGGGTGTATGACTGATATAATATGTACCAGTGTACTTTGAAGAACATGGGAGATTAATGTAATCCTCCCACCAAATCCTAATAGATCTACTTTCCAACCTGCTATTTTCCTTCTCATTTTATCATGTAAAGGCGTTAGATAATTTTCTTTCAGCCTTCCTTCGTATATCAGACAACCTAAATATACTAAAGCATCTTTTTTATGTTTAAAACCAGTTATGTTTTTAATTTTTTTTACCACTTTTTCGGAAGATTTTTTTGCTAACATAAATTGACTTTTATCCTTATTAAGGGTTTGACCTGTTTCCTTCCCAAATAATTATAGAAGGTCCATCAGGTTCTTCAATGAACTTTTATTCGCATTTGTGAAAATAATAATATCATCTGCATAAGCTAAATAACTTATTCTCGGAGTATTTTTTTGGCTGTCTAAAGGGGATTATTTTGCCCTCTAACATTCTTTTATTTAAATTAACAATTAACAATTCTAAGTACATATCAAATAATAAGGGCGATAATGGGTCCCCCTGTCTCAAGCTACGTCTTGGTTTAAATTCTTCACCATTCATTCCATTTACAATGATTCTAACCCAAACGCTAGCTACACATCTATATATTAAATCAATACATGTTTCAGAGAAATCAAATTTTCTCATAACGAAACATAGTGTATGCCATTCTACAATGGCATACACTATTTCTTAGAGAAAACATAGATAGACTATCAATACACATCTATCAAATGCCTTAGATAAATCTAGCTTAACTATTAAGTTACTTCCCCTTGTTTTAAATGCTATTTCTTTCATCATTTCTGATGCTAATCTAATATTTTCAATCATTAATCTATTCTTAACAAATCCTGTTTGTTCCTGTGATATTATAAATGGTAAAATATTACTAAGTCTGTTTTGAATTATTTTAGCAAGGATCTTATAAATTTCATTACATAAACTTATAGGCCTAAAATCCTCACATTTTTGAGGTGATTCTTTTTTGGGGATTAGCACTATGAAAGAGTTTTTGCCCATGCCTTAGGAATGTCCACCCCTACAAAAAAACTGGCAATTGCAAGAACCAAGTCTTTTTTTATAATGAGCCAGTTTAACTGAAAAAAATAATTATTCCAGCCATCTGGCCCTGCTGCACTATCCTTATCTAGATCAAACACTGCATTTTTAATCTCTTCTTCCTCTGGGATCTTCTCCATCATTTGATTTTGTTCTAGTGAGATGACTGTGTTGATCCCATCCATTAATGAGTTAATTACCTGAGGAGCCTGTCTGCATAGATGGCTTTTAAAAAATTCCACAAAGAGGATTCCTATCTGCTTGTCTTCTTCAACCCATATTCCCTCATTAGTTTTTAGGCCCTTGATTTTATTTTTTTGAGCCTTTATTTTGCACATGTTGTGAAAAAATTTAGTGTTTCTATCTCCATCTTTCAACCATTTAATTTTTGAACACTATTTCTAGTATACTTCCTCCATATGCAACTTAAGCCTCAAGTCCCCTTTAACCTTATTTAGTTCCTGTATCTTTACCTCTATGTTATTATTATCATATTCTAATTCTAGTTTTTCTACTTTTTCCTCTTCTTGCTTTATTATTTGATTTAAATTTCCGAAGACTTCTTTATTCCATATTTTTAGACATTTTTTTAATCTATGAAGCTTAACCATTAATACTTGCATCGGTTTCCCCATTGCTGGCTCCGTCCAGGATTAAGTTACCAATTTTTCAAAGCCAGCGTGCTTTTCCCACATATTCTAAAATTTAAAGTTACCTGATACTCGGTTAATCTTATAGATTGTAATGAGAAATGGGCAATGATCCCAACAGGTTCTATTTAGGTGTCTTAGCCCTGTAACCCCATGCAAAGCTACCAACTTAGCATTACATAGTACTCTGTCCAGTCTAGCCCAAATTGTGCTTCTTTTACTCCGGTTGTTACACCAAGTGTAACTTGAACCTGTGAAATCTATTTCCATTAATTTCGAGTTTGAGATCGCCTCATTAAATTGTGTCATTGCTATTGGATCCGGGGTTTTACCTCCTTTCTTTTCTTGATTGCTCCTGATTATATTAAAATCACCTCCTATAATCCAGGGTGCATTCCTAGATGTGATATTCTGCATTTCCTCACACAGTGCTAACCTTGATTTTTTATCATTTTTAGCATATACAACCGATATTATTTCATCTGTTTCTTTATTTATTTTAAAATGTACTACCTGATCTGTATCTTTTAAAATTTAAATGTCCAAATAATTATGCCACATTATCCAGAGTTTACGAGTTATATTAGCATATGCATTGTTAAACCCTAGTTTTTGGCTGTAGTTAATTAATTGATCCTTCTGGATCATCAGCTCCGCAATGACTACAAGAGAAATTCTATGAGTTTTAATTAATAGTTTTAACCTATTTATCGAGGGATTATTAGAAACCCCTCTTATGTTCCAATAAAGGCATCTATCCATTAATTACTAGCTTAGATTGGAAACTAGTTGTACACTTAGTCTCATATTTTGTGTTTAAATATTTTTTCTTATTCTTTGGGGTCTTAATTGCATTCGAGTTTACTTTTATTTTTTCATAATATTTATCCTTCCACCCCAGCTACATTGCCATTATTTTTATAGCTTCCTTGGCTTGAGTTCTCGTGAGCTTTGTCCAATCTTCCTCATAAATATCCAAATCATCCTTCCCATTTTCTATATAGAATGCATGCTCCTCATCTTCTCTACCTATTGAAGGACAACTAAACACCTCTGCATCTTCCTCTAGGAAATCCAAGAGGTCATCCTCTATCCAGCTATAGTCCTCCAGTTTTTCTTTTAAAATTATTCTAGTTTTAATTTTCTTGTTCCTCTTCTTTCTACCATTTACCTCCTCCCATTTTTTTCCCCATTTTAAATATCTTTCTGTCTATTGATCTATATATTTATATATGTATATCTATGTGTCTAACTATCTATTTATCTATCTATATATCAATATGTCTACCTATCTATCTATTTATGAATCAATCTGTCTATCTATCTATCTATCTAAATTTCTATCTATTTGTCTGTCTACCATTCTATCTAACTATTTTTTCAACTATCTATCTATATCACAATCTTTCTATCTAACTATTAGTGTATCTATCTATCTATATGTCTGTTTATATTTCTATCTATATTTCTATCTATCAATCATTCTATTTGTTTATAAATCAATTAATCAATCAATCTATCTATCTATTTATCTATCCATCTATTTATCTATCCATCTATTTATCTATCCATCTATCTAGCTATATTTCTATCTATCTGACATCTCTCTATTTATCTCTCTAGCTATATTTCTATCTTATATATCTATATCTGTATATCTATCTGTCTATCTATCTATCAATTTATATATCTAATTATCTATCTAACTACCTACCTACCTATCTATATGTCTATCTATATATCTATATGTATATCTATCTATCTATTTGTCTGTCTATCTATCTGTTAATTTAGATATCTATCTATCTAACTATCTATATATTTATTTGTTTATCTATTTGCATATATATCTATCTATATATCTATTTATATATCTATCTATCTATTTTTCTATTTATCTATCTATGTCTACATCTATCTATCTATCTATTTCCGTATTTATTTGTCTATGTCTCTGCCTATCTATCTATCTTTCTATTTGTCTATCTATCTTTCTATCAAACTATCTATCTATCAATATATTTATCTATCTAATACCTGACTATTTATTTGTTTATCTATCTATATATTCATCTTTTTATATATCTATCTATATTTTTTATATCTATCTATCTATCTATCTATCTTTATTTCTATAAGTTTTTCGATTTGTCTATTTATTTATCTATCAATTTATCAATCTATTTATCAATCTATTTTTCAATCTATTTGTCAATCGATATATCTATCGATCTTTATATCTATATATCTTTCACTCTATCTATCTATCTACTTGTGTATAAAGCTATCTATTTGTCTACATATCTATCTATTTATCTATCTTTCTATATGTCTATGTATTTTTCAATCTATTTTTTTATTTATATGCCTTTATATCTATCTGTTTATCTATATATCTCGTTATATATATATATACATGTATCTATTATCTATGTGTCAATCTATTTGTATTTCTATCTTTCTAATTATGTGTCTATTTATCTGTCTATCGATCTATTTGTCTATCTATTTGTCTATCTATATGTATATATATCTATCTATCTATATATTTATATATCCATCTATCTATCTACATATGTCTACACACACACTCACACACATATATATAAAACTTTCTATCCATCTATCTGTCTAACTATCTATCTATCTTTCATTCATTTCTATCTATCTATATATCTTCTATCAATTTTTCTATCAAACTATCTATAGATTTGTCTATCTATCGATATATAAGTAAATCTATCAACTATTTATATGTCGATCTATCTTTTTATCTATATGTATATCTATTTGTCTATCTATTTGTCAATCCATCAATCAATCTTTCTATCTATCAATCTCTCTTTCAATCAATCTATAAATTAGTCTTTCAATTTTTCTATCAAATTTTCTATCCATCTATATATCAATCTATCAATCTAATTATCAATATGTCTATCTATCAATCTATCTATCAATTTAAATATCTATATTTTACTATATCTATTTTTATATCTATCTATTATTTTATCTATCTATCTATTTATATGTCTATCTATCTCTCTATCTATCTATCTATCCACCCATCCTTCTATCTATCTATCCATCTATTTATCTATAATTTTATATGTTTTTCTATAGATTTATATATGTGTGTGTCTATCAATCTATCTAATTATCTCTCTATCAATATATCTATCTTTCAATCTATCTATCTTTCTCACTATTTGACTATCTATTTATCTATCTTTCTATTTATATATCTATATATTTATCTATCTATATGTCTATCTCTCTATTTATCTATTTATCTATTTATCTATATATATCTATCAGTCCATCGATTTGTCAATCAATCTCTTTATCTATATGCCTGTCTATATTTCTTAAGAATTTATCTATTTATCTTTTTGTCTATTTATATCTCTATCTATCTAACGATTTATGTATCTTTTTATGTAAATGTCAATCTGTCTTTATATCTATTTGTTTTTTTAGTCTATCTATCTTTCTATCTTTATATATGTATATCTATCTTTCTATCTATTTATCTATCTATCAATTTATTTATCTGTCTAGCAATCTATATATCTATTTATTTATCTATCTATGTATATATCTATATCTATATATATATATATATATATATATATATATATATATATATATCTATTTGTTTAGCTATCTGTCTATCTATCTATCTATTTATCTATTTGTCTATCTGTATGTCTATATAATTTTATCTATATGTATAGCTATCTGTCTATCTATCTTTCTATTTATTTGTCTATTTATTTGTCTATTTATTTGTCTATTTATCTGTTTATCCATTTGTCTATATATCTGTCTCTCTTATATCTATATATCTGTGTAGTTATCTATATATCTATTTTTTATCTATCTATCTATCTATATATTTTTCTATCTATATGTTTATATATATATTATATCTATATGTTTATATATATTATATCTATATGTCAATTTATATACCTATCTATTTATATGTTACCAATCTATCTTTCTTTCTATCTATATATCTATTTGTCTATATATCAGTGTATCTATCTATCTATTTCTCTATCTGTCTATCTATATATCTATATATGTCTAACTATATGTCTATTTATCCTTCATTCTTCATTCTATATATCTATTATCTATCTATCTATCTATCTATCTATCTATCTATGTGTCTATCTTTTTGTCTATTTATCATTCTATTTATTTGTCAACCTATTTGTCTATCTAAATGTGTGGATATATTTCTTTCTAACTATTGATCTATCTATTTGTCTATTAATATTTCTATCAATTTATACATCTCTATATCAATATGTCTATCCATTTGCCTATTTATCTGTCTATCTATCTAATGATCTATATGTCTATCTATCTGACTATGTATCTATCTATCTATCTATCTATTAATCTATCAATCTATCTGTCTATATATTTATATATCTATGTATTTATCTATCTTTTTAAATATTTATTTATCTATTAGCATAACTAATTACCTATATATTTGTCTATCTATCTATCTAACTATCTATCTATCTAACTATCTATCTATTTATTTATCTAACTGTCTATATATCTATGTGTATATCTTTATATCTATCTATCTATTTTTCTATCTATTTGTCTACTAATTTGACTATTTATATGTGTATCTATCGATTTAACTATCTATATATCTATTTGTCTGTCTATTTATCTATTTATCTATCTATCAAACTAACTATCTATCAATCTATATGTCCATAAATTTGTTTATATATCTGTTTATCTATTTATTTATTTATCTTTCAATCTATCTATGTATCTATATGTCTATATAACTACCTAAATATTTCTTTATATATCTATCTATCTATTTAATTATTTATCTATCTATATATCTAACAATTTGTCTATCTATCTATCTATCTATCGGTCTATCTATCTATCTATTTGTCTGTCTATATACATATCTTTCTATTTATATAACTATCAAGTTGTGTAATAATTTGTCTATCAATTTGTCTATTTATCTATCTATAAGTGTATATAGCTATCCATTTATCTATCTATCTATTTTTCTATATGTCTAATTATCTATCTTTCTATTTATCTATCAATCTATTTATTTATCTATATATATTTCTAAATATCTAACTATCATTCTCTATATCCATCTATTTATCTATCATTCTAACTATCTATCTATTGATCTATCTATCTTTTTGTCTAACTATTTGTCTAACTATATTTCTATTTATCTATCTATTTATCTATCTATCTATATATAGATATGCTTATCTATCTATCTATCTATAAATCTATATATCAATCTGTTTATCTATCTGTCTATCAATCAATTTATCTATATGTCATTTTATCGATATACCTATCTGACTGTCGATTTGTCGATTTGTCTGTCTATTTATCTATTTATTTATTTATCTATTTATCTAATTATCTATTTATCTATTTATCTATTTATCTATTTATCTATTTATCTATTTATCTATCTATTTATCTATTTATCTATCTATTTATCTATCTATTTATCTATCTATTTGTCTATATATCTCTTTATTTATCTATCTATTTATCAATCTAACTATTTATCTATCTATCTATCTATTTATCAATCTATCCAGATGTCTATCTTTCTATCTATTAATTTTTCTATCTATCTATATATCTATTTATATATCTATATATCTATATATCTATCTATTTGTATATCTATATGTTTATATTTCTATCTATCTATCTATATATCAATCTATTTATCTATCTATCTATCTCTCTATCTGTCTATCCCTGTGTCTATCTATTTATCTATCTTTCTATCTACATATCTATCTATCTGTCTATTTGTCTGTATATCTATCCATCTATCCATCTATATGTCTGTCTATCTATCTATCATTCTATATGTCTATATATCTCTCTATCTATCTACCTATATATATTTCTATCTATCTTTTTATCTATCACTCTATCTATTTGTCTATATTATTGTCTACTTATCTATATATCTATCTATTTGTTTATCTATCTATCTATCTATATATTTGTCTTTCTATATATCTATCTATCTGTATATCTATCTATCTATTTATCTATCTATCTGTATCTTACTAATTATCTTTCTATCTATTTGTCTATCTAATTATCTATTTGTCAAATAATATATCTTCCTTTTTATCTATCTATCTATCTATAGGTATATCTATCTATCTATCAATCTATTTGTCTATCTATATGCATATATATCTGTCTATCTATTTGCCTATCATTCTATCTATCAATGTATCTGTGTACCTATATGTCTATATATCTTTTAATCTATTTATGTTTTTATCTATTTATTTTTCTGTCTATCTATCAGTCTATTTATCTATCCATCGATCTATGTATCTGTCTTTCTATCAATTTGTTTATATATCTGTTTATCTATCTGTCAATATATGAGTCAATCTTTCTCTCTAACACTACAAGAAAAATCTCAAACACCTAGGTAAAATTTCCTAGCTAAATGGGGGTTTTCTTTTGCTAAACAAAATAAAACAACGAATTAACGATAAAATCTTTCCCAATCTAAAAAATTTGTCTTTAAAAATTAACGAGGAAATATTCTATGGCTAAAAAAATTTAGTTACAAAAAATTTTTTAGCTAAAATAATGATTTCCATAGCTAAATTAGCAAGGGAAAATTCCCTACCTATTTTAATTCCAAAACTATTTTCAGAATTTTATTTTTTTTCTAAAAATTTAAATAAATAATTTAAATTTTTTATATTAAATTGAATAAAAATAGAAACTATGAATGATAATTTATAATTAACACAAAATATAATCATTTAATAAATTATTCTGATACAATATTTTACATAATTAAAATATAAACATAACAAAATTTTATTACATCTTATTCATCAATGTATCTACTGACAGTGCATAAAGTATAATCTATCTATGCATTGACGTTGCTCTCTTTCTCATCTCCTCCAATCACCATCTTTCTACTACGACAAAGTAGTGCGAGTCATGGTGTGTCATGTCTCACAAAAAATCCCTTCGCTTATACAAGCTTCATATAGGGAACAATGCAGTACCATAATAGTATGAAATTTAAACCTGTCAATAAAATCAAAATAAAAAATAAAATAAAGTTATGTCACTACTACAAAACAGCAAATTAATGATGTTTTATTCCTTGATACTTTCAGAAAATGTCATTATTCTATTTGTAATTAGACATCTAATGATGCTTTTATAAAAGCGTCATTATTTCGACAATGTATTCTATTTTTATGACACTTACTAGAAGTGTCATTGTTAATTTAACAAAACATAAAATTAATGACGCTTTATATCTTGACGCTTTTATAAAATGTCATTATTATATTTGTAATTATACATTTAATGTCACTTACTAGATCTTTCTTTGTTAAGACTAATAGGTTAGGAAAATTTCTTACCTCCTTAAAAATTTCCAAGAAATAAGGGGCTGAAAATTAAAAACCTTGTAACTTTTATTAGTGTTGTGGATGTGAAATATTTAATTTTGAATTTATTGATTTTTAACTAATTTCTTATTTATTATTTTTAATAATTAATAATATTTTTATTTTTACTCTATAAAAATAAAAAAAAATTATCAACTTTTAGTTGAAAATTATTTATTAAAAATAAACATAAACTTATGATAAAATTAAAAAATATCTAAATATTTTTACATTCAAAATTGAGTTTTTTATTTATAAAATAAGTAATAATATTTAATTTTAAAATTAATTTGTTAATATTTAATTTATCCCTAAGAGAAATAAAAATATAATGTAAATATAAGGTGATTTAATAAGATTATGGAAAAAATTTAATATTATTTTTAACTTAATTTAATATATTGAAGAATCTATCGCTAGAAAGAGTTGCGCTTCTTCTTCATCACGTTCGGTCATTTCCAACAGCTCGGGTTCAAGCTCGCGTCTTCGATATCATTGGCCATATTTGTAGCATCTTCTAAGTTTCTCCATTAAGTTTATAATTGTATCAGCTCTTCCATACTTTTAACTTTTATCAAATAAAAGTGCATTGAATGACTGGAATTGACGAGGTTAACCTAAGAATTGAATGTGAACGTGTTCCGATCATTTTGCATTTATTCGCAGCTTCTTCCAAATTCTTCTGTTTTACATCTTATATTATGCATAAACTTATCATAATTCACAAGTAGAGAGAAAGAGATAGGGGTGAAAAATAAACGTTATGTTCTCATTTTTGGTTCTAGGAGAGGATTTATCTGGACCTGCTTCTCTATGGCATCTTTTTCATTTCTCATAGGGATGGAAATCTCTTTGCATATTTATATCTTTCTTCATAAGGGTTATTGTATTCTCGCACATTATCTTAGTGAATAGATTATTATGCGGTGCATGACAGGTCCTCGCTGCCATTTATTGTTAAATTAGTATATATGTTACCAAAATGCATAATGCTCAATGACTACCCTTGTTATACTGATATTTTTTGTAGATTGGTAGGACATAATAAAAAAATGAAAAGGAGTTAAAATATGGATATTTCTGAGACTTGTTGTCAACAAACTGACCATCTACTTTCTTCACATGTATCTTTCTGAAAATCTCATAAAAATTAGGATCTTAACACAATTATCCAGCCTAGAGTATGTATTTATTAAGTCATAAAATAACAAATGATAGAGAAAAAAAATTAGGATCTATCTATCTATATATAATTACTAAGGATATTTTTAGTTAGAATATGGATTCTAGATGGGTCATCTTGTGATGAGATAAAATATGAGATAGAATATAAATAGTTAGAATATGGGTCATATTGATTATATTTGCTAAGCTCCATTCTGAATCTCCATCTTTTAGATACAATAAGTCTTGCAAGTAACCCCAATATATATATATATATATATATATATATATATATATATAATGATTATATTTTTTATTCAGTGCCCAAGACAACAATGTAGTGTTGAATGTGGATACTATGTGATGAGATATATGAGAGATATCATTCTTGATCAAGGATATCTAACAATAAAGATATGTGTTGATTTGTTGTTTCTCAATAAATCAGGTTTTTTTAATTTTCCAATTTTATTGATTAAGATAATATTTTGCTTTTCAACAGTTTAATGGGAAGAAATCATACAACAAAGATGAGTTGAATGAAGTACAATCTGAATGGGTGATGTTGGTGACTCAATTAATACTTTCCTTGGTTTGAAAAGCATTGTAGACACCTTTTTATATTGAACCATGAACAAATTTTGGTATTTCCATCTTTAACTTTTGATGAGGTTCATAATTTATCTCTTTTGACCCAAACTATGACTGAAGCTAAATTGTTCGACATAATCATTTGAAGACATTTTAGTATATTCTTTACCCATTCATTATATTTCTATAATTATCATATGTTGAATTATGTTAGTATATTGTATGCATGATTCTTAGGCATTTAAAGGTAAACTTTTTTAGGTAAAGTTAGGAGATCTTCCAACTTTGGAATGGTCCATGAACTATTGTGATAATAAAAGTATTTTTTTAATGAGATCAAAGTTATTACGTCTTACTTTCAATTATAAATTCAAAACATGAATATGTTATTACAATTTTATGTTTTCATACTATCTTTTGTTTATGCTGTCAACCATAGATTTTTTTTTAGATTGACAATGGAAAAAATTGTGATTTTGACTTTTGGCTTCAATACTTTACCACAATAATATAAATTACCTTTTCACCCTTAAAAAATACAATTATTATTTCAAGGCACAATTTTTTTTCTTGCAGCCAATATTTTATTAATATATCTAGAACTATAAGTTGATTGGATTACTATATTTGTGTAATCAAATAGAACTTGAAATTACATTACATAGCATCTCATTGAATTTTTTTGATGTGTAAGGAAGATGTAAAGTAATTTTACTTTTCATTTTATTATATTTAATTGGTTTTTGTAGTATTTTTTCAAGTTGTTTGTGAGATCTTTAAACTCACTACACACCTACAGGTTTTAAATGAATTATTATTGTTTTGTAAAAAAAAAAATTTTATCTACTTTTATGCCATAATTGATACATCTCCTGCTTTATATTTTATCTATTACTACTAACTTTGTTTTTTTTGTTGTTAAATTTGTTTAATCGTATATGTCAATTTTTATATAAATTATTTTTATGATATGTTGTTATCATTCATGTTTTTTTTCCAATGCTCTATAATATATTTTTTTCTACAAGTGTAAGTATTTATTGTTCATTTGTTTGTATGCAAGTTACATTATTTGGAAATTAACTCTCAACTTTGTCATGCTAGCAGGAACTAGTTTTATGGAGTTAAGGCACACAAGGGTTGCAAATATCAAAAATTTTGAATTGAATTTAAGAAATGAATGTTGAAATTGTGTTATATTTTTTTTTTGATTTGTATGAAGTCTGATTTCCTCTTTGTACTGGAAAACTATATTCTTGGTATGGATTGGAAAGAATGTTGTTCTTATGTGCATGCAGTATTACAATAATAGGTGAAAATATATTTATAATAATTATTAAATTTAAATTTATTTAAATCAGAATCATCCTTGACACTTTTACTAAGTGTCATAATTAATAAAAATGACACTTTATTTTAGCGTCAAGGTATGATTCAACGACACTGTAAAAAAACATCATTATATGTATAGACTTTTTATGTCACGCTAGCGGATGACGCTATCGATAAA
Source organism: Sapria himalayana (assembly GCA_029783825.1). Lineage (NCBI taxonomy): Eukaryota > Viridiplantae > Streptophyta > Magnoliopsida > Malpighiales > Rafflesiaceae > Sapria > Sapria himalayana. Next base: position 65,310 of record JAREIK010003603.1, on the reverse strand, counting down.
CGACATTATATATATATATATATATATATATATATATATATATTGATGCTTTTTAAGCATCTTTAATTATGGTTTTTGTATTAGTGTTTTTTGATAAATATATAATACTACAATATATATATACATATATACTATAGTGTATATAAACATATACTAACATTTCACTTGTTACATATATTACAACATTATATGTACATATAAACTATAGTATTATATGTACATATACTGAATATATATGTACATATATACTGAGTATGTATGTATGTATGTACCACATTTGCTACTACTGGTGCTACTACCACTGATAATAAAAGTGGGGTGGGCGATGATGCCTGACTGATGAACTTCTTTGCAAATCACTCATTTTAAGATCGAGCGAGTTTTTGATAAGGCATCGAGCTGCTTCTCACAAAATAAGACCTGATATTCCACATGGCACTTGCGGCCTATAAAAATTAGGTAATATTACATTTTTCCATCTGATTGAATATAGTTTTGTGAAATCTTATAAAAGTACATGATACTACATGAGCATCATAATCATCATCAGCATCCTAAGACATAGTACAATTAGAATCAATCTTTGTAAAACCTACAGTAAGAAAACATATTTCCTCATACATATGCTTTGTACCATGTGATAATTACATATCTACACAATTACTAAAAGATTTAAGACCAACCTCTGTCTGCCTTGCTGGCCTAGACTAGAAATATCTCCATGTCACAGCCTTGGGGAAGGTTTAATATTCATGGCTTTTATGACATACGTCGGTAAGTAATGCATGATGATGACCAGACCAGCTCGAACAATTATATATTCAAACATGTGTGTGTGTGTGTGTGTGTGTGTGAGTAAATGGGTGTGTATGTATGACAATATATACATGTCTACACATAAATATATGCACCCACTAATGTGTATACTCGATATATATGTACGTATATACTCGGTATATACGTACTTATATACTATAGTATATACGTAGGTATATACTACGAAATATACGTACGTATATACCGAGTATATACGTACGTATATACCAAGTATATACGTACTTATATACTCGGTATATATGAACATATATACTCGGTATATACGTACATATATACAGCCATATATATGTACGTATATACTATAGTATTATATGTACATATATATAATCACAGAGCCATAGATGACACACACACATGTCCTTTCATGCAAATACACATATGATCAAAGACAACACAAGGAATTAATCTAGAGCTTAAAATATACACATATAGGTTTCTCAAGCATGGTCAACATCTTCTAGTTCTTTGTCCTTTGGTACTCCACAGAGATAGAGAACATTATTACACTTGCACATGGAGCATAACATACAACATTTGCAAACTAATAAAGACCACAACACTTTTGCAAACTAATAAAGAACACAACACTATGCCACTAATAAACAAATAGGCTAGCACATGCAACACCAACTTCCATTTGCTAGAAATTTTACACAACGAGATTATCATGAGCTTATTCTAAATTACCAAATCAAGAATTCTCCAAGATTTCCAGTGAACTCCCCATCAACATATTCTTCTATGTTTCCCAGCTTTAGGCATTAGTCCATGGTTAATTATAGGAAAATCAGAAAGTGCCAAACAAATTGGAAAATTACAAGAAAAATCACATTTAGCTAGGGACAATTCCCTAGCTAAATGGACATTTTTTGTCACTAAATAGGATATAGCAACGGATTACCGATGAATAGGTTTCATATCTAAAGTGTTTCTTGATAAAATTTGAGACAGAAAGTGTCCCTAGCTAAAAAGTTAGCAACGGAAAAATTCCTTGCTAAAAAAGACAGATTCACTTACTAAATTAGCTAGCTAAATGAGATTTTCCATCACTAAATAAAAATAACACGGAAGATTCCCAATCTAATGTGCTGGTTGATAAATTTTAACGACGGAAATGGCCACTAACTAAATAAATTCAGAGAAAGAAAATCCGTCGCTAATTTTAAGAGTTCCCTAGCTAAATTAGAAAGAGATTTTTTCTTTACTAATTTAGCAAGAGATTTTTCCCTAGCTATTTTAATTTCAAAAATAATTTCTTAATTTAATTTATTTTTAAAATTATTTAATTAAATAATTTTATATTTTTATATAAAATTGAATAAAATTTGAAACTATAAATAATTTATAATAAACAAAAAATAAATTCATTAAATATCTTATTCTAATTCAATATTTTACATAATTGAAATAAAAAAATCACAAAATTTTATTACATCTTATTCATCAATGTATCTATAGACAGTGCATAAAGTATAATATGTCAATTCATTGATATTGTACTGCAGCAACAATATGGAACAATGTGAGTACTAAAGCTCAACCATCTTGTCATGGCACTCATGATCAGAATCAAGAATAATGCAGAAATTTCAATAAAGAAACTTGTTATACATTGATTCTGCCTTGTAAACATTTGTGTTTGTGTCGGTCTTGTTCTCTAAGTCTTACCTTGTGCCCCATCTGTCACTCCCACAAGATTGGTAGTGTGAGAATATCCAAATCCAATATTTAGCCATCAAAAAAAAAGAGAAGAGGTAGATTTTGTAGGTTGCTATAGTAGTCTGTTTCGTTTCTCCTCTCTTCGTCATTGAAACTTGAAAGATAGAACAAAGTTTAAGTGCTTAATGCATTAGTATTTTTTTTTCATGGAAACTATAAATAAAAAATTAGATGTAAATATATAGAAAATAAATAGACAAAAATATAAAAGTAAACTAGAATTATAAAAAATTAATAAATTAAATAAAAAAGAAATATAATTTTATTTAAAAATAAATGATATTATATCTTAAGTAAATAAAATAGTATTATATAATAATAATGTATTTATATATATATATATATATATATATATATATATATATATGTTATAAATTTTTAAGAATTCAAATTATTTTTATTAATATAATATTAAATAATTATAAAGACAAAATATGAATCTTTTAGTCATTATAAATTTGAATCTTTGAAGTGTTAATTTAATAACCACACTAAGATATTTATATTTTAAATCATCATAATTTTTATGATTTAATTAAAACATCTATGTAATAATCTTTAAATATCAATTTGTTTTCTTTTAAATTTTATTAAAATTTTGAAATTTTTTTATAAATCAAAATTTTCAAATCTTTTCATCATTATTTTTTTAAAAGATTCCTATACTCATAAAAATATTTTATGATTATATGAATAATATTAATATTTACTTGTTTATTTGTTAATTCATAGATTTTTATAAATTTTTTTATTTAATCAAATAATTATTTATTATAGTTTTTTATTAGCAATAATTTATTAATTATAATATTTTCAAAATTATTATAATTATATAATAAATTATATAATGTTTTTTAATATAAATATTTAAATATCAAAATTAAAAATTTCTTAAAAATATTTTGTATAATTTTTTAATTAATTTATAACCAAAATAATAGTTATTTTAGTCTTATTTAATATAAATTTATATTCATCTTTTTTTATATATTTATGAAATTTTTTATTTATATATCATATTTTTATAATTATATAAGGAGATTGTGTCTTTCAATGATCGCTCATCTATAGACCATGACATACTTTTAATATAGAAAATTACATAAAATATATAAATAAATAATACTAAAAAAATTAAATTATTAAAAATTAGCGATGATAATTATCACTAGGCGAAATAGCTATGGAAAAATCAATTACCGAATGCATGTATTTTGAGAAAATAAATATTTAAGGAAAAATTGCTTCTAATTATATATATATTCTTGAAAAAATATATTCAGATAATTATTTAGCGATGGATTTTGTTTTGATCTAATTAGTTAGGGAGAATCCATTGCTAAATCTGTGGCTAAATTTTCTGCTTTTCAAATCGTAGAATCTATGAAAAAATTAGTGATGGATTATGTCTGGATATAATTAGTTAGGAAAAATCTACTGTTAAATCTATCGCTAAATTTTTTGCTTTTTATTGCGTGGAAATTTTACGAAAAAAATAACGTCGAAAAATTTCAATCGACCATTTCCATAACTAATCCGTTACTATTCCATCAGAAATTTTTATTTCAATGTAAAATCAAAGATATCTTGCTATTCCCTAGCTAATCTTTCACTATTTAACTAGGATTAATCCCTAGCAAAATTTTCCTAGCTAAATAGATATTTTCTTGTAGTGTAACTATTTGTTTATATATCTGTATATCTATCTAACTATCTATCTATCTATTTGTCTATTTATCTTTCTTTCTATCTTTCTATCTTTCTATCTGCCTATCTATATGTTTATCTATATGTCCATCTATTACTCTATTTTACTATCTATCTATTTGTTTATCTGTGTATCTATCTATCTATATTTTTGTCTGTCTATCTATCTATCCATTTTTTTATCTATCTATCTAGCTAACTATTTTCTATCTATTTAACTATCTATCTATCTATCGAACTATCTATCTCTCTAACTACCAATATGTATATCTATCTATCTATTTATCTATCTATCTATTTATCTATCTATCTTTTTATCTATTTGTCTATCTATTTATCTATCTGACTTGGCATGTTTACTATGGTGGGCAAGATACGACATGGTATAGTAATCATGTCGTGCCTAGCCCGACATGGGTACTGTTCTGTGGCTACATAGCATGGGACCACTACACGAAAACCATTGGAATCGGCCCAATTCAGGTAGGACAAAACCTTAAATTTTTTAAAAAATTAGAGTTTTGGTGGCACGCCACCACACTACGGGGGGTCTTCACCCTTTTGAGGCTCGGTGAGCTTCTCATGTCGAGCATAGGCACTTATTGATCATGTTCGATACATTGTAATGCATGACATGTCCACATGCCAGGCTCGGCATGATACGCTGGGGCATGTAACTATAGCATGCCCTGTTGGTCTCGACACATCACCATAGCATGTCGTGCTGGGCCGAGGCATGCCACTATAGCTTGTCATGCTGGGCCCTGGCTCAGCCCAACCCATTTTATAGCTCTATATATTTGTTTATCTATATGTCTATTTATTTGTCTATATATCTACAAATCTATCTATCTTTCTATCTATATGTATATGTGTCAATATATCTATCTATCTATCTGACTATATATCAATCTATCTATATTTCTATCTGTCTATCTATTTGTTTATCTAACTTTCTATCTATCTCTATATCTATCTATCAACCTACCTTTATATTTGTCTATCTATCTATTTGTTAATCTATCTATCTAACCATTTGTCTATCTATCTATCTATCATATATCTATCTATCTATCTATATATCTTTTTATATATCTATCTATCTATATATTTGTCTAACAATTTGTCTATCTATTTTTTCTATCTATCTATCTATCTATAAGTGTATCTTTCTATCTATTTATCAATCTATCTATATGTCTAATTATTTTTTTATCTATTTATCTATCTATTTATTTATCTATCTGTCGATCTTTCTATCTATCTATATAACTATTTATCTGTCTAACTATTTGTTTATCTATTAGTCTAAATATCTATCTATCAATATTCTATCTATTTGTCTTACTATATGTCAATTTATCTATCTATCTATTTCTTTATCTATCAATATATCGATCTATCTATCTATATATACATATATCTGTCTATTTGTCTATCTATTTGTTTATCTATCTTTCATTATATCAATATGCCTAGTTGAGTATCTAGCTGACTGTCTATCTTTCTATCTGTCTATCAATTTATCTATTTATCTATCTTTCTATCTATAAATCTATTTGTCTATATATATATATATATATCTATCTATCTATTTATCTATCTATCCATCTATATGTCTATCTATCTTCTATCTATTTATCTTTCTATCTATCTATCAATTTATCTATTTCTCTATCTATATGTCTATATATATATATATATCTATAAATCTATCTATCTATCTATCCATCTGCCTAAAAATGTAACTTTCTGTCTATTTACTTATCTATCTATCTGTCTATCTATCAATCATTTTATTTATATATCTATCTATTTATCAATATATCTATTTATTTATCTATCTATCTATTTATCTATGTATCTATTTGTATATCTATCTATTTGTCTATCTATCTATCTATTTGTCTATCTATCTATCTGCCTGTCTATATGTCTATCTTTCTATCTATCTATATATCTTTCTATCTATTTGTCAATCTATCTGTCTAATAACCTCTCTATCTTTTTATCTATCTATCTATGTATAAGTATATCTATCTATCAATTTGTCTATATATATGTCGATATATATCTATCTATTTGTGTATATAAATATACATATATATATATATATATATGTGTGTGTGTGTGTGTGTGTGTGTATATATATGTGTGTGTGTGTGTATATGTATATATATATATGTGTGTGTGTGTGTGTATATATATATATGTATATATATATATATATCTATTTACCATCTATAAGTCTATATATCTTTCTATCTATTTGTCTATCTATTTAAATATATAAATAGATAATAAGTATATCTATCTATCTTTCTATATATTTGTCTATCTATAAATAAACCTTTTTATCTATCTATGTATAAGTATATCTATCTATATATTTATATATTTGTCTATCTATATGTCAATATCTGTTTATCTATTGTCTATATATATATATATATATATATCTATTTGACCATCTATAAGTCTATATATCTTTCTAACTTTTTATATATCTATATGTTTATCTATTTGTCTTTCTATCTATTTGTCAATCTATCTGTCTTATAATCTATCTTTTTAAATATCTATCTATGTATAAGTATATCTATTTATCTATTTGTTTATCTATATGTCGATATATGTTGATATATGTCTATCTATTTGTCTATTTATATATATATATTTGACCATCTATAAGTCTATATATCTTTTTATCTATTTATCTATTTATCTATCTATTTATCTATGTGTCTATCTATCTATCTATCGATCTGTCTATCAATCTGTCTATCTATTTGTCTATCTTTCATTTTATCACTTAATTTGTCTTCCTATCTGCCAATCTATTAATCTATGTATCTATATGTCTATCTATCAATCTATTGATTTCTCTATCTATCTGTATGTCTGCCTATCTATTTATCCATCTAACTATCCGTCCATATATCTATAATTCTTTCCATATATATATATATATATATATGTTTATCAATCCTTCATTATGTCTAACTATCTATCCTTTTATCTATCTATCTATTTATCCATCTATCTATCCATTAATCTAACTCTCTATATATCAATCAATCTATCTATCTAACTATCTATATATAAATCTATCTATCCATCTATCTATCTATCTATCTATCTATCTTTCTATTTGTATTTCTATATGTCTATTTATTTTTCTATCTATCTTTCATTATTTCTATCTTTTTATCTATCTAACTATCTGTCTATTTATTAGTTTATCTATCTGTCTTTTAATCTATATGTTTATTTGTCATTCAATCTGCCTTTCTATCTGTATGTCTATTTGTCTATCTATCTATCTATTTATCTATCTGTCTATCTATTTATCTATTTATCTGTATATCTATTTGTCTGTCTATTTATATGTTTATCTTTATGTCTATATATCTATCTGTCTATCTATCTATCTTTCTGTCTATCTTTCTATCTATCTGTCGATATATTTAACTATCTGTTTGTCTATCTATTTATCTTTCTGCCTATTTGCCTATATCTCTGTGTCCATCTATTTTTCTATCTATCTATTTATATGTCTATCTTTCTACCTTTCTATATGTATGCCTATCTATTTGTCTATCTACTTGTCTATCTATTCTTCTATCTATCTCTATGTATAATTATTTGTTTATCTATCTTTCTATATGTATGTCTATCTATCTTTCTATTTGTCTATTTATCAGTCTGTTTATTTGTCTAAGTATCTATCTATTTATCTGTCTATATATCTATTTCTCTATATATCTAACTCTCAATCAATCTATCTATCTATACTACAAGAAATTATCTATTTACCTATGGAAATTTAGCTAGAGAAATATTCCCTTGCTAATTTATGAAGGAATAACTAGTGAAACGCAAGCTATGTTTGATTTTATATTAAATCAGAATTTTGTGATGGATTAAAGATGGAAATATTTGATTTACAAATTTCTCTCTCTAATATTGTCATTGCTTTGTCGCAAAGATTGGCAGCAAATTTAATGACGACTTTAGAAATGGATTTTCCCTAGTTTATTAGCTCTAGAAAAATACCTTGTTAAATCTTTATCTGGAAAAATATTTGTACATTTATATTTCAATTGCAAGCAATTATTCCTTAAATTATAATTTTCATAAAATATATGCAATTAGATAGGGATTTTTCCTAGCTATTTAGCTCGGGTTTATTTTCGTCGTAAATCTATACTAAATAATTTTTTTTTGTTTTATATATTACTTGTTTTAATATTTGATGTATTTTTGTATATTAAATATATGTCATGGTCTATGAATGATTGATCCTTGAAAGATGCCTTCTCCTCATATAATTATAAAAATAGGATAGTATAAATAAATAATTTCTAATATATACAAATATTAATAAAAATTTATATTAATAAAGACATAACTATTTTAATGATTATAAAATTATAAAAATAATGAAAAATATTATTTGAATTAATTAATAAAGATATATAAATATTTGTATTAATAAATACATTAAATAATTAATTCTATAATTATAAACATTTTTTAAAATATTTGAATTAATAAATTAAAAAACTTAAACATTTGTATTAATATAAACCTAAAATTATTATTTGTCCAATTATAATATAATATTAAAAAAAAAATTTGGATTAACAAATAAACAAGTAAATATTTATATTAATAAAACTTAAAATAAAATTTAATGATTTTAGGAATGTTTTAAAAAAATTATTACTAAATGATTTGAAATATTTGAATAATAAAAAAATCATATTTTTCTTTAAATTTAAAAGAAAATAAATTGATATTTAAGGATAAATATATTAATGTTTTAATTACATTTAAAAATGTTTGATGAGTTATAAAAAAAATATTTCAATGTGCTTATTAAAAGAATACTTTAGGTGTTTTTTTAGGGTTTTAAAAAACTTTTTTTTAATATTGCTAATGATATTTTTATTCCTAAACACACTTAAAATTATTTTTAACACTATTAACATTTTTGAAAATCACTACCTAACTTACCCTAAATTGATTTTAATTCAAGTTTTATTTTTGCCTCTACTAAAATTAATAAGAATTAAAGCAAAGTAAATTATTATAATAAATTAAAAACAAAATATAAAATAATATAAAATTTAAATAAAATATAAAATAATATTAAATTTAAATAAAATATGCAATCTTAAAATTATAAATAAATAAATAAATAAATACATATTAATATTTTAAAATTAAAAGCAATTAAACATGAACTATAACCTAATCGGTGGCTAAGCAAAATAGCATCAAGTAGGCAATCTGCAGATAGAACATTTTTGGCAATGTGTTATGCTTCATCATTCTAATCCTGATTGGTCTTCTTGCCTTTTCGATTCATCTTTTTTTTTATATTTTTTGAAACATGTTTTATCATGATACATAACCTAATTAGTGTTTTTTCAATTTGAAGACCTCATTTTGTGTTATCATTTGTTGCGTTATTTGGTCCATGCTTTTAATTTTTCACTAAGAATGGAATATATAATTCTTGGAATTGGTTTGATGATCAAACTTGGTAATTTAAATCAATCTAGAACAATATAATTGTTTTTCCATGGATTTTTATGAAACGTTTAAGCCAACTATTCTTACCATTTATTAAAATTAGGTATCCACTTAGGCGGGTGATAGGAGGAACTATATACCCATGATTGACTTAAATATCCAGGATGAAATTGAAGTAAGTCCTTGGAATCTACTGCTCAACAATTTTCTTAATGTATATCAATCAGATATCTACTAGGAGACTCTAATATATCCGTATTATTTTTATTCTTTTTATGTTATAATTACATGTTGATTACTTATTATACAAGGATACCAAATTTGTTCAATTTTTCTATATCCTTTGAAACTGTTAGTTTATTCACTGCACCTAATATTTTTTGCATTTGCTTCATAGGAAACTTTGCTTTTGACCAATGTTAGTGTTATTAACTGTCTACATTTTTTCTGCCTTTCATTTTTAAACTGAAGTTTGATTTGATGATATTACTTTTGTAATACAGGAAGTTAAGGGTGTTGGTGCTGGGCTCATAGCATCAATGCATTTTTTCATGGTAAATGGTACAAGCATTATTAGTTGTACAACATGTTTGAATGTAAATATTTTAAATAAAATATGCATTAATTAGGTTATAGATATTTAAAATTTGGAAATAGATAGGTGAACCATTATGTACAATACCGTAAACCATGAAAAACAATTTATCGGTAATCTCAACTTCCTTTCAAGTTGGCATACATACAACATAATAGGAATGATAGCTGATCATAAATAATGCATAGGATTAAATGTCAATATATTCTTAAATCTTATTATGTAAATTATAGTCTAACACAATATGTTTTATTTATTCATGAATAATTTTATTAAAAGAAAATCATATATTTTATGGTGTATGATTCAATAGAGTTTACAAGTGATGGAAGTTTTAACTCAGTGAGTTTAATTGGCAATTATGATAGGCAAAACTAATATATCAGAAAGTTTGTTTGCTCACATTGATTTAGTAGGCTGAAAATACTCAACCTAGATCTTTGTTGCTTAGTTTTCAAGTGAATACCTACTTAGGGTGTGATACTTAAAATTTCAAGTTGACTTTGTGTAATGTTAAAATATAATAAACTCTTATTTTATCAAGAGATAATATTTAAAGATCATATTTTAAAAATTATAAAAATTATTAATCTTTTGCTTAAAACTTATATCCAACTCAAATTAGAATACTCATATAATCAAGAACATTTCATAATGAGTGAAAGAATTGTTGATATTGTATAATCATGATAAAATCGAATTCATTAAATTTGATATTGTTCATATTTTTTTTCACAACCTCCTTAATTTTGATATAATTCACGAAAAAATTAATTTTTTTCATGTAAACAAATTACTATCCTCAATTAAATATAAAATATGAGCTACTAATGGTGATGCTGACTAGTAAATTCTTTCTTTTTTTTGATAGTTTATTATTGTTTGAAAATATTTTTTATTGTTGTTCGATGTTATTAGACATAGGAAAAATTATGTAATGGTGAATTAGAATAATATTTTTTTAAAAGTTCCTAAAAAAGTAAATATTCATATTAAAATATACATGAAAATAAAAGATTTATACATTCTAGTAAACACAAAAAATACTTTTATTCCTCCTGAATATTTCATGTATTGAAAAAAAAATGAAAAAATAAAAACAAAAAATCTATTTACAAAAACACTATAGCATGAGAGGAATACTATTTTGGATAATAGTATGCTCAATTTGTAGTAATATAATATTTATATAAATATTATAAACACATAACATTATATATAAACATTTAAACATTTATATAATCATATGACATTATATATAAATGTTTATACTTAAATATATATAAATGTATAACATTATATATAAACATTGATATATTTCTATAAACAAATAATATTTTCATATAAATATTTATTCATATGCATAAATGTTTATAAATATTTATACAACATTTACATAATACTATCCATTTATATAATAGTTTATATAACATATAAAATATGTATACATTTTTATAAATATTTATATAACATATAAATTTTTAAATAAATATATAATATTTATAATGTTTATATAATTGTGATATATATACTATATAATATTTATAAAAGTATTACACACACACACACACACACACACATATATATATATATATATATATATATATATATATATATGTAGTATTTAAAAGAATATTTTAAACACAACATTATATCAAAACACTTATACATTTATATAATCATATGCCATTATATATAAAAGATTAAACATTAATATAAATGTGCAACTATGAGAATAGTGATGTGCAATATGATACTTGTATGCATACACAAGAGATTATCTCTATAATGTATATATCATATGAAGAAATGATATATCATATAGAAATATTAGTTGTTTTATCTATGAATGAGGCCGAGAGTATTATTGGGTATTGAGGGAGACAAGTCAGTTATCATTGTCATTTAGGAGTCTTCATAGAGCTCCTCTATCATGATGCTTACTTTAAAGAAGTAAATAAATATTTTTAAAAAAAATTGTTGTTGATACTTATCATTTGTTATTTACTTTAGTTTTGCAACTCAGCTTTTTACTTAGATGTATGATTTTTAACTCAAAAGTTAATAATCATAGTATAGAAAATTATTATTTGCTTAAGATATTCTTCTTGTTTTTTTAAAATATTTAAATAGCTACTAAAAAATTATTTAAAATCATTTTTTATTGTAATATACAAGTTGAAATTTGGTTGCTTTTGTCTTTTTTTTTTTAGATTTATTTTTAGTCTTATTTTTGTAAGTTATATTTGTTAGTAATTAATTTTTAATTTTATTTTTTTGGATAATGTTAAGATTATATATTTTTATTTTTCTGGTCAGATATTTTATTAGTTGTTTAATTATTATTGATAAATTACTTATTCATTATTTACTTGGTTATTTAATTTTTATTTAATTGAGATGTTATAAATTTTGTATGGATATATATTTATACAATTTATCAATAATTATATAAAATAATATGTTTTTAAATAAATAATCATAAATTAATTTTTTTTATTTCTAAAATTGATTTGATTTATTAATTAAATACTAATATAAAAAATAACCATAAAAATTTCATAAACTATTAGCCATAAATTTATTTATTTAGTAAATAATATAATTAATGGTTGATAAAAAATAATTTTGTTTTCTAATATTTTCTGTCTCTAACTCATCTCTCCCCCTTCTGGCCATCTCTACGTAATTATGTTAGTTCACTTCTAAAAATCTTTGACTCTCAGAACTAGAGGTATCAAACGGGCCGGGCCGGGCCGGCCCGGCACGAGGCACGGCACGGTTCGGCCGTGCCTGGGCCGGCCCGGCACGAGGCACGGCACGGTTCGGCCGTGCCTGGGCCGGCCCGGCACGTTCAAAAACCGTGCACGGGCCCGTGCCGTGCCCGGGCGAAGCAAGGCACGATTCGTGCCGTGCCTGGCACGAGCCGTGCCGTGCCTGGCCCGACACGGCTCGTGCCTAGGCACGGCACGCCGGCACGGGTCCATCCCGTGCCGGTCCCGCAGGCACGCGTGGCACGCCGCCAGTGCCACGCGTGCCGTGGCGTGAGTCGCGACTCACGGTCACGAGTCACGACTCACTGAGTCGTGACTCGAGTCACTCGACACATCAGGCTCAGCCGCTCAGGGCCCCCCCCCCCCCCCCGGTTAAAAGACCGCGGGTCGGGTCCAAACAGACCCGACCCGCGGTATTTTCTGCCGAAAACCGAGAAAATCGATATATCTAACGGGAAAAAAAAAATTTTGAAATTTTGAGCGATTTTCAGCCCTTGGATTCGACTCCAACGGCTAGGGGGCAGAATCCGACGGTCCTCGTGATTCTGCCCCTTAAAAATAATAAAAAAATTCAAAAAAATAATAAAAAAATAATTTTTTAAAAAAAAAAAAACTTTAATCATCCTATAAATTCTACCCCCCTCCCTATAAAATTTATATTTTTCAAAAACATTAATCCTCTCTATATTTTCTCTCTCTCACATAATCCGTGCTTCTCTCTCTCGGCCCTCGTGTTTTTGATTTCGGCTTGGATTTTCGTGAAACTCAACTTGAGTTTTGAACATCAAAGCTTCCTGCGGGCTGCGGTGCATCTTGCACGTGAGTGACCTCATTGCTTTTACCGGGTAATATAATTTGCTTTTTTTTTCTCTCTCTAAAGCTTCTCTCTCTAGAAAAAAGTACGAAAAATAAAAAATGACAAATTCACCTAACACAAATTTAAATTTTGAAAATGAAAATGTTAGTGTTACACAAACGTCTGTGGCTCCTGAAACTTTGGTTTCTCCTGTCATCTCAGCCCAAAGTTCTAAAAAACAAAAAACTAGGAGGACTTCTGTAGTTTGGACACATTTTAAAATAATAACACAATTAGATGTTAGGGGTGAGGAACATGAAATGGCACAGTGCAAATATTGTATGCGACTTTTAACATGCAAGAGTACATGTGGGACTGGGCACCTAAAGAGGCATGCTGAAATATGCTCCAAAAAACATGGACCGTTAGATCCTAGGCAAACCCAACTTGGCACTACATTTTTTGAGACTGGATCGAGTTCAGTCTCAAAGATTACTCCCTTCGTATACTCCAGCGAGTTGGGTAGGGACGGCATGGCCAGACTCATCACATTGATGGGTCTTCCGATCAGATTTTCGGAAGATCCGAGGGTAGTGCGCATCATGCAGACTTATTTTCAGCTATCCTATCGTAGGATTCCTAGGTCCACATCTAGGAGTGACATACTAAAGATATATAAGTTAGAAAAACAAAAAATAATTAAGGAATTTTTGGCATTTAGTGGAGTGGTGTCCGTGACGTCCGATATATGGACATGTCACGATGATTCTTCTTATGCATGTATCACTAGTCATTATGTCGATTCAAAATGGACAATAAATAAAAAAATATTAGGATTCACAGAGATTCTTCATCCTCATGATGGCCCGGCCATTTTTGAGTGTATGATGAAAATATTTAGGGAATATAAAATTCAAAATAAAATTTTTAGTGTCACTTTCGATAATGCTGCGAATAATGGAGTAGCGATCAATATGTTTGTTAGGAATATTAGAGACGCACCTTTAGGAGAGATATTTCATGTCAGATGCATGTGTCATGTTATTAACCTGATAGTTCAAGCGGGTATGAAGGTGTGTTCCCCTGCGTTGGAAAATATACGCAATGCACTCAAGTATATTCGCACTCCTCGCAGACTACAAGAGTTTGGTAATCTCTGTTTGTCTGCGAATCTTAAGAAGAAGAAATTCCAATCTGATGTGAGACATCGTTGGAATTACACGTACCTGATGTTGGAATCATGTGTTGGATACGAACACGTGATATCCGACTACGTCAATAGTAAGAGTGGCGAACTTATTGTTGACGATACTGACTGGGATTCAGGAATTTCATTTATGAAATTCCTGAAGATATTTTATGACACGACGAACATGTGTTCGTCGGTTTAAATGCCCACCACTTGCATTGCACTCCGTTGCATATGCAACATTAGTAGCATGTTTAGGATGTATCGAGCGGACCCGACGCTCACCCATATGGTTGCAGAGATGGAGACCAAGTACCTGAAGTACTGGTCCACCATTCCATCTCTTTATTGCCTCGCAGCATGCATGGACCCTAGGGCTAAGGTGGATGGGGTTGAAAACACCCTGACTTTCATTTCCTCGTGCATGAACCTGGAAGAGCCACCTGAAGGGTTCATTTACGAGAAGTTGACAGACCTATATACATACTACGATACTAGGTATGGTGGTGGTGGTGTTGAGACTGTGAGTACGGACACTGATACCTTGTTCGGAGATGATGCTTATTCCATTAACCTAGCGAGGGGGAAACGTAGGGGTGGACCTTCACATAGGAGCGAGCTGTCTCGGTACTTAGATACCGATTACTGCTCAATCCTATCACCTTCTGACAATAAGAATCTTGATTTATTACAGTGGTGGAAATCATATGAGTCCGCCTATCCCGTGCTATCTAGGATGGCACGGGATCTACTGACTCCTCCGGTGTCGAGCGTAGCATCGGAGTCTACTTTTTCTGTTGCAGTGAACGTGATTTCGGATAGGAGATCGAGATTACGTCCAGATATGGTTGAGGCTTTGGCATGTTTGAAGGATTGGGAGGAATCGAGATTTAGCATCAGTGATCGTGCTGAAGCTGGGACTATGACAGACACTGCAGTCGCATCCACATCCACTACGATGGCGGAGGAGCTGATTGCCGATGATGATGACCCATATGATACTGATCTTGATGTTGCGGCTGATGATTCTCATTATATGCCGCTTGACGATTGATGCTCATCTGCTCTTTTTTTTCGATATTTTTTTTATACGCTTTGTTTGTACTTTGTATTATACGTTGTGTTGAAGTTGAAACTTATACTTTTTTTTTCGGAGTTTTGGTTTTAAAAGCATGAATGGTAATTTTTATTTGCGTAGTTTAAATTTTTTTTAATTAAAATTTTTACTAACTTAATGTATTTAATTATTAATTTAAGATTTAAATATTATTTTAAAATTTATTAACTTTAAATCTTAATATTTAATTAATACATTATAATATTAAAAAATGCTAAACTTAATTGAAAAAAAAAATAAATTTTCTATTTTTTTTTACATACTTACATTTAATTTTAAATGTAATATTTTTTACAAAAAATTTTATTTTTTATTTATTACATAAACTTAAATAAAGATAAACAGAAAAATAATAAAAAAATTTTAAAAAAAAAAAAATTTTTTTTATTCTGCCAAGTCAAAGTGCCAAGTGCCAAGCACGGGCCGTGCGCCCGTGCCCGTGCTTGGCTGTTGCAACACGCAACCGGCAACAGTGTTGCCGGTTGCGTGTTGCTGTTGCCTCTTGGCTCCCGGGACCCGGACCCCGGTTGAGCAAACGTGCCCGAGCGGGCCGGGCACGGCACGGCACGGCCGAACCGTGCCCACGGGCCGTGCCGTGCCCGACTTTAAAATACCGTGCCGTGCCGGGCACGGTAGCACGGCGGGCCACGGGAAAAACGGGCCGTGCCGTGCTGGGCCGGCCCGTTTGACACCTCTACTCAGAACACATAGGCATCGTAGCATCCTTTCAAAGAACTATATCAAACAAAGAACATCTCTCTAACACAACCATCGCAACATCATTTTGAATATCCATATCAAACAAAGAACATCTCTCTCACTCTCTCTACATTTTTTTTGTTTATTTTCATTATAATTTAATGAGAAATTAGTAGTGAGTTTTGAAAATTTAAAATTGGTAGTGAGTTAAATGGTGCTTTTTTGTTGAGCCCTATGTTAATGATAAATCGGTAGTGTGAACTTTTTTTATTGTAATGATTTTTTTAAAAGGTTTAATGGATTTCAAATCAATAGAAATTGTGCTAGCTTTGAAATTCGAAGAAGAATTGTAAAAAGGATGAAAAAATAACAAGAGGAGAAGAAGAGCAAGGTACTGTAATTTTTTAAATTCAAGTTATATCTTATATTTTAATTTATGGTTTTTTATATTTTAGAATTTTTGTCCTGTAAAGAAGATGAATATAAAAAACCTGTGGAAATTTATCTACTAATTAGGTTTTTGTGGTTATAGTGTGAAAATCTTAAATTTTTCTCAAAGAAGAAGGTACAGCTTAACCATAACCTTTAATTTTGTTTTCATTGCTCATGTTGATAGTTTGTTGATGCTATAATTTTTTTTGGTGAATGATGATGAATTTTGTTTAGTTTTTTTTTCTTAAATAATCATATTTTTTAGACTTTAATTAGGTATGCAATAAATTATATAGTAATTCTATTTTGTTAAGATTGAAGATGCTTTATTTAATTCAATTAGCCTAATATTAATTTTTTGTTTAATAGTAATATTGAAAAAAAAACTACACAAAGACTTTATTATATCTATCTAATACTGTCATGTAGAATCAAAGAAGACTTGATAGAGATTGGGGGATGTAGAAGACAAAGAACCCAAGTAGACTATACATTATTATAAGTAGGGAAACAACATTGTGCAAAATTTTCTCAATGTGTTTAATTAAATACCATGCATTCTCAAAGCACATTGATCATGCATGGTAAATTATTTCGTGTATAGATTTATAATAAGTAATTATTCCATCAATCAATTAATCAATCTATATATCTATCTGTCTATCATTTTATCTATCTATATAGTTATCTGTCTGTCTATCTATATATCAATTTATCTATTTATTGTCTAATAATTTATCGATCTGTCTATATATCTATCTATAAGTCCATTTATCTATCTATCTATTTATCTATATATATGTCTATCAATATGTTTATCTATTTGTCTTTTAATTTGTATATCAATATCTCTATCAATTTATCTATCAATCTATATATTAATTTGTTTATCAATCTTTCTATCAATCAAATTATCTAACTTTCTATCTATCTATTTATATATGTATTTTTCTATTTATCAGTCTTTCCTATTTATCTATCTATGTATATGTCTATCTATCTATCTGTTTGTCTGTCTATCTATCTGTCTATCTTGTTATCTATCTATCTATCTATCTATCTATTTGTATGTCTATCGGCTTGTCTGTCTGTCGTTTTGTCTATTGGTTTGTCTGTCTGTCTTTCTGTCTATCTATCTATTTATTTATCTATCTATTCAACTTTTTTTATATCTAGTTCTTAATCAAATTATTAATCTATCTATATATCAATAATTCAATCAATATGTCTATCATTTTTTTTAAAAAAATATTATTTATTAATTATCACCCTCTCTTTTGGCGGAGGAATACTATTTCTACAATCTACGTCTACCCCTTTCCCTTTTACACCCATTCTTAATAACTAGAAATAAAAGACTTTCCTAAAATTCTATATCCAATAATCTGTTTTCCAATACTTTTAGATAGATCTTTTCCTTTTCATGAATATAACCTCTTTTATCCTTCTTTGTTATCATTTGTGTGGAACATGATAGATATCTTTGAATGCACAATCTTCTTGCCATATTTCTATCTTCATTATCATGTTTGTTTCAATCTTGTGGCAACTTGGAATTTCCTGCATACAACCAGAAATTCTTTATGTTATTGCACCCATTTCCCCCCTTTCCCTTATGTTTTAAAACATCATGGTTCAAGAGGTTTCCCTTCTTATCGTTTCTGGTGTCTTTTCCATTGTTCCTATAATCTCTTTGCTTTTGGATCTTTATCTATTGCTAGACTTAATCTTGATATGATATTACAGCATACCGTTGAATCTAGCCATGTATTCTTTGTTCTTCTTCCATGTCGCTTTGAGATAGACTTCTTTACTAACTTGTAGACTTACATACATAATACAGACATCACATAAAAAGCCCTTTATAACATAGACTTTAACACAGACTTTAACACAGACCACCTTTGACTCATTTAAATCTTAAAACATGCATAAAAAGCCCTTTATAACACAGACTTCCAGACCAATCAAGCAAACCCGAAATATATAGACTCCCATGACATAAACAGCTAAACCAATAAGCATACCCATATTGTCCAGCTTTGCTTTGTTCTCTTTCTTATATCTGCAAAAAAAGATAGCATACATTCCTAACATTTATATTCCTGTCCCTAATCTGTCCCATTTTATAGCATAATTTTATTACCATATCACCTTCTTAACCATTATGTGTAAGTGGGAATTTCCCCTCAAGGCCAGGTAAATTCTTTAACAAGCTGTATCATTATCTAAAATGGTTAGAAATACAAAAGCAAGCAAAGTAAAGGTGAAAATAAATCTCAATGGATTTTTCTAATCCTCCTAATGTAATTAGTTTCTTTACTATCTAAATTTATTATACCATTATATTTTTTTGGTAAAAAACCTTTCTTAAATTCTTGATCATCTATCTTTTTACCCTCTTTGGCTAAACCGTCAGCTAATGCATTTGCTTCTCTAAAAATATGTTTTATGTTATAGTCTAATGATTTTAATTCCTACTGTATTTCTTCTATTTCCTCATCGTATTAATTAAGTTAACTAGTATTTTTGAATCTATTTGAATGTCTATATTTTTAATGTTTAATTTTTTGCATAATATAATACCTTCTCTTAATGCTAAAATCTCAGCATGAAGAGCTGATGAAGTTAAAATCTTTCTAATAAAAGCTAATATTAGCTTTCCTTCCAAGTCTCTGATTGCTCCTCCTCCCGCAGCTCATATGTCTCTATCAAAACTACCATCTGTGTTTAATGCTAATCTTCCTTTCGGTGGTTTTTCCCATTTTATACCCATGAATTTAAATAGTTTTGGTTGTTTCTTTTTTACCTTCCAGTGATTTATAATGTCTCTATTTAAGCTCTTATCCTGTGAATCTATAGGATGAATTTCTGAAATTTTCCATGTTTCATCGTTTATCTCCTTCCAGATTTCCTCTATAATCATATTTCTACCTTCAAATCTACTGTAGTTTCTAGCCTTCCAAATGCACCAGATAGCTATTAGCGGAACATTAATTTTAATCCATTTCTGAGCAGGACTTGACACTTTTTGTTTAAGCCATTTTTCAAGTCTGCCTTTTAGGTTACTATGTCCATATTTTATATAAAATTCTATTCCTAATTTCTTCCATATTTCAACTGCAACTATACCTTTTGAAAATAGGTGATCTAGTGTTTCTATCTCAGATGCACAACACTCACATCTAGATACTAGTTGAACACCTTTATTTTTTATATTTGTATCTGTTGGAATTATGTTGGACAAGACTTTCTACATAAAAGTTTTAATTTTTTGTGGATTGTCATTTTTCCAAGCCCATTTAAATAATATATGTTCTTCTTTCTTATTTCTAATTAAGTTTTTAACTGATTTAAGCGAAAAAATTTTATCTTGTGTTAATGTCCATTTCCATCCTTTATTAGTGAGTTTAGAGTGGTTATCTACTATCTCTCTTTGTTTGAGCATTTGTGTCCAGACCTGTGTGCTTTTACTTTTGTTCTTTTTTTCATTGTTAGTATCATCTTTTAAACAATACTTTGATCTCATAAATTTAGACCATAATGTATTATTTTCTTTTAATCTCCACCATCTCCTGGTAGCCCTTGCTTTAGCTAAGTCTACTAGATTAACAAAGCCCAAACCAGCCTTTTGGAATCAATATGTCTCTCTATCTGTATAATAACCTGACTTATTATTTATCCATCTATCCGTCTATCTATTTGTCTAACTATATTTCTATTTGTGTCAATTTGTCTATTTAACTATCTATCTATCAATTTGTCTATCTA
Organism: Sapria himalayana; assembly: GCA_029783825.1. Lineage (NCBI taxonomy): Eukaryota > Viridiplantae > Streptophyta > Magnoliopsida > Malpighiales > Rafflesiaceae > Sapria > Sapria himalayana. Next base: position 44,133 of record JAREIK010003603.1, on the reverse strand, counting down.
TATATATGTCTTTCTACCTATTTGTCTATCTCTCAGTATATCTACCTCTCTATGTCTAAGTATATCTACCTCTCTATATATCTGTCAATATATCTATCTATTTATCTTTCTATCTTTCTCTCGATCTAACTGTCGAACTATCTATCTATCTATTTGTTTATGAATTTCTATATCTTTCAATCAATCAATCAATAAATCTGTCTGTCTATATATCTTTCTATATTTCTATCTATCTATCTATATCTCAATATCCATAACTCTCTATCTGCCTATCTATTTGTCTATCTTTCTATCTGTCTATCTATTTATCTATATATTTGTCTAACAATCTATCTAACTATTTCTCTATCAATCTATATATCAATCTGCCAATCAATTGGTCTATCAATATGCATATCATTATGTCTATCAATTGATATATCAATCAAATTATTAATCTTTGTATCTATTTGTCTATCTATCTATCTTTCTATAAATCTATCTATCTATCTATCTATATGTTTATCTATCTGTCTATCTATCTGCCTATCTATTAGTCTATCTATCTATCTATCTATTTGTATGTCTATTGGTCAGTCTATTTATCTATCTATCTTTCTATCTATCTGTTTATATATCTGTCTATATTTCTATCTTTTTATCTATCTATGTGCTGATTTATTTGTCTATCTATCTTTCTATCAATCAATTTATCAATCTATCTATATATCTCTGTAACTATCAATCAATCAATCAGTCTAATAATCTACCTATTTTTCTATATTTCTATATATCTATATATCTATCTATATATGTATTTATCTGTCTATTTATTTATTTAACAGTCTATTTATTTGTCTGTATATTTGTTAATTAATATGTATGTAATCTATTCGTCTATCTAGGTATCTATTTATCTAATTATCTATCTATCTATTTGTCTATCTGTTTCATTAATTGTTAATCTATCTATCTATCTATTTGTCTATCTATCTATTTGTCTATTTGTCAATATATCTATCTATCTATCAATCAATCAATTTATCTATCAATCTATCTGTTTTTCTATCTGACTATCTATATATCATATATATGTCTATCTTTATGCCTCTTAATCTGACTAGCTATCTATCATTTTGTCTATCTTTATGTCTATGTATTTATCTATTTAATAATCTATCTATCAATCTATCTATATATATATCTATCTGATCAATCTATTTATTGATCATTCTATCTATTTGTATATCTACCTATTTATGTATCTAACTATCTATCTATCTATTTATGTATCATTATGTCTATCTATCTTCTATCTATCAATCTATCTTTCAAACTATCTATATATCTATCTATTTATCTATAAATCAGTCTATCTATCTATTTATTAGTATATTTGTCTATCTATCTATATATCTAACTATTTATCTGTCTATCTATTTGTCTATCTAACTATCTATTTGAATGTATATAAGGATATGTGTCTATCTATCTGTGTGTCTATCTATCTATCAATCTATCTATATATGTATCTGTTAGTCTTTTTGCCTAACTATATGTCAGTCTATCTATCTGTCTATCTATCTATCTATCTCTCTATCTATTGCTTTGTCTATCTGACTATCTATTTGTATGTATATATGTCTATGTATGTATGTATCTGTCTGTCTATCTATATGTCTATCTATCTATATAATTTCTATCTATCTATTTATCTATTTGTTTGTCTATCTATCTGTATATCTGTTTCTTTATATGTATGTTTATCTATCAGTCTATCAGTCTATCTATATATCTATTTGTGTATCTTTCTATCTATATATTTATCTATCAATCTATCTATTTATCAATCAATCTATCTATCTATCTGCCTATCAATTTATCTATCTATCTACCTATCTATCTATCTATCTATCTATCTATCTATATGTCTATTTGTATGTTTGTCTATCTTTCTATCTATCTATCTATATATATGTATAACTAGTTTTCTATCTATTTATTTATCTGTTAGTCTATCTATCTGTCTATATAAATATTTGTATATCTATCTTTTGTCTATGTACCTATCAATCTATATGTCTATCTTACAATTCATTTGTCTTTCTTTATATTTGTCAATCTATTTATATGTCTAGATGTTTTTTAATTGTCTATATATCTATCTATCTATTTATCTATCTATCTATCTGTCTATCTATATATTTGTCTTTCTATTTGTATATCTATCTATCTATATGTCTATCTATATGTTTGTCTATCTATCAGTTTATTCATCTATTTATCTTTCTTTCAATATGTCTACTTATTTGTCTATCTATCTATTTGTCTTTTTGTCTGTCTATATATCTATCTGTCTATCTTTATCTTACCTATCTATATATCTATTTATCAATCAACCTATCTACCTTTTTGTCTATGTATCTATTTATATATCTATCTATCATTCTATCTTTTTTGTCAATCTTTATCTCTATCTATCTATCTATTTATCTATCTATCTATCAGTCTATTTTTATATCTATATTTCTGTCTATCTATCTATCTATCTATTTTTTACCTATCTGTCTATCTATCTATATAAATGACTATCCATATGTAGTTATTTCTGTATATAAATATATCTAACAATCTATCTACCAATTTGTCTACCAATTTTCCTATCAATCTGTCTATCAATTTGGCTATAAATATGTCTCTCAATCTATCTTTCAATCTAATTATCAATTTGACTATCTATTTGCCTATATAATTTTTAATCTATTTATATATTTGCCTATCAATTTGGCTATCTATGTTTCTATCTATCTATCTATCTATATATATTTTTTATCTATCTATCTATCATTGTAACAATCTTTTTATCTATCTACCTATCTATTTATCTATCTATCTGTGTGTCTATCTATCTTCAGTCTATCTATCATTATATTTATCTGTCTATCATTCTATTTATCTTTCAATATATCTATATGTCTATCTTTTTGACTATATATCTGTCTATCTATCTATCTATTTTTCAATCTATTTATCAATCTATCTGAGTAATAATCTATCTATTTATCTATCTATATTATCTGTCTATCTACCTTTTTATCAAGTTGACTATCAATCAATCTATCTATCTATCTATTGGTCTTTCAATCCATCTTACATTCTACCTATCATCTATCTATCAATATGTCTATCAATCTCTCTATTAATCTCTCTATAAATCTATCAATTATTATGTCTATTAATATGTTTATCTATATGTCTATGTTTCTAGCTATCTATCTATATATCTATCTTTCTATTTATCTACATGCCTATCTGTCTGTCTATTTATCTATATGTCTATTTGTCTATCTGACTATCTATCTATCTATCTATCAATCTATCTATATACCTATCTATTTATCTATCTGTCTATATTTCCATATTACTATCTGTCTATTTATCTATTTTACTATCTATTTGCCTATCTATCAATCTATCTATCTATCTATATAACTATCTATTTGTATATTTGTTTATATTTCTATATTACTATCTATCTATATATCTATCGATCGATCTATCTATCTATCTATATGTCTAGGTGTCTATTTAGCTGACTATCTATCTGTCAATCTATATTTCAATCTATCTATATATCAATATGTTTATCTATCTATCTATCTATCTATCTTTCTATCTTTTTGCCTATCTATTTGTCTATATATCTATCTATCTATCTATCTTTCTTTCTTTCTATCTTTTTGCCTATCTATTTGTCTATCTATCTATCTATCTATATATTTATTTATTTTCCATCTATCTATCTATCTATTAATTTATCAAAATGTCTATTTATCTATTTATTTATCTATCTATTTATAATTCTATCAATATAACTATTTTTCAATATATTTATCAATCTGTCTATTAATCTATGTATCAATTTGGCTATCAAAATATATTTCAATCTGTATTTCAATCTAACTTTCAAACAAATTATCAATCTGACTATCTATATGTCTATTTATCTATTAATCTTTCTTTATATTTATTTATATATTTGTATATCTATCTGTCTATCTATCTATCTATGTATCTATTTTTCTATCTATCTATCTATCTAAATGTCTATCTATCTTTCTATCTATCTTTCTATATATATATCTATTTATTTATTAGTATATCTTTCAGTCTATTTATATGTCTATATATCCAAATATATTTTTATCTATCTATATGTCTATCTATCTGTCAATCTATTTGTGAATCTATTTGTCTAATAATATTTCTATATATCTATCTTTCTATTTGTCTATTTATCTGTCTATCTATATTTTTATCAATTTGTCTATCTATATGTCTATCTATCTGTCATTCAATTTGTCTTTCAATCTATCTATCATTCTCTCTATCAATTTGTCAATCAATCTTGTTTAAATCTATATATCAATCAATATATTAATCTATATATTATTTTGTCTATTAATCTGTCTATCTGCATGTCTATCATTCTCTCTAGCTTTCTATCTCTATATCTATAAATCTATCTATCTACTAATCTATCTACATATTAATATATCTATCTATCTATTTATATGTCTATCTCTCTATCTATCTATCTACTTATCTATATATCTATCGATCTGTCTATCAATCAATCAATCTATCTGTCAATCTATCTCTATATCTAGATATCTTTATATATCTATCTATCTGTCAATCAATCTATCTGTCTATCTATTTGTATATATATCTATCAATATATCTATTTATCTATCTATCTTTATGTCTAACTATCTATTTAGATATCTATCTATTTATTTATCTATCTATATATCTATCAATTTTTTTATCTATGTTTCTATCTATCTATCTATTTATCTATCTATATATCTATCTGTCAATCAATCAATCTATCTATTTATTTATTTATCTATCTATCTATCTATTTGTATATATATATATATCTATCTATCTATTTGTATATATATATCTATCTATCTTTCTATGTATCTATCAATCTATCTAACTATATGTTTATCTATTTGTCTATCTATATATCTATCTATTTTTCTATATATTTGTTTATCTAACTATCTATCTATCTATCTAATTATCTATCTATATATCTATCTGTCAATCAATCAATCAATTTATATATTTATCTATCTATTTATCAATCTATCTATCTATTTGTGTGTGTGTATATATATATCTATGTGTCTATCTATATATCTTACTATATGTCTATCTATTTGTATATCTATATATCTATCTATCTATTTATCTATATATTTGTTTATTTAACTATCTATCGATATATCTATCTATCTATCTGTTTGTCTGTCAATCTATTTATCTATCTATCTTATCTTCGTATGTATGTATCTATCTTTCAATTAGTTTGCCTATTTATTTATATATCTATCATTATATCTATCAATTTGTCTATCAAATAGTTTATCAATCTCTCTATCAATTTGTCGATCATTCTGTCAATAAATTTGTATATCAATCTATATATAAATTTATCAATAAATCAATCTATCTATCTATCAATATGTCTATCTATCTTTCTATAAATATGTATATTAATCTCTCTTTATATCTATCTATTTATCTATCTATCTATATTTATATCTATTTGTCTAATAATCTTTCTATATATCTATCTATATATATGACTATTTATCTCTCTATCTATATACCTTTCTTATTGTCTATCTATCTATCTTTTATATCTATCTATTTATCTGTCAATCTATCTATCGATCTATCTTTCTATCAATTAATCTTTCTATATGTCTATCTATAATATATCTATCTATTTATCTATCTATCTTTATATACATCTATTTATCTGTCTAGCTATCTATCTATCTATATTTTTATATATCTATCTATCTATAAAGCTCTCTACCTATCTATCGATCTATCTATTTGTCTTTTTAATTATTAATTTATCATCTCTCTATCTGTCTATCTATCTATCTACCTCTCTATCAATTTATCAGTCTATCAGTTTATTAGTCTATTAGTCTATCTATCAATCTCACTATCAATATATCTTTCTGTCTATTTGTATATCTATGTATCTATCTATATGTTTGTCTATCTGTTTATCCTTCTATCTATCTATTTTATGTCGAAATCTTTATATGACAATCTATATATCTATGTAACTATCTAACTATTATATCTATCAATTAATCTATATATCTTCTTTCTTTTTTCTATCTCTCTAACTATCTAACTCTATTTCTATTTATCATCCTATTTGTCAATCTTTCTATATATATATATATATATATTTCTATATTTCTATATCTATCATCTATTTATCAATTATTCTATCTGTTTACCTTTATATTTGTCAGTTTATCTAAATCTCTATCTAACAAATAGGAAATCAAGTTATTCTCAATAATTGGTATTTCAGGTTTAGGTTGTGCATTATGATGCACCATTGGGCAAGTTACTATTGATGATAATAATAAATTTAATAAATAGTAAAATTTTTGCACACAATATCAGCATGTCAAAAGAGATGTTCTCAATTCTCATACATAGTGTTCTGCAAGAATTTTCTAGAAGAATTCATATTTTGCAGATCGTAATGACTACAAATGAAGGAAAAGTTAAAATAAAAAAAAATTATGGAACAAAATTTCGATTCTAGAAAATATAGATGGAAGATTATATATACTAGAAAAATCTATATCAACCCCTTCTGAGAAAGATGATAGAGTCTATGAAGAAAGAAGAGCACATATTAGCACTTGAATTCATCTGAAATATGATATCTTACTAACTTACTTTCAATATAAAAAATGAGAAGAGCATAGTAAGGCTTACGATGGCTCTTGCTAGTATATATAAAAACTAATTGATGCTACAAAAGTGCACACGATGAGGTGTTTTTTCAATCTGAAGTTGACATAAAGCACATCAATGACCCAACAACTCATTTAAGTCAACACAATCACAACCCAATTGAGTTTGTTTGATATTGAAGTCAATGATGAAGTATGTGTATTGATACATTTGTGTTCTCTATCAAAAATTAATGTATTACAATTGTAGTTGTGCATAGTTCATCAAGAACTAATAAATTGAAATTTGATGATGTTCATGATCTATTTCTAAGCAAGGAGATTCAACAGAGATAGACAAGTGAAATATCAACCACATTAAAATTATATACAAAGTTAATTGTAAGAAATTCAACTAAGAGAAAACATAAAAACAAATCAAAAATAAAGAGGTCTAAATCTAAGAATCATTGTAATTATAATAGCTCAAAGACCATTAAGTATTGAAATTATAGAGAGATAGGACACTACAAAAATCAATGTTAGTGTTAGTTATTTTATAGCACGGTAGAATATATTACAAGTATATGAGTTTAACAAGTAATAAAGTTAACTCTATGAATCTGGATTATCATTTCATAGATATAGATTATTTGGATTAATTATCATAGTTTCTTCATTATCTAAGCTTACAATAAGTAAATAGTTTATAGTGTTTACTCAAGTAAAGAATTCTATGATTAGCTTACAATAAGTAAAGAATATCAAGTCCATGGGTATAGAATTTATGAGTTAATGGCTATAGCGGTGATAAAATATGTGAGATCTACTCATCCATATAGGTGGAACTTCTCAAACCCATCGAAAATCATCGGCATCAATTCATGTAGGAAATAATGTATGTCAGATGAGCTGGATATCTTATATATTTTAATCCAATATGAATCATATTGATAGTCAATGCTAGGGTATTTATAAGGGAGCCTATGCTGCATTTAATTAAACATAGTAATTAAAATATAGTCAAATATATAAATGTATTTAAATGTCTTGTAAATTAGTATCAGTATACATAAAGACTATTACATTTTTTTTGAACTAATTGAAAACTGGTCAATAAATGTTTACAGATATTAATTTGACATTAACGAATATTAATGTGACTATACTTTAAATTTACAGATATTAAATACACTCAAATGAGTGTGTTTTTTTCCTTATACATAAAGCCATGTATAAAATATAGTTTACAGACATTAATATAATTATACTTATCGGGTAGGCAAGGTATTATTGAATAATATATATTTTCATAATGCAAATTTATTAGACGTGTATTTTATAATGAGACTTACCAATTTCAAGTATACATTATTAAAATTCTATCATAAAGTCAATATATCTTTATTTGTGTAAAATATGTATATAATGTTATATGTATAATACTAATTATATCTGAAATACACTACATGTATATTGAATGTATCATATATAAAATTATGATAGATAGATAGATATATATATATATATATATATATTAAATATAGATTGTTATATTTATATATAGTTATGTTTATGTAAACTATTTTTATAGTTATACATATAATAAAATACACATATATATTTATGTGTTATATGCACACTGCCCAACACAAAACACCCATTTTGTGTTATATATGATTAAGTTTATATAAGCAATCCAAGTATAGTTAAATTAATAGAAGATGTACTTAAATAAAAAGTATAATTAAATTAACATAATATGTATTAAAAAAAAGTATTATTAAATTAAGTGTATATTAGCATACCTACTGCCCAACACAACACAAATGTATTTGGTATGTATCACAATAAGTATAATTAAATTAATGTATATGATTAAAGAAGAAAAATTTCGAAAAAAAAAATTAATAGAATCAATACGCCTTAAGATAATTGATGAAGAATTAGGGTAGAAAAAGTACCTCAAATCAATAACAAATTATCACTTAATTCGAATATGTTTATGTTGCATCGGTGTCAAAAGAAGGATGGAGGACTGCGGAGGAGTTGCATCGCTTATTCTTTGAAAATGTCGAGAGAAAGATGGGGGACTTAGTCTAGACAAAATAAACATTAAATATATATTTCCAAAATATATTTATTTTTAATTATAAAAAAATTAAATAAATAATATAATATAAATAATAAATAAATAAATAATATATATATACATATATAATACAAAAAGACTCATTTATTTTATTTACTATCAAAATTTTTTCAAATAAATTAATGTGCATGTAGCAATGTATAAATTCAAAATTTACACCTTACAATTTTTTATTATAATATTAATTAAATACTAAATATATAAACAATTTAATAAAATATTTGTTTAGCCTGATAAAAAAATATCAAATAGCTACAAAATTAACACATTTCATATAATATAAGGCATACATGAAAAGATGATTTGTCCTCTAGTCTCTCTCATAAGTGTTATAAAATACTCTTTATGTTAAAAAATATATAAAAATTTATATTTTATGGTTATAAATTTTTAAGAATTCATCATATTAATTTTTATGAAGATAATATGTAATAATTTTAAAGGCATAAAATTTCATATTATTTGATATCATTTATAATTTTTAAAATACAAAAAATTACTTAAAGTGATAAGATAATTAAAAAAAGTTATAATAATTATTTTAATAGAGACTGAATGTTAAAAGCTAATAGAAAAAATATTACTTAATTATTTAATTCTTATAAATTTTACTAGGGGCAAACATATATGTATTTATTTTTAAATATTAATTTATTTTCTTTTAACTTTAATGAAAAAATTTATTTTTTTTATTATATTTCAAAAATTTCAATTTTTATATTAATTATATTTTTAAAATGTTTCCTATAAGCATAAAATTTTTGTATACTAATAATCATAATAATATTTACTAGTTTATTCGTCAATTTAAATATTTTTGAAAATATTTTATATGTTATCATACAATAAATTAATTTACATTTATATTAGTAGAAATTTTAATGTATATTAATTTAATTTTTAAAATATTGAAATAAATTATTATACTTATTGAATTAATTATTTAATATTACTTTAATACAAAATTTTATGTTTCTTAATAAAAAATTTTAGAAAAATTTTATGTATACTTTTTAAAAAAATTAATACATCATAAAAATAGATATGTTAGTCCTTATTAATATAATTTTTTTGTATTTTTATAATTTTTTAATTATTTATTTATAATATCATTTTTTTATGATTTTATGAGAAGAATGTAACTCTCAAGTATTGCTCATCTATAGACCATTAATATAATTTAATAAACAAAATTAAATAAAATAGTAAGAATAATAATAAATTACAAAAAATTAAATAATTAAATATTGGATAGGAAAATTTCGTCGCTATGTTTTGGTTTTAATTAGCTAGGAAGTTCAGTCACTAAATCTGTCGGTATATTCCATATTTAATTAGCTAGAAAAGTTCCCTTGCTAAATCCATAGATATATTTTGGATTTAATTAGTTAGTGAAGTTATGTCACTAAAATCAGTCACTATATTCAGGAAGTAATTGGCTAGGGAAGTTCCGTCGCTATATTAAGTATGTAATTAAAAAGGAAAATTTCATCGCTAAATCCGTAGCTATATTTTTGGGATGTAATTAGCTAGGAAAATTACATTGCTAAAAGGCATCACGATGTTCAGTGTGTAATTAGCTAGGGAACTCCATAGATGAAATTTGTCGCTATGTTACGGATGTAATTAGCTAGGAAAATTCTATCGCTAAATCCATTGCTAAATTTTGGATTTTAATAGCTAGGAAAATTCCGTCGCTAAATCTATCACTAATTTCCAGATTTTATTAGATAAGGAAATTTCGTCATTAAATCCATCGCTAATTTCTAGATTTTATTAGCTAGGGAAATTTCATCGCTAAATTCGTCACTAATTTCTATATTTTATTAGATATGGAAATTCTGTTGTTAAATCCATCACTAAATTAAGGATATTATTAGGTAGGGAAATTTCATCGCTAAATTCCAGATTTTATTAGCTAGGAAAATTCCATCACTAAATCCGTCGCTAAAATCCAGATATTATTAGGTAGGGAAATTTCATCACTAAATTCCAGATTTTATTAGCTAGGAAAATTTCGTCGCTAAACCGTCGCTAAAATCCAAATTTTATTAGGAAGAGAAATTCTATCTCTAAATTCATCGCTAAATTCCAGATTTAATTAGCTAGAAAAATTCTATCACTAAATTCTTTGCTAAATTCCAGATTTTATTAGCTAGGGAAATTCCATCGCTAATTCCATCACTATATTTCTCGCTTTTCTTGAGCAGAATATACGAAAATATTCCGTAACTAATCAGTTACTAAATTCCACACTTTTTTGATGCGGAATTTATGAAATTATTCCATCACTAATTCATCTCTAATCTATTGCTAATTTGCTACAAATTTTTATTTTAATGAAAAAACATAAATTTCTTGCTATTGCCTAGCTAATCCTTCGCAATTTAGCTAGGGATTGATCCCTAGCTAAAATTTACTAGCTAAATCAATATTTTTTTGTGGTGTATCTTTTTATCTATTTATCTATCTTTTTATCTATCTAATTATCTATCTATTTGTGTATCTGTCAATCTATATATCTATCTATATGTCTATCTTTTTATTTATCTATTTCTTTATCTATCTATTTATCCATCTAATTATCTATCTATCTATTTATCGGTCCATCTATTTATCTATCGGTCTATCTATCTATTTGTATATCAATCTATCTGTCTATCTATATATTTATCTATTTTTAAACCTATATATCTTTATCTGTTTAAATATCTATCTATGTACTAATTTATATTTTTGTCTATTCATCTCTATATATGTCAATATGTCTATTTGTCTATCTATCTTCCTTTTTTATATGTCTATCTATCTATCTGTTTGTCTAACTATATATCTATCAATCTGTCTATCTATTTATCTATCAATAAAACTATAAATATTTCTATCTAACTATCTATTTGTCTAATTGTTTATCACTATATCTGCCTATCTTTATATATATATCTATCTATCTATCAAGCTATCTATCAATATATTTGTCTATTTGTCAATATATCTATCTATCTATCGAATTATCTATCTATATATCTATCTATCTGTCTATCTATTTATGTAGAAATTAATCTATCAATCTATCTATATGTCTTTGTATCTATCTATCTATCAATCAATCTTTCTCTCTCTCTTTCTGTCTATCTATCTATTTGTCAATATTTCTATTTGTCTATGTATTTATCTATCTATCTATCTATCTATCTTTCTGTCTATCTGTCTGTCTATCTGCCTATCTATCTAAATATCTAACTATGTTTCTATCAATCAATCTATCTATCTATATGTTAATATGTGTTTTTGCCTATTTGCAAATCGATTTATTTATCTATTTAATTATATATCTAACTATATATCTATCTATCCATCTATCCATCTATCTATCTACCTATCTACCTATTTGTCTAGCAATCTATCTATCTATTTGCCTAACTCTATATCAATCTATTTGCATATCTCTAATCTATCTATCTATTTGCCTATCTATCTATTGATTTGTCTATCTTTCATTCTATATATTTGCCTATTTGTCTATCTATCTATATATCTAATTATTTATCTATCTATTTGTCTATCTACCTATCTATCTAATTATCTAACTATATTTCTATCTATCAGCCTATCTATCTATCTCTCTATATGTTATATGTGTATCTATCTATTTGGCAATCTATTTATTTTCTAATCTAATGTTCTATCTAACTATATATATATATATATATATATATATATATATATATATCTGTCTATCCTTCCATCTACCTATCTACCTATTTGCCTACATATCTATCTATCTATTTGCCTATATATCTATCTATTTATCTATCTTTCTTTTTATTTATTTGTCTATTTGTCTTTCTATCTATCCATCTAAATATTTATCTTTCTGTCAATTAATATGTATATTTATATATTTTTCTATCTATCTTACTATCTATCAATCAATTTGTCTTTCGATATATCTATCTATCTGTCTTTCTGTGTATATGTCTATCTTTCTATCAATATATCAACTTTCACTCTTTTGGTCGATCTATCTATCTATGTATATACAATCTACTAATCTCTCTTTCTCCCTATCTATTTATCTATCTATCTATCAATCAATTTATCAGACTATTAATCTATCTATCTATGTTTCTATTAATTATGTGTCTTTCTATCTATCTTTATATCTATTTAATTATTTATATGTTTATCTATCTATCTATCTATCTGTCATTCTATATATATGTATATATTTCTATTTGTTTATATGTTTATAAATATATATATATATATATATATATATATATATATATATATATATATGTCTATATGTCTATCTATCTATCTAATAATATATCTATCTGTCTATTTATCAATCTATATTTCTATGTGTTTATATCTCTCACTGTCTATCTATATATCTATTTATCTATTTATATGTCTATCTATCTTTATGTTTAAATTTCTATATGTTTATGTATCTATATATCTATCTGTCTGACTGTCTGTCTATGTATTTATCTATCAATCTATCTAACTAGCTAACCATCTATCTAACTAATTATCTATCTAACTCGATATCTATTTAACTATCTTTCTATCAATAAATCTTTCCATCTATCAGTCTATTAGCTTATCTATCTATATATCTATCTATCAATCTGACTATCTATTTTTCTATGTATCTATTTATTTGTCGATCTGCATATCTATCTATTTGTTTATATGTCTATATTACTATTTTTCTATCTATCTGATCTTTCTATCTATTCATTTCTCTATCTGCCTATCAGCCTATATGTATATTTGTCCATTTGTATATCTATCTATCTGTCTATCTATTTATTTTTCTATCTATCTAACTGTATAACTATGTGTTTATCTATCTATTTATTTATCAATCAATCAATCTATCTTTCTAACTATCCTTCTATCTATTAGTCTATTATTCTATCAGTCTATAAGTTTATCTATCTATGTATCTATTTGTCAATATGTCTATCTATATATCTATCTATTTGCCTATCTATATATCTATATATCTATCTATATATCTATCTGCCAATCTATCTAATTGTCTATTTGTCTATCTATCTATCTATTTTTCTATCTACCTATCTACTAATCTTACTATTTGTATATCTATATATTTTTATATATACCTATCTTCCTCTCTATTGATTTGTCTATTTGTCTCTCTCTATCTCTCTATTTGTCTATCTGCCTATCTATCTATCTATATTTTTGTCTATCTATCTTTCTATATATCTATCTATCTCTCTTTTTGTATATCTATCTATCTATTTATCTATCTAGTTATCTATATATCTTTCTATCTATCTTTTTATATATCTTTCTACATATTTGTCTATATGTCAATCAATCTATCTATCTATCTATATACCTATCTATCTATCTATCTATCTATTTGTCGATATGTCTATCACTTCATCAGTCTATATATCAATCTATTTATTTATCTATCTATCTTTCTTTCTATTTGTCTATCTATCTGTTTGTTTATCTATCAATATTTCTATTTGTCTATTTATTTATCTAACTATCTATCTATATAAATAAATAAATAAATATATATATATATATATATATATATATATATATATATATATATATATATATATATATATTTTTTAAAGGTTGAAATAAATAAATAAATAAATAAATAAATATATATATATATATATATATATATATATATATATATATATATCTGTTTGTCTATCTATCTATCTATATCTTTATATATATTTTTGACTATCTATCTATCTGTTTATCTATTTATCCATCTATATGTCTATGTGTCTATTTATCTATCTTTCTATCTATCTATTTGTCTATTTGTCTATTTGTTTATTTGTCAATTTTCCTATCTTTCTTTCTATCTTTCTATCTGGATATTGATCTTTCTACTTGTCTATCTATCTTTTTATATATCTTAATATTGACCTGTCTGCCTGTCTATTTATTTATCTATATATCTATCTATTTATTTATTTGTATATCTATCTACTTATCTACCTATCTATCTATCTACTTATCTATCTACCTATTTGTATATCTATATATCTATCTATATATCTATCCATTTATCTATCTATATATCTATCTATCTAACTATCTTTCTTTCTATAGGTCTATCTTGTTATGGTTCCAGTAAATTTCAGTTCTGAATCTTGTTTCGGACTAGTAACCAACCAATAATCCAAGTGAATATAATTAAACAAAGTACAAGGATGTTACTTATTGTAATGTAGAAAAAAATACTTTTGATTCTGAATGGTTCAGTTGAAACCTAGCACAATCAAAAGTCCGTGCCTCTAGTGGTATCCACATAAATATTTCTTTGTTATTTATATTGTTTTAACTTTCCCATTTTATAAAATCTTTTGGTTTTTTTTCACACAATTTTCTAAAAGGATGTGCAATTTACTAAAAGGATGTGTCAATAATGACACACATTTCTAAAATGTAACATCCGCACATCAATCTATATGTGTCTTGATCTTTAAATAAATTGACTTAAACAATTAATCTATAATCTTATATTGACTTATTTCAGCATGGTCATGTATTTTAGTAGTCCTACTCAATCAAGGGGCTAACTAATATCATTGCTGTTACATAGATTGGACAAATTGTATCTACATAAATCACATCCCTCTAAATAATTAATTGTATACTTAGTAAACAACCCTATAACCATCCTTGTTATAATTGGCATTTACTAAAACTAAAGTATACAACTCCTTATGTAGAGAACTATAGTGACTTCAAGTCAATGGACAAATCATTCTAATATTCACTATGAGAATATATATGACACGTATTAACAATCCAAGAAACATTATCAAAGCGGGTCAGTTTAGTATATATTCTCCAACAAATACTCAAGTGTTAAATTAAAATCTATATTAGTAAACTTTCATTTTAGTCTTAATGTATTAATAGCACCCTTGAAAATTAATACTTGACTTGGAATAATTTAGAGTAGTATTCCATAGAATATATCACTCAGGTATTAATCTAATATTTGCACAGATCTAAATAAATATAATAATCATAAAATGACGTCTATTTAAATATAAGAAATGATACAAAAGTGCCAAAGGAATGATCACCACAAGAAAAATCTCATATAGCTAGGGACAATTCCCTAGCTAAATGCGCATTTTCCGTTACTAAATGGGATATAACGACAAATTAATGACGGAACCATCACAATCTAACGTGCTCATCGCTAAAAATTGGCGAGGGAAAGAGTCCCTAGCTAAAATTTTAGTGACAGACATATCCCTAGCTAAAATATTAATTTTCCTAGCTAAATTAGTAAGTGAAAATTCCCTAGCTAAATTAGCAAGAGAAGATTCCAAAGCTAACTGGGGCTTTTCCATCACCAAACTTATATGACGACAGAAGCTTTCCTAATCTAAAGTGCTCGTCGCTAAAAATTAGCGAGGGAAATAGTCACTAACCAAAGTTTTAGTGACGGTAATATCTCTAGCTAAAATAATAATTTCTCTATCTAAATTAGTAAAGGAAAATTCTCTAGCTAAATTAGCAAGGGAAAATTCCCTAGCTAAATTAGCAATAGAAAATTCCCTAGCTATTTTCATTCCGAAACTATTTTCAGAAATTTTTTTTTATTTTTCAATATATTTAATTAAATAATTTAATATTTTTATATTAAATTGAATTAAAACTAAAAATATAAACAATAATTTATAATTAACAAAAAATAAAATCATTTAATTAATTATTCTGATTCAATAATTTACATAAATCAAACAAAAAACATAACAAAATTGTATTTCATTTTATTCATCAATGTATCTACCGACAATGCATAAAATATAATCTATCCGTGCATTGACGTTGCTTTCTTTTTCTCTGCTCCACTGATCACCATCTTTCTGCTACGACAAAGCTATCCGAGTCATGATTCGTCATCTCTAGTAAAAAATCTCTTCACTTATATAAGCTTCATATGGGGAACAATGCGGTACCATATCCATACAAAATTTAAACAAGCCAATAAAATCAAAATATATAAATAAAAAAATTTATGTTTTGATAAATATATAATACTACCGTATATATGTACATATATACAAAGATTTCACTCGTTACATATATTACTACAGTATATCTACATATATACTATAGTATTATATGTACATATATACTGAGTACATATATACTCAATATATACGTACATTTAATACTACAATATTATATGTACATATAATACTACAGTATTAAATGTACATATTCTACAGTATATATGTGCGTATATACTCGGTATATATGTACGTATATACCTAGTATATACGTATGTATATACCGAGAATATCTTTATATATATATATATAGTATATAGTACGTATATACAGAGTATATAATACGTTTATATCGAGTATAAAGTATGTATATACCGAGTATATAGTACATATATACCAAGTATATAGTACATATATACCTAGTATATAGTACGTATATACCAAGTATATTCACACGTATATACTGAGTA
Organism: Sapria himalayana; assembly: GCA_029783825.1. Taxonomy (NCBI): domain Eukaryota; kingdom Viridiplantae; phylum Streptophyta; class Magnoliopsida; order Malpighiales; family Rafflesiaceae; genus Sapria; species Sapria himalayana. The sequence goes on along the minus strand of JAREIK010003603.1, from coordinate 26,684 downwards.
TATATGCATGTATATACAAAGTTTATATGCACATATATACTGAGTATAAATATAAGTATATACTAAGTATATTTTTACATTTAATACTATAGTATTATATGTACATATACTATAGTATATACATACATATACTATAGTATATACATACATATACTATAGTATATACATACATATACTATAGTATATACATACATATACTATAGTATATACATACATATACTAAAGCTAGATATGGGCTTGGAGATAAGCCGATTAACTTTAGAAAGGTGTCAAAAAGTTGGAAATTAATGAATAAACAGAAAAATATAGTAGAAAATCATGTGATTCTGACAAGTAAAGGATGGAAATGGAAGATCAATGCTCAAAAAATTTTTACATTAAAGAGCACAAAAAATGTAGAAAGAAGAGAAAGGCAATCGCAGATATCTATGAAAGATTATGGTTAAAAGAGATCCCACAGAAAATTAATATATTTGTATGGAAACTCCATGCAAAAGTCATACCGGTTGATGAGAATATACAAAGAAAGGGAATAAAGCTAGCTTCTAGATGTGAATGTTGTAGAAAGGAGATAGAAAGTATTGAGCACTTATTTTCTATAGGAATAATAGCTGATAAATTGTGGAGAAGTTTAGAAATAGAAGCAGAGATTAAAACAGAAGCAGGAAATCTTTTGGATAGATTAGAAAGTTGGGATCAAAAGTGCACCGAGAATAAAATTCTCAAATGGCTCAGACAATATATCCCCCATATTATGATATGGTGCATATGGAAAGCCAAAAATAAAAGTCGTTTTGAGTATATTCCGATGAGTTATGAGAACATCTTAGAGGAGATTAAAAGAGAAAGCGTATTCATAACAGCATGCTACCCGATAAAACTAAAGAATAAGGACATTGATGGAAAAAAGTCATGGGGACTTTCCACAAGCCTTAGAAAACCACCAGTTATTAAAATTATTAAGTGGAGAATGTCTCTAAAAGACTACCTTATCTTGAATACAGATGTAAGTTTTAAAAGAGACATGGGGATGGCAGGAGGTGGAGGAGTAATAAGAAATGAGGAAGGTAGAGTAATTAAGGCATTTACTATGAGAGGAACAGCCACTTCAGTTTTGCACTCAGAAATAATGGCCCTATATAAGGGTCTTCAAATTTGCAAAGAAAATGGGTTCAGAAAAATTCAAATACAGGTAGACTCGAGTCTTTTAGTAGACCTAGTGAAAGACAAGATAGAGCTATGGAGGTTAGACGAAGATATTAATAAGATAAAAGAATTAGTAATTGAACTAAAAGTGGAAATTATTCACATATTTAGGGAAGCCAATGCACTTGCAGACAAATTAGCAGAGGAAGGTAGGAGGAAAAGTTTTCAGGAATTTGATGTGAATAACATTCCAGATAAGTACAAAGGATTGATAAGACTTGGCAAAATAGGATTTCCTTATATTAGAGTTAAAAATTAAAAGAATAAAACAAAATTTAATGAAAATTTATTGGATTAATTTCTTGCTTTGGTATATGATTTTTGTTTCTCTTTAAGTATAAAGACAATTGTAGGCGGTGGCAAGTCATATCAGAAAATCTCCCTAGTCATGATGGGGGAAAAGAGCCAGCCTGAAGAATGAGAAACATTCATAAAAAAAGAGAGGCATTGGGCAATTTGTCAGCTGGATGTAGAAGGTCTTCTGAAAGAAACTCCAACAGGGAAGCAGATGCAAGTTGGTAAGGGTATAGTTGTGATAATATAACTTATATTATACTGGTTGCATTGGGATGTTATTTTTGTAGGAAAAACATTCAAGGTCCATACCAAAAGGGGGCTTTAGTATTGATGACAGCTGATTTATATTCTCTAAGTATTGCTTGTAATTTGTTGAATTTGAAGTGTAATGAATTAGAAAATAGAGTCTGTAACTTGCTATTAATAATGTTAAAGGCGGCAGGAGTCTGTATAGGGCAGTAGATGCACCTTTATGAGTCTGTAAGGGTAGTCCTCATATAGTAAAGCCAACAGAAGGGACACGGAGTGAAGCTTCAACAGGTTCACAGAGTGGTAAAAGAATAAAAGCTGTAATTATGCATGGTATTGGTTGTTTTGGGGTGTTAATGCTGCAGATAAAGGAAGAGTCTGAATATAAACCTCCAAGCACCAAGGAGACGTGTCAAGTAAGGGGGCTCGGTAAGGTATCAACGGGGCAAAGGGTCAACAAAAAGCCAAGGTAGATGGAGCAGCGAAAGGTGGTGTTGAAAAAGTAAAGTTATCAAATTTAAAGAGCCAAATAAAGTTATGAAAGGGAGGAAAAGATTACAAACATAGATTTAACAAAATAGTCTAGAAAAGTGCATCAAAACTAGCAAACATTCTTCATAATGCATATTTAAATGAAGAGAGTTAAAAGTATAAATTCATAGAGCTAGGTTTTATTTTCATTTTTGAGAAAGGGTGTAAAAGGGAAAAGGATAGTATTAGTTTGTACAAATGGTATTCCTCCGCCAAAAGAGAGGGCATAATAATAAAACAAACCTTTAAAAAAAATACATACATATACTTATTATATACGTACTTATATACTACAGCATATATGTGTGTATATATTGAGTATATATGTACGTATATACCAAGTATATACGTATGTATGTACTGATTATATATGTATGTATATATTGAGTTTATAGTGCGTATATACTGAGTTTATACGTATGCATATACCAAGTATATATGCACGTATATACTGAGTATATATGCACATATATACTGAGTATATATGTACTCGATATATACGTATGTATATACTCAGTATATACGTATGTATATACTCGATATATATGTATGTATATACTCAGTATATATGCACTATATACTACAGTATATATGTATGTATATACTGCAGTATTATATGTACATATATATAATCACATAACCTCAAATGACACAAAACTACAACAAATTAGTATTATCTCATTTATACATCACAAAGATGACACAAAATTACAACATATTAGTATGATCCCATTTATACTTCACAAAGATGATAGAAAACTTTGTTATCAACATAAATATGAAATACAAAGATTATTTAAATTTTAGAAAATATCTATAAAAACTATTAAAGAAAAACCTGGAAGATGAGCCAGGAGCCAGGCTTGGGGCATCAAAGTTCGCATCTTGCCTCCCCACAACCAGAACTCTCTTCCAGTCCCAAGGCTCATAAGGGGGTTGCACTGCCTCGTGATGACTGAGCTGACAGGCTAAAGAACTGGCAGATGAAATATAGACTGGTCATCTGTAGTAGTAACCATTAACAAATAAATAAGAAACTTGAACTTAGAAAAATGGAGCACTCCACCATGCTAATGTGTAACACTATATAATAAATAAATTATTAGAATATTAATTTTGAATAACTACAATCTAAGCAACCCTCGTCTTACATATTTAAAACAAAGACATAACAAAATTTTATTACATCTTATTCATCAAAGTATCTAGTAATAGTGCATAAAGTATAATCTATCAGTGCATTGATGTTGCTTTCTCTTCCTCGGCTCCTCCGGTCACCATCTTTCTACTGCTACAAAGCTGTCAGAGTCATGGTGCATCATATCTTATAAAAAATCCCTCACTTATACAAACTTCATATGGAGGACAATGAGGTACCATATCTGTACGAAATTTAAATCAGTGAATAAAATCAAAAAAAAAACAAATAAAAAAGTTATGTTTTGATAAATATATAATACTGTAGTATATATGTTAATATATACTATAGTGTATATGATCATATATTACTACAGTATTATATGTACATATATACTGTGTAAGTATATACTCAGTATATATGTACATATCATACTGTAGTATTATATGTACAAATACTATAGTCATATATGTGTGTATATACATAAGTATATACAACATTTTCTGTTGCTACTACTGCTGACGCCACTACTACTATTGCTCCTGCTGCTGCTACGCTGCCACTATTGTTGCCGCCGGCATTTCCACCGCCCCCCGCCGCCACCGCCTCTACTACCGATATTGCCACTACTGCTGCCATTACCGGTTCCACTGCCCTTGCTGCAGCTGCCGCCACTGCTAACCGCGCCATTACTGCTGCTGCTGTCACTGTCGTTGCCGCCACTACTACTACTACTACTATCGCTGCCACTACCGCTGCTGCCGCTGATAATAAAAGTGGGGCTGGCAATGATGCTAGATTGATATACTTCTCTACCAACCACTTATTTTGAGATTGAGCGAGTTTTTGACATGGAAATGAGCTGCTTCTCCCTAAACAGGACCCAATATTCCTCTTGGCACTTGCAGCCTGTAAAAATCATGTAATGATACATTTTTCCTTCCAATTGAATACAGTTTTTTGAGATGTAATAAAATTACACGACACTATATGAGCATCATTATCATCATCCTAAGACATAGTACAATTATAACCAATCATTGTAGTGCCTACAGCAAGAAAACTTATTTCCTCATACATACACTTTCTACCATGTGATAATTACATATCTACACAATTACTAAAAGATTTAAGACCAACCTATGTCTGCCAAGCTGGCCTAGATAAGAAATATCTTTATGCCACAGTTTGGGAATGGTCTAATATTCATGACTTTTATGACCTGCATCGGTAAGCAATGCATGATGATGACTAGACCAGCTCGAGCTATTATATATTCAAACGTGTGTGTGTGTGTGTGAATGGGCGTGTATGTATGACAATATATACATGTCTACAAATAAAAATATGCACCCACTTATGTACATACTCATTATATACCTACGTATATACTCATTATATACGTTGTATATACCACGTATATTCATACTTATATACTTGTACATATATAGTGCATGTCATGAGCCACATGACTGAAAAGAAAGATCAGCACACCAAAAGAGCTAGCACTTGAGGCCTAGTATTGCATTACCAGAACATCCAACTCTGCATGGTAAGTAGAAACCTAATATCATTAACAAATTGCACAGGCTTCAGACTTTAGGAAAACTAATTGACAAATAGAAAATAAAAAAAGTTGCCTAGTGAAAATCAGAATAGTACATGTCCAAACAAACAGAATTTTTATCTTTCAAAACATAACAAAAATATAACACGTGCCAAAAAAAATAAGACAATCTCTAATGACCTCGATGCTAATTCAATCACAACATGCTTTCTATCTTATAAATCTAACATACTCTCGAAGATAAATTTTCATCATGTATTTCTTCTTCTGTGTGGCATTGTACTTTGTCTCTTTTATAGGTTTGGTTTCATTAAGAATCATGCACCTAAATGCATGTATTTATATTATTGAACATGATATAAAATGGGAGAAATAAAAGTGATAATACCACCACCACCCTCATTTCAGCTAATATGTTAGAGACTGCCCCAAGACACCTTATGTTTTTATTAAAGAACAAAAATAAACGTGTTTGGAGCATGCCATCAATATAAGCACTACACTACCTATACTAGACACAAGTGAAATAAAAATACATAAATTAAAATTGTGCAATAAATATAATGAATATTATATATATTCATCACCTCAAACTTGATAGAAAAAAGAAATTAAGACACTCCAGATAGTTCTCATGAAAATCTTTGCCAACAATTGTGATGAGAATGGTTATTGTCTAGCACGACACGTGCCCTGCCTAGAATAGCCTGGGTCTGAACCAGGAGAGCCACGCATGCCCTAATTAGGGCTTGTCCATGGTACCTGGTCCACCTCACAAGGGCCCAAGCCTTAGACCCTGGATTATCATGGGTCATGTCCCATGGATAGTGTGTGCAGGTGGCAAGTGCGGAGCATGATGGCAGCATTATATCAATATATTATACATAACATAGATCTATTAATTGTTATGTGTATCTATATATACACATAATATAATTATTGTGTATTATAATATACAAAATACATACATAATGTATATAGAATGTACATACAATGTGTATATACACTCATATTGAATATATACATATACATGTTGTATATAGATAGAAATTATTGTGTAGATACATGTATACATAATGTAAATACAAAATATATACACACATACCTACTATATAGAAAATTTAAAATTATGAATTAAAAAAACATGAAAAAAATTATTTAAATTAAAATTATAATTAATACTTATTAAAATAAAATATGGTAACATAATCTTTCAAAATAAAACTAAAACAAAAAAAATATTACAAATCATTAAGTCATAAAATGATAAAAATTATAACATCATTTTCAATTTAACTATTATGATATGTACAACTTTAAATTTTATCATATACATCATCATATGTATTTTTTTGTAATGTATGAATTTAATTTTCAAGACTCATCTATGTATTATCTTAATCTTTCTTTCATAACAAATTTTCAATAATATTGATTGTAATTTGATTTTCCTATCTAAAATAATATTCACAATCATAAATACGATAGATTTTAATATACACTAAACATAGTAAAGATCAGCTAATCACGAGACATTTTGATATCACGAAAAAGATTTTATATAATTTTTGCAAACTCAATGCATCTGGATTCTTCATCTCCTCTAAAAAAAGTAGAACAATAATTGATGTCTATGTATTTTGACAGGTTATAAAGACTCATATTTGACAAGCTAACCTATAACTTACATCTATCAAATTTGAATTAAAAATTTATCATCTTCAAATACTTCATAATCATAATTTCATTAAACAAAAATACTTATTTTCATAATATTTATATAAAATTTTTAATTAATCATAAATTTTATTTTTTTATTCTTATAGCTGATTAATCCCTAATCTAAATGTAAAAAGTTTTTATAGTTATACATATAGTAAGATACAATTATTTATATTTATATGTTATTATACATATAGTATATATAGTTATAAATAGTTAAACATATAGTTATATATAGATATATTCATACAAGAAGTTATATGTAGTTGTACATAAATATATACAAAGTTATAAACAAATATATAAATTTACATATATATATATATATATACATATATGTATACATAATTACAAATATACTTATATTTAATTATATAGAGTTTATATAGTTATACAAATATTTATATATAAGTATACACATATAGTTTAGTATCAAATATAACAGATGAAGAGTTTTAGATTACTACAAACCTTGCAAAATTTTGATTTAATGCAAACCATGCTAAATTCTACATCACTAAAAACTCTATGTCAAGATTTTGCAAATCTTAATGTCATTAATAAATAATACTATAATATATTTGTACATATATACGGTAGTATATATGTATATATATACTGATATATATGTACATATACATATATAGGAGTATATATGTATACATGGGTATATATGTATATGTACATATATACTATTATACATGTACAAGTATTTATATGTACATATATACTCAGTAAATGTACATATACACTATAGTGTATATGCAAATATATACGTGTATACATATACACTATATTATATATGTACATGTATGTACATTTACACTACAGAGTATATATGTATAGGTATGTACATATATACTAGTAAATACTTATACATATATACCAGTATATATGTATATGTACATATAATATATGTATATGTACATATAATATATGTATATGTACATATAATATATGTACATATATACTCAATCAAGTTCCACGTGTAAAATTACTTGGCTACTCAAAAGATGTTTTCATGTAGATATCAAGTGAATAAGCAAAGCACAATCTAGATGATAAGCATTATTAAATAAAACTGCATAATAGTCTAAAGAAGTTTATAAAATAGCCCTGAAAGAAACATAATAGCGAACCTAATATGATTACAAGTTTCAAATTTTATGATCATTTTTTCAGCATTCATTAGTTTAATAAGGAAAAAGAAAGCAGTTTGTGATGGCTATCATAAATATCATACCTGATTTTTGAGGCTGGTTTGCATTGATCCATAGCTTCAATTTCTAATTTTAAGCAATATCAAACTCATGAGATTTGTATGAATTCATTATCAACTCATGTAGCTTTCCAGAGTGTACCCAATGAACTGAGGATGTAAATTGTTAAATAAATTAGAGCTTATAATACTCTCATTATTATAGGAACATTGTGATATGATTACAAGTTTCAAATTTTAATAATATTTTATCAGCATACATTAGTTTTATAAAGAAAAAGAAAGTTGTGTATGATAGCTATCATCCAAATCATACCTGATTTCTGAGGTTGTTTTGCATTGATCCTTAGCTCCAAGTAATTATAAGTAGATATACATAAATGTATACAATGTTATAAACAAATATATAGATTTACATATATGTATACATAGTTACAAATATAGTTATATATAATTATATTGAGTGTTATATAGTTATACAAATATTTATATATATTTATACACATATAGTTAAACATAATGTTGTATGTTGTTATACATGTAAATATAAATATAGTTACATGTGGTTATACATATAGTTACACATATAGTTATACTTATATTTATACATGTAGGTATATATATATATATATATATATTTTTATAATTTTATATAATTATACTTATAGTTATGTATAGGTATGATAAAATAAATTACATTTTTATATACAAATATATACAAGTGTATATTAAATATAAGTTGTAAATTATATATTTAAATTATGTTATGTATAAATCTTTTAAAGTTATACATATAATAAGATATAGTTATTTATAGTTATATGTTATTATACATATAGTAAATATAGCTGTAAATATTTTTTTATAGTTAAACATATTGTTATATATAGATATATTCACACAAATAGTTATACATAAATATATAAAGTTATAAAAAAAATATATAAATTTACATATATGTATACATAGTTACTAATATAGTTATTTAATTATATAGAGTGTTTTATAGTTATTAAAATATTTATATATAGTTATACAAATATTTATATATAGTTATACAAATATTTATATATAGTTATACACAATTTGTTAAAATAATGTTGTATGTTGTTACACATGTAATTATAAATATAGTTATATGTGGTTATACATATAGTTACACATATAGTTATACTTATATTTATACATGGAGGTATATATATTTTTTCAATTAATTTTATATATGTATACATATAGTTATCTATAGGTATATATATAGTAAAATACATTTTTATATACTAAAATATAAAAATGTATATTAAATATATGTTAATTATATTTTTTAATTTTAGTTATGTATATTATTTTATAGTTATATATTTAGTAAAAGACAATTAGTTATAGTTATATGTTCTTATACCTTTGGGATCCAATGGCAAAAAGACACAAAACAAAAAACAAACAAGCTCGGCTTACAATAGATTAGTGCAAAGTAAATGAGGTCTTGTATTTTAGGCGTGCAATATATAAATATAAATATAATTTGAATCCCCCTAGAAATAGATGATGTCATCCACATAATAGAACAAAACTCAGACAAAGTAGGAATGATTAGATCCACATCCAGATATGTCAACAAAGTTTGTCTCATCCTGCTAAAATCGTTTATGACTTGCTGATAATATAATTGGAAAGCCAATCAAGACCCTCATAGAGGCCATCGCCAAAGGTAGCACATGAGCTCTAAATGTATCAATGCCATTGGCAAAGAGAGTGAAGTCCTAGCTTGTCACTAATTTCAGCTGCATTCATAGCATTGAAAAGATCTTGCTTATTGGCAAACACCAGCAAAACAACATTTAGAAGCTTTTCCTCGTTTAGAAACCTATGCAACTCATCTCTGGCTTCAACAAAACAATTTCTGTCATTGTCGTCCACCACAAATATGAAACATTGGGTATTTTAGAAGTAATCCCTCCAAAAAGGGTGAATCTTTTCTTGACCTCCAACATCCCACACAGAGAAATTGATGTTTTTTGCATTCAATAGTCTCTAATTTGAAGACAATAGTAGGAATTGTGGTGACAATTTCACCAAGATTCAACTTATACAGAATGGTTGTCTTACTGCCAGCATCAAGACCTAGCATCAAAATCTGCATATCCTTGTTGGCAAATAGCCTACTGAATAGCTTTGTGAACATCAACCCCATTTCTTCCACTAAATCTCAATCCATTTGTCATATGGCTGTAAATAGATCTAATGAGAGAAAGAAACAAAATCAATATACCTCAAGAGATAGTCACCAGAGAGTTAGGTCAACCTCTATATGTTCTCATACCAATAGTATATATAATTAAAATTAGAGTTATATAGTAAAACATATAGTTATATATAGATATATTCATACAAGTAGATAAAAGTAGTTATATATAAATATATACAAAGTTACAAATAAATATATAGATTTAATTATATGAATACATACATGTATACATAGATACAAATATAGTTATATTTAATTATATAGAGTATTACATAGTTATACAAATATTTATATATAGTAATACATATATAGGTATAAATATGTATGTAGTTAAAGATATAGTTATATATAACAATTTTATATTTATACATTTAGTAAAATACAATTATATATAGTTATAAATTATTAAACATATGATATATTTTGTTAAAAATATATTTATATACAATTACACATATAGTTATATAATATTATATAGTTAAAAAAATAGGTATATATAGTTATTAATATAGTTATAAAAATTGTTTACATAGTTACAAATATAGTTAAATATAATTATGAAAAGTTTTATATAGTTATACAAATATTTATAAGTAGTTATCATATACTGTGGTAACAACACGCTCTCAAATGCCCAATTGAATTATAACACTATAGAGAAAGAACTTGTATCAACAATCTTTTCTTTTGGCAAGTTAATATCATATTTAGTGGGAACCAAAGTCATAGTATATACTAAATATTCTATAATCAAATATCTCATAGAAAAAAAAAGATGTTAGGCCTAGATTGATATGATGAATTTTACTATTATAATAGTTTGAACTAGAGATATTAGACAAGAAATGTACATATAATAAAAATTAAAAATAGCGTATCAAGACTAGAAAAGGAAGATAGAAGAGTTCTTGAAGAAGATATTAGATAGATTTTTTTATTTGAACAAATTATAATATTGAATTAAAATGTAACTGCATGCTATGTAGTATTGAATGAACTTTATCATTACAAGTAGTATTCTGATCAAAATTTGAGGCAAAGTATTATAGATGGGAGATTAGTAGTATCTTGCAATAATGTCACTTTTTGCTCATGCTCTCACGAATTTGTCGAACATGTTAATATTTATGTGCTCAATTATTTTTCTTCACAAAATTAATGTTGATATTTACATATATATACATAAATATATATGTGCATATACACTACGATACACACACATACATTTATACATCCATATACATTACTATACATTATATATCAGCATACACATTTTGTACTTTTGTATATATTCACACATGTATCTACATTTTCAAAGTAGTGTGTATATATTTGTATGCATGCAAATACTATTATACACCCACACAAACACACACATACCTATATACATTATGTATTTTTAAAGTTACACGTGAAACTATTATATATATATATATGTGTGTGTGTGTGTGTGTGTGTAAATGTATATAAAATGTTTTGATTTTGAAAATTTAATTAAAATAAAATATTATATATTGTACACAATTTATAAAATATTGTAAATTATTTATATTTAAAACAAATATTTGTGTGTGTGTGTGTGTGTGTGTATACATGTGTGTGTGTGTGTGAAGCATATTAATGTGTAAAATGAAATTATAAATTATATATATGAGCTTCTATTTTATTCAAATAGTTGTTTTTTAATATTTATATTAAAATAACTATCATTATACTCAATATAAATAAATGAAGTTGACATATTTGTAAATTATTTTGTTTTTACAATTATCTTAAAAATGAAAATATAGTTCATAAATAGATTATATTATTTTTGTTTTTCTATATAATTTTTTTATTAAATTATTAATGTCTATGATAAATTTTTACCTAGTTTTTAATTATTTATTAATAAATTTTTAGAAACTTTAATATTCAAATAAATATAATATAGTGCATATAAATACATGCTTTTAATATTTTGTAAAAAATCAATTATTTCTTTAATTATGTTCAAACAAAACATATTACCATATAAATATATGAGTAAATTTTTCTACAACTAATTATTTTTTTTATTTTATTCAAAAAATATAAAAGACCATATTAATATATGAATTTATTTTTTAAAATAATTATTTAAAAATTTTTTTTTTCAAATTGAATACTTGACATTGTTTTTTATGTAATTAATAGATATATTTCAAACATTAATTATTTATAATAAATATAACATATTGCATTTTATGAGGTGCAAATTTTATATTGTAAATAAATTTTATTTTTAAAGTTTTATCTTTGTAAATTGAAACTACATCACATATATATTTTAAAAACATTTTATAATATTTATTACATAGACATATTGTTATTTGTTTTGAAATTTACAACATGAATTTTAACAAATGAACATTTTATTAGAAATCAATTTTAGTTAAATGATATTAAATGAAACAAAAATACAAACCCTAAACATATTAAAGCATAGAAATTAATACAAACATATAAAAATACAATAAAAATACATTTAATTTTGAAAAAATTAAATTTAAGTTCCAAAAATAAATGAGAAAATGATAAAGATTTATACAATATCGAAAAAAACATGTATGAATTAGATGAATGATATGAATGAATATTATGTTTCTGAAGCATGTAGTTATACATGTTGTAGATGTAGTTGTATATAATGGACACCAATAAAAATGTAGGGTTACTCCTAACGACCTAACCTGATCCAGAATCTTATTTGCATAGGATTTCCACCTCACATCGGTCTCACTACATCCATTCATAGGTTTTATTTTTTGAGATGATGGTAGCAAGTTGTGTTCTGAGGTTTGAGGATCTAGAAAATGTATAGTTCTTATTAAAATTATCATATCTAATAATTTTAAAATATATGAGTGTCTACTCTTGCTTTTTAGGCATGCTTTGCATGTGCTTCTTTATTAAAGTGGAAAATAATAGTCTTGTTTTGCAGTTTATTTCTTAAAAAAACAATAATTAAAGGAAGGATTCTGCTAGTAGAAGCTGATGATCACTACAATTTGGGCTCTTCATTTTTCGAAGCATTCATGTTCAATACAATGGCTCATGTTCGTGCCGAGGTGGATCATTTTCATTCTTCAGCAATAAATTAACAAGGTCGAGACTTGAGGTGGGTCATTATTTTTTGTTTTTTTTATCATAGGAAGCAGTGATACAGAAATATGGCTATGATTCCTTTACTAGTGACCATAAGAGCTGGGGGAATGAAAGGAACATCAATTTCATTAGCAGATTATACTTTTTGCAATGTCGTTAGATGTATTTGATGAAGAAGATGTAATTGAATTTTGTAATGTTTTTGTTTTAACAATATAATATATAGTATCAAAAAAATTGATTAACTTCTTTTATTTTTTGTTAATTATAAATTATGGTTTATAGTTTATGTTTTTATTTAATTTAATATAAAAACTTAAAAATATGTAATCAATTTTTTTGTAAAAAAATAAAATAGTAAAATTAATTTTAGAATGAAGATAGCTAAGGATTTTTACCTCGCTGATTGCTAAGGACTTTTATGTAAATCTAAAATACGATCAAAATTAGCAAGGAAAAAAATAAATTTAGCTAAGGAATTTTACGTCGTTAAAACTTTTTTGATAGAGAATTTTTCGAACATTAATTTTTTGTGATGAGCACATTAGTTTTGGAAAACATCGGTGATTAATCCATTGTTATTCTATTTTAGCAAATAAAAAATCCTATTTAACTAGAGAATTTTTCCAAGTTATTTGAAATTTTTTTGTAATGATATATATTTGTCTATCTACCTAATATTATATCGGTAAATCTATTTATCTAACTATTTGTCTATCTTTCTATCTGCTTATATATCTACATATCTATATATCTATATAAAAATCTATTTTTCTATTTGTCTATCTACCTATATATTATTTTATCTATCTATCTATCTATGTATCTATATATCTATCTATCTGTATGTCTATCTATCTATCTGTCTATCTTTCTATCTATCTATGTATTTCTCTCTCTATTTGTCTAATTCTCTATCTATTTAACTATCTATCTATCTTCATGTCTATCTATATATCTATCTATCTATTTTTTTATATGTCTATTTGTCTATTTGTCTGAATCTCTAATTACCTATTTTTATATTTTTGTAATTGTCTAACCATATATATTTCTATTTGTATATCTTTCTAACTATCTATTTTTGTTTCGGTCATCAGTCTTTTAGTTAATATATATATATATCTTTTTTATCTATATATCTACCTATTTATCTATTTATCTACCTATTTATCTGTCTACATATTTCTCTATCTATTTTCATATTTGTTTATATGTCTATCTATCTATTTGTCTATATATCTATTTTACTAACTATCTAATAATTTAACTATCAATCAAACTATCACTCTATTAGTCTATCTATTTATATATCATTATATCTATCTTCTTATCTATCTATTTATCTATATGTCTATCTATCTATCTTTTTGGCTATCTATCTATCTATTTATCTATATATCTATCTTTTTGGTTATCGATCGATCGATCTATCTATCTATATATATTAGTATTTGTCTATATGTATATCTATATTTATATCCATCTCCATATCTACCTATTTTTTTATCTAACTTTATTTTTTCTATTTGTCTATCTATCTTTCTATCTATCTCTTTCTCTTTCTATTAGTCTATTTATCTTTATATCTATCTATTTATCTATTTCTATATCTATATGTCTATAATTATAATTGTCTATCTATCTATCAACATATCTATCTATTTTCCAATCTGTATAGCTATCTATCTATCTATCTAATATATCTATTTGTATAACTATATAACTCTTTAACTATTTATTAGACTATTAGTATATCAGTCATTATATTTAACTTTCTATGAATCTATCTATCTAACTATCTATCTAGCAATCTATCAATTTATCTATCAGACTATCTATCTATCTGTCAATCTATATTTCTTTCTATCTATCTACCTTTTTATCTGTCTTTCTTTCAAGCAATTTGTCTATCTATCTATCTATCTATTTAACTATCTCTATCTATCTATTTGTTTAAGTGTATAACTAGTAATCTATCTATTTGTCTATTTGGAATTCTATCTATGTGTCAATTTATATATATATCTTTCTTTCTATCTATCTATCTAAATGTCTATATTACTATCTATCTATTTATTTATTTATCTATTCATCTATCAATCTATCTCTCTATCAGTATATTTGTTTATCTATCTATCTTCCCATTTATCTATCTGTATATCTGTCTATATGATTATCTATCTATCTATCTATCTAACTATCTTTTAATCTAACTATCAGACTATATGTATATATATATATATATATGTCAAACTATCTATATTTGTATCTACTTACCCTTCAATCTATTTTTTTGTCTATCTATATATATGTTTATTTGTCATTCTATAAATCTATCTATCTGTCTATTTTTTTAACACTCTATCTATCTATCTATCTATCTAGCTGTCTATATGTTAATATATCTAACTTTTTAATTATATATCAATTTGTCTATCTATCTATCTATCTAACTATATATATGTCTATCTATCTATCAATAAATTTTTTATTTTTCTATATGTTTATATGTCTATCTATTTATTTATTTATCTATCTATCTATCTATATACCCATCTATCTCTTTACCTATCTCTATATCTATTTGTGTATTTATCTATGTGTCTAATTATCTATTTGTCTATATATTTATTTTCCTAACAATCTACCTATTTAACTATCAATAGATCTATCAGTATATTAATAAATCTATGTATCTATTTATCTATCCATATATCTATCTCCTATCAATCTATCCATCTATCTGTCTATCTATCTATCTATCTAACTATTTCTCTATCTATATATCTACATTTCTACACATCTACCTATCTACATATTTGTTGATCAGTCTATCTTTCTATTTAGAAAGATAGAGAAAGATAGATAAATATATAGATATATATCTTTCTTTCTCTATCTTTCTATATATCTATCTTTTTGCCACTGCAGCTGCCGTTGCCACCGCTATCGCTGCCGTTGTCGCCGCTACCACTGCCACCGCTATTACCACTGCCACCGCTATTACCACTGCTACCGCCACTGTCGCCACTACTACCACTACTGTAGCTCTTACCGTTGATGCTGCCACTATTGCTACCACTGCCATTGTCACTGCTACCACTGTCGCTGCTGCCGGTGCTACCTCTAATATGCCGCTACTACAACTACCGCCACTGCAACCGCCACCATTAATAATAAAAAATATGGTGGGTGATGATGCTCGACTGATGAACTTGAGATTGAGCGAGTTTTCGAGGAGGTGGCAAGCTACTTTTCCCAAAATAGGAACCGATATTCCTCCTAGACCAAAATTACACGACCCTACATGAGCATCATCAACAACATCATTCTAAGACCTAGTACAATTAGAACCAATCATTGCAAAATCTAGAGAAATAAAACTTATTTACACAAATGTTTGCTTAGTACCATGTGATAATTGCATATCAATATTATTGCATAGATTTTTAAGACTAACCTCTATGTATCTGGCTGGAGTGGACCAAAAATATCATCCCAAAGCTTTA
This sequence comes from Sapria himalayana, assembly GCA_029783825.1. Classification (NCBI taxonomy): domain Eukaryota; kingdom Viridiplantae; phylum Streptophyta; class Magnoliopsida; order Malpighiales; family Rafflesiaceae; genus Sapria; species Sapria himalayana. The sequence continues at coordinate 9,872 of JAREIK010003603.1, read as the reverse complement.
GGAAAAGTTTAATATCCATTGCGTTTATTACCTATATCAGTGAGTAATGCACGATGATGACCATTCCAGCCCAAGTAATTATACATTCAAAAGTATTTCTGTGTGTAAATAGGTATGTACGTATGACAAAATATACATATCTACAAATAAATATATGCACCCACTTATGTATATACTCGGTATATACATACATATATACTACAACATAAAAGTACATATATATTGAGTATATACATATGTATATACTACAACATAAAAGTAAGTATATACCGAGTATATACATATGTATATACTATAGTATATATGTATGTATATACTAAGTATATACGTATAAATATACTCAGTATATACGAGCATATATACTATGTATATATGTACTTATATACTCTGTATATACGTAGATATATACTTAGTATATACATACATTTAAACCTAGTATATATTTATGTATATACTACAGATTATATGTACATATATATATATATAATCACATAGCCTTAGATGACATGCACACTTGTACTTTAATGCAAATATACATACCATCAAAGAAAATAGAAGAAAATAATATAGGACTTAAAAAACATGCATATAGGTCTCTCAGGCATGGTCAGCATTTCTTGTTCTTTTTCTTCTGGTACTCCACGCAGATAGAGAACATTGCTACACCTGCACTTGGAGGATAATATACTACATTTACAAACTAAAAACTGATAACAAGCAGTCACATATCTAAACTGCGATGATGCATATCTGCACAAAATATTAGTGTAAAGAACAAAAATGCATTTACATAGAATTAATTTTTTGGTTCATCTCACAGCTTCAGAAGCTAAGGTGTTGTTCCCAGCACCATGGAGGACTAGCGAAGGTTTTTACATACCTATAAATAGGCTAAAACTCTACCCAAAAATTCGGGGACACATAAACCTATTCACAGATATATAAAAACAGTTATTATAGACATGAACAAACACAAATTTAAGGTGATTGTCAAACAGCTTCAACAAAAATCTAAAAGATGTCCAGAAATACTGTTTAGAGAGAAAGAGAGTGCAAAAATAAAATATTTTAGGAATAATAAAGATAATAAGTTAGGCCTCCTTTTAATAAAGCTGAAATTGGTAAATATGGGACCCATGCATTGTAATTACATAAAAGAAAATTTCTTCGGTACAAACCTATCAAATATTAAATATTTTGTCATACATAAGTTCATATATGAGCCTGAGACCCAAGGGCTAGAATTAGGTAAGAGTTCGGTCCTTATTTCTATTTTATTATATATGAGCATGACCAACAGACACTCTCATGCTATGTGCTTACATATTGTTGATATTATATCTTTTGTCATTTAATTTTAAGTTAGTGCAACAAATTAGTATTATCCCATATATAATTATATTTTAGGACACATAAAGTAAATGTAGTTATAAATAGTTACATCTAGTTAAACATATAGTTATATATAGATATATGCATACAAGTAGTTATAAGTAGATATACATAAATGTATACAAAGTTATAAATAAATATATAGCTTTACATATATGTATACATAATTAAAAATAAAGTTTATTTATTTATATAGAGTTTTTTATAGGTATACAAATATTTATATATAGTTAAACACATATAGTTTTACATTATGTTGTATGTTTTTTTACATATAATTATAAATATAGTTACATGTGGGTATACATATAGTTACATGTATAGTTAAACTTATATTTATACATGTATGTATATATATTTTTTCATATAATTACATATATTATACATATAATTATGTATAGGTATGGATATACTAAAATACATTTTTTATACTAATATAAAAAAATGTATATTAAATATATATTGTTAATTATAAATTTAAATATAGTTATGTATAAAGTTTTTATAGTTATACATATAGCAAGATCGAATTATTTATAGTTATATTTTATTATACATATAATATATATAGTTATAAAAAATTATATATCGTTAAACATTTAGTTATATATATTCACATAAGTAGTTATATTTAGTTTTACATAAATTTATACAAAGTTATAAACAAATATTTAGATTTATAATATGTATACACATGTATAAATATTTAAAAATATAGTTATATTTAATTATATAAAGTTTTATTTAGTTTTACAAATATTTATATATAGTTATACACATATAATTAAACATATTGGTGTATGTTGTCCTACATGTAATTGTAAATATAGTTACTCGTGGTTATACATATAGTTACATATAAAGTTATAGTTATATTTATACATGTAGGTATATCATATAATTTTATATATTTATCCATATAGATATGTATAGGTATAGATATGAAAAAATACATTTTTATATACTAATATATACAAATGAATATTAAATATAATTTGTAAATTATATTTTTAAATATAGTTATGTATAAAGCTTTTATAGTTATACATATAATAAGATACAATTATTTATAATTGTGTTATTATACATATTGTATATATAGCTATAAATATTTTTATTTAGTTAAACATATAGTTATATATAAATATATTCATACAAATAGTTATACATAAATATATAACGTTCTAAATAAATATATAGATTTAAATATATGTATACATAGTTACAAATATAGTTATATTTAATTATATATAGTGTTATATAGTTATACAAATATATATATATATATATATATAGGTATACAACTATTTATATATAGTTATACACATATAGTTAAACATAATGTTGTATGTTATTATACATTTAATTATAAAAATAGTTACATGTTGTTATACATATAGTTATACATATAGTTATGCATATAGTTATACTTATATTAATACATGTATGTATATATATATTTTTTATATAATTTTATATATGTATGCATATAGTTATCTATAGGTATATATATGGTAAAATACATTTTTATATACTAATTTATAAATGTATATTTAATATATGTTGTTAATTATATTTTTAAATATAGTTATGTATTAGATTTTATAGTTATACATATAGTCAAAGATAATTATTTATAGTTATATGTTCTTATACCTTTGGGATTCAATGGCAAAATGACACAAAACAGAAAATAAACAAGTTCGGCTTGTAACAGATCAGAACAAAGTAAATGCGGTCTAGTATTTCAGGCATGTAATATATAAATATAAATACAATTTGAATCACCCTAGAAACCGGTGATGTCATCCACATAATAGAACAAAACTCAAGAAAAATAGGCAAATATTAGATTCACATCCAGATATGTCAACAAAGTTTGCCTCTTCCTGCTAAAATTGTTTATTATTTGCTGGCAAAGTAATTCGAAAACTAATCAAGACCCTCGTAGAGGCCCTTTCCATAGGTAGCACAGGTGCTCTGAATGTGTCAATGGCATTGGAGAACAGAGTGAAGTCCTAGTTGTCAGTAATTTTAGCTGCATTCATCGCATTAGGAAGATCTTGCTTATTGGAAAACACTAGCAAAACTGCATCTCGAAGCTTTTCCTTGTTTAGTATCCTATGCAACTCATCTCTAGCTTCAACAACTCGATCTCTATCATTGCTCTCCACCACAAATATGAGACCTTTGGTATTTTGGAAGTAATCCCTCCAGAAAGAGCAAATCTTGTCTTGACCCCGAATACCCCACACGGTGAAATTGATGTTTTTGTATTCAAAAATATTTACATTGAAGACAATAGTAGGAATTGTGGTGACAATATTACCAAGCTTCAACTTATACTGAATAGTTGTCTTAACGCCAACATCAAGACCTTGCATTAAAATTCTCATTTCCTTGTTGGCAAACAGCCTGTTGAATAGCTTTGTGAACATAAACCCCATTTCTTCCTCTAAATCTCAATCCCTTTGTCATATGGCAGTAAAGAGATCTGATGAGAGAAAGAAACAGAATCAATAAACCTCAAGAGATGGTCACCAGAGAGGGAGGAGAACCTCTATATGTTCTTATACCTATAGTATATATAATTAAAAATAAAGTTATATATAGTTATACAAATAATTATATATAGATATATCCATACAAGTAGTTTTAAGTATTTATACATAAATATATACAAAGTTTTAAATAAATATATAAATTTAATTATATGAATACATATAGGTATACATATATACAAATATAATTATATTTAAATTATATAGAGTATTACATAGTCATACAAATATTTATATATAGTTATAAATATGTATGTAGTTAAAGATATTCTTATATATAACATTTTTATAGTTATACATATAGTAAAATACAATTATATATAGTTTTATATTATTAGACATATGATATATTTTGTTAAAAATATAGTTATTTAGAATTACACATATAGTTATAAAATATTATATAGTTGAAAAAATAGTTATATATAGTTATAAAAATAGTTTACATAGTTACAAATATAGTTAAATATAATTTTGAAGAGTTTTATATATTTATAAAATATTTATAAATATTTATAATATACCATGATAACAACACATTCTAAAATGCCCAATTGAATTACACCACTATAGAGAAAGAACTTGTATCAATAATCTTTTCTCTTGGAAAATTAATATCATATTTAGTGGGAACCAAAGTCATAAATATATACTAAATATTCTATAATCAAATATCTCATAGAAAAAAAAGATGTCAGGCCTAGATTGATTTAATGTATTTTACTATTACAATAGTTTGAACTAAAGATATTAGATAAGAAATATACATATAATCAAAATTAAAAATAGCTTATCAAGACTAGAAAAATAAGATAAAAGAGTTGTTGGAAAGATATTAGATAGAATTTTTTATTTGATAAAATTATAGTATTGAATGAAAATGTAACTCCATGATATGTAGTATTGAATGAACCTTATCATTGCAAGTAGTAATCTGATCAAATTTTGAGGCAAAGTATTATAGATGGGATATTAGTAGTATCTTGCAATAATGTCACTTTTTGCTAATGCTCTCACGAATTTGGGGAACATGTTAATATTTTTATGTGCTCAAGTATTTTTCTGCTCAAAATTAATGTTGATATTTACATATATATGTATGAATATAATGTGCATATACACTGCTCTACACACATACACACATTTATACATCCATATACATTAGTATACATTATATATTAGCATAAACATTTTTATACTTGTATATATATTTACACATGTATCTACATTTTAAAAGTAGTGTGTATATACTTGTATGCATGCATATACTACTCTACACCAACACAAACACACACATATACCTATATACGTAATATATTTTTAAAGGTACACATGATACTATTATATATGTGTGTATGTGTGTGTGTAAATGTATTTAAAAATTTTTGATTTTGAAAATTTAATTAAAATATAATATTATATATTGTACACAATTTATAAAATATTGTAAATTCTTTATATTTAAAACAAATATTTGTGTGTGTGTGTCTGTATGAAGCATATTAATGCGTAAAATGAAATTATGAAGTAAATAAATAAGCTTCTATTCAAATTGTTGTTTTTTTTAATATTTATATTAAAGTAACTATCATTATACTCATATAAATAAATGAAGTTGGCATATTTGTAAATTATTTTGGTTTTACAATAATGATTAAAATTAAAATATAGTTCAAAAATAGATAATATTGTGTTTGTTTTTCTATATAATTTTTTTATTAAAATATTAATGTATATGATTCTACCTATTATTTATTATTATTATTAAATTTTTAGAAACTTTAAAATAAAAACAAATATAATGTAGTGCATATAAATACATGCCTTTATTATTTTGTAAAAAAAACAATTAGTTCTTTAATTATGTTCAAACATAATAGATTACGATATAAATTCAAGAATAAATTTTTCTACAAGTAATTATTTTTTTTATTTTATTCAATATATATAAATGACCATTAAATATATGAATTTGTTTTTTTAAATAATTATTTTTAAATTTTATTTTTCAAATTTAATACATTACAATATTTTTTTAATTAATAGATACATTTCAAACATTATTTATTTATAATAAATATAACATACTAAATATTATGAGGTGCAAATTTTATTCTGTAAATAAATTTTATTTTTAAAGTATTATCTTTGTAAATTGAAACTACATCACATATATATTTTAGAAATTTTTTATAATATTTATTACACAAACATATTGTTATTTGTTTTGAAATTTACAAAATGAATTTTAACAAATGAACATTTTATTAGAAATCAATTTTATTTAAATGATTTTAAGTAAAACAATAATGCAAACCCTAAACATATTAAATCATAATGATTTATACACACATATAAAAATACAATAAAAAACATTAAAGATTGAAAAAATTAAATTTAAGTTCCTAAAATATATGGGAAAATGATATTTATACAATATCCAAAAAAAAAACTTGTATGAATGAGATGAATGATATGAATGGATATTATGTTTATAGAGCTTGTAAATATACATGTAGATGTAGTTATATATATTTTTTCATGTAATTAAATATAATTAGACATATGGCTATGTATAGGTATTAATGTAGATAAATACATTTTTATATAGTAATATGTTGATATACATAATGTTAAATACATTTATATATAATTATATATCTATATATATGTATATTAAATATATGAAATTCAAATTATATCACACATGCATATTGATTTATAGTTATGTTTATATACACTTATATAAAATACACTTAAGTTTATGTATATTGTTTATATATAGTTATGTATATTGATGTAGATATAAAGTCGGCATTGCTTATAGTATTTATGTATTCTATTTATGTATTCTGTTTATATGTAGTTATGTATATTAATGTAGATAAATATATTTATATATAGTAATATGTTGATATACATATTGGTAGATACATTTATATATAGTTATATATATATATATATATTAAATATACGTTGTTATATTTATATATAGTTATGTTTATGTATACTATTTTTATAGTTATAGATATAGTAAAATACACTTATATAAGAAATTCAATTTATATCACACATGCATATTGATGTATAGTTATGTTTAATATAAAATACACTTATGTTTATGTATACTATTTATATATAGTTATGTATATTGATGTAGATATCAAGTTGGCATACCTTATACTATTTATGAATACTATTTATGTATAATGTTTATATATAGTTATGTATATTATTGTAGATAAATACATTTATATATAGTAATATGGTGATATACATATTGTTAAATACATTTATATATAGTTATATATATATATATATATGTGTGTGTGTGTGTATATTAATTATACGTTGTTATATTTATATATAGTTATGTTTATGTATACCATTTTTATAGTTATATATATAGTAAAATACACTTATATAAGAAATTCGAATTATATCACACATGCATATTGATGTATAGTTATGTTTAAATACACTTATATAAAATACACTTAAGTTTATGTATAATGTTTATGTATACTATTTATATATAGTTATGTATATAGATATAGATATCAAGTCGGCATGCCTTATACTATTTATGTATTCTGTTTATGTATTCTGTTTATGTATTCTATTTATGTATTCTGTTTATGTATTCTGTTTATATGTAGTTATGTATATTAATGTAGATAAATATATTTATATATAGTAATATGTTGATATACATATTGTTAAATACATTTATATATAGTTATATATATATATATATTAAATATATGTTGTTATATTTATATATAGTTATGTTTATGTATACTATTTTTATAGTTATAACTATAGTAAAATACATTTATATAAGAAATTCAAAGTATATCACACATGCATATTGATGTATAGTTATGTTTAATATAAAATACATTTATGTTTATGTATACTATTTATTTATACTGTTTATATATAGTTATGTATATATGTTTAGATATCAAGTTGGCATACCTTATACTATTTATGTATAATATTTATGTATACTATTTATGTATAATGTTTATATATAGTTTTGTATATTAATGTAGATAAATACATTTATATATAATAATATGTTGATATACATATTGCTAAATACATTTATATATTGTTATATATATATATATATATGTGTGTGTGTGTGTGTGTGTGTGTGTGTGTGTTAAATATACATTGTTATATTTATATATAGTTATGTTTATGTAAACTATTTTTATAGTTATAGATATAGTAAAATACACATATATAAGAAATTCTAATTATATCACACATGCATATTGATGTATAGTTATGTTTAAATACACTTATATAAAATACACATATGTTTATGTATTTTGTTTATGTATACTATTTATATATAGTTATGTATATTGATGTAGATATCAAGTCAGCATACCTACTTTGCACCATCAACATCCACACAAATAGAATGCATTATATCACAAATCAATGAAGTATGTATACGAATAAGTTTAAATAAGCAATCCAAGCATACCATGTTGATTAATGAAGAAGAATTTCAGTAAAAAAAATAATAGAATCAAAACGCACATGTTTGCATTAAGATAATCGATGAAGAATTAGGGTATAAAATGTACCTCAAATCAATAACAAATTATCATTTATCTTCTATTAAGTTTTGATGGGTCGGTGTCGAGAGATAAATGGTTGATTGCTGATGACTTGCGTTTTACTTGTTAGAGTTGTCTCTCGAGTCTCGACAACAAATGAATATATATATATATATTACAAAAATATTTATATTTTTAATTATTAAAACATTAAATAAACAATATATATATATAATACAAAAAGTCTCATTTATTTTATTTACAATCAAAATTTTTTCAATAAAATTAATGTGCTTGTAGCAAGGTACACATGAAAAACAAACACCTTACAATTTTTTATTATAATATTAATTAAACAATAAATATATAAATAATTTAAAATATATATATATGTTTAGCCTTATAAAAAATATCAAATAGCCACAAAGTTAACAAACTTCATATAATAAGACTTACATGAAAAGATGATCTGTCTTCTAGCCACTCTCCTAATAGTTATAAAATACTCTTAATGTTAAAAAATATATAAAAATTTATATTTTATGGTTATAAATTTTTATAATTCATATTAAATTTTTTGATGATAATCTGAAATAATTTTAAAGGCATAAAATTTCATTTTATTTGATATCATTAATAATTTTTTAAATTCAAAAAATTACTTAAAGTAAGAAGATAATTAAAAAAGTTATATTATATTTTAATAAAGACTTAATATTAAAAGCTAATAGTAAAAATATAACTCACTTGTTTAATTCTTATAAATTTAGCAGGAGCAAACATTTATGTATTTATTTTAAAATATTAATTTATTATTTTTTAACTTTATTGAAAAGTTTTATATTTTTATTCTATTTCAAGATTTTTAAATTTTGTATTAATTATTTTTTTAAAAGTTTCCTATAATCATAAAATTTTTTTTATACTTATAATAATATTAAGATTTAATAGTTTATTTTTCAATTCAAATATTTTTGAATATATTTTTTATTTTATAATACAATGAATAATTTTACATTTATATTAGTAGAAATTTTAGTGTATGTTAATTTAATGTTTAAAATATCGAAAAAAAATTATTATACTTATGAAGTAATTATGTAATGTTACTTTTATATAAATTTTAAAGTTTCTTAATTTAAAAGTTTATAAAAAAATTTTTTATAATTTTTATAAAAATTAATACATCATAAAAAAGTTATTTTAGTCCTTATTTATATAATTTTTTTGTATTATCTATTTGTTTATTTATTTTTAATCTATTTTTTTATCTATCTATTTATCTATCTATCTTGATATATGCTTGTTTATCTTTCTGTCTATCTAATTGTCGACCTAT
>JAREIK010003602.1:125779-248840 GCA_029783825.1 Sapria himalayana | reverse complement strand
TTAAATATTAAACTGGTATAAATTAATAATAATTCATAAATCTCATTTTAATTTTTATTAATTATAATTTTAAATTTTTATTTTAATTATTTATAACATTATTTTTATTAAAATATTAATTACAAAACAAATTATTAGAGAGAATGATATAATTTAAATTAAACTGGTATACCCTAAAAAATAATGAATAAATCTCATTTTTTTTTCATTATAAGTTTTAATATTCATTTAATTATTTATTTGTTTATTTTTATATAAATATTAATTTAAAAATAAATTATGAGTTAGACAAATATAATTTATATAAATTATTTTTTATCAAAAAATAAATAATAAACTTATTGAAAGAAAAAAAAAATTAAAAACAAAAAATTATTATATAGTAATATAAATTGCTTTGCTTCTGAATCATTATAGGTTTTGTAATTATATTTTAATTGATATCTATCTTATTAATAATAGATTATTAATTTATTTTTTGATCATTATTAGAATATTTATCAATAATATTGTTTAAATTGAATCTATATGATATATAAATATAATGATTATTATAACTAAATATTGAATTCACATTGAAAAAAATTTAAAATTATTATATTTTCAAAGGTTATAACCTTTAAAATATAAAAATTTAATAAAAATAAATATTTTTTATTTATATTTTTAAATAAAACCTATGAACCACTAAATGCATACACAGTTAAATCAGTAAACTTTTAAAGCCTGTAATGCCTAAATACATTAACCATTAAACCGCTATATACTACTTAATAATTAAGAAATCTAATTTTTATTTCAAATTATTATAATTTTAAATATTCATTTTAATTATTTATTTGATTATTTTTATATAAATTTTTATTACAAAAATAATTATGAGTGCGACAAAAATAATTTAAATAATTTATTTTTAATAAAAAAAAATATATGCTTATAAAAGAAGTAATAATATAAAAATTAAAAATTATTATCCAGTAATATTTTTTTCTTTAATTTTGAAACAATTTGGGTTTTGTAAATATTTTGTAATTAATATCTATCTTATTATTAATAGTTTATTAATTTAATATTTGATCATTATTATAATTACTATCAATAACATTGTTTATATTGAATTTATATGATATATAATTATTAAAATTATTAAAACTAAATATTGTCTTCATATTTCAAAAAATTTTAAAAATTATTATATTTTCAAAGTTTATAACTTATGAAAATGACAAAAAATTACAAATTATTTTTTGATATTTTATTGTTTAAATAAAACCTATAAACCACTAAATGCCTAAAAACATGTATCGCTAAACACCTATATGACAAAACATGTAAATACTTAAACTATTAAATTGGTATACATTAATAATGAATCATAATATCATTTTAATTTTTATTCAATATAATTTTAAATTTTTATTTTAATTATTTATCAGTTTATTTTATAGAAATATTAATTACGAAATAAATTATTAGTGAGGTAGATATAATTTAAATTAAACTGGTATACCCTAAATAATAAATAGTAAATCTCATTTTTTTTCATTATAATTTTAAATATTCATTTTAATTATTTATTTGTTTATTTTTATATAAATATTAATTAAAAAATAAATTGAGTTAGACAAATATAATTTATTTAAATTATTTTTAATTAAAAAAATAGATACACTTTTTAAAATAAAAAAAATTGCAAAACAAAAAATTATTATATAGTAATATATTTTGGTTTGCTTATAAATCATTTTATGTTTTGTAATTTTATTTTTATTGATATCTATCTTATTAATAATAGATTATTAATTTATTTTTTGATCAATATTGGAATATTTATCACTAAAATTGTTTATATTGAATTTATATGATATATAAATATAATGATTATTATAATAAAATATTAAATTTGCTCTTTAAAAAAATTTAAAAATTATTATATTTTCAAAGGTTATAACCTTTGAAAATATCAAAAAATAAAAAAAAAATTTTTTTGTTATTTTTTTTAAATAAAACCTATAAACCACTAAATGCATAGACAATTAAATCAGCATACTGATAAACCCCGTAATACCTAACTACATACACCATTAAACCACTATATAATAGATAATAATTAATAAATCTAATTTTTATTTCTATTTATTATAATTTTAAATATTCATTTAATTATTTATTAGTTTATTTTTATAGAAATATTTATTACAAAATAAATTATGAGTAAGACAAATATAATTTAAATAATTTATTTTTAATCAAAATAAATATATACGCTTATAAAAGAAGTAAAATTTAAAAATTAAAAATTATTATTCAGTAATATATTTTTTTTAATTTTGAATCAATTTTAGTTTTGTAAATATTTTTTAATGAATATCTATCTTATTATTAATAGTTTATTAATTTAATTTTTCATCATTATTATAATAACTATCAATAAAATTCTTTATATTGAATTTATATGATCCATGATTATTAATAATAATATAACTAAATTTTGTATTCACATTTCAGAAAATTTTAAATCTCAAAACCATTAAACTGGTATACATTAATAATAAATCATAAATCTCTTTTTAATTTTTATTCAGTATAATTTAAAATTTTTATTTTAATTATTTATCAGTTAATTTTTATAGAAATATTAATTACGAAATAAATAATTAGTAAGACATATATAATTTAAATTATTTATATTTCATCAAATAAAAATATAAGCTTATTAAAATAAGTACAATTTTAAAAACATAACTTTATTATTTAGTAAAATATTTTATTTTCATTTTGTATCATTTTAGATTTTGCATTTATATTTTAGTTTATATGATTCTTTTTAATAATAGTTTATTAATTATTTATTGCTCATTATTATAATATCTATTAATAAAATTATTATTACTGAATATTATATACACATTTAAAAAATTAAAAATTATTATATTTTCAATGGTTATAACCTTCAAAATTTAAAAAAAAATCAATAAATTAAATTTTTTATTTTTTCATTCTTTATATAAAAACTATAAATCACTTATGTCCTAAACACTTAAATCACTAAACCCCAAAATTCCTAAATACTTCAACCATTAAACTAGTATATCCTGAATAATAAATAATAAATCTCAATTTTATTTGTATTCATTATAATTTTAAATATTCATTTTAATTATTTATTTGTTTATTTTTATAGAATTATAAATTAAAAATAAATTATGAGGAAGACAAATATAATTTAAATAATTTACTTTTAATAACAAAAAATATAAACTTATAAAAAGTAGCAAAACATCAAAGAAAGTATTATTTTTTAATATATTTTACTTTGATTTTGAATAAATTTACATTTTGAAAATATTTTTAAAATAATATCTATCTTATTAATAATAGTTTATTATTAATAAGATATATACATTATTTATTAATAGTGTTATTTCATTGTTTAAATAAAACCTATAAATGACTAAATGCCTAAATACTTAAATGAATTACTTCTAAATGTCGAAAACTCTAAATACATTATTTTTTTAATCAGATATATCCCAAATAATAAACAATAAATATCATTTTAATTTTTTTGATTATAATTTTAAATATTCATTTTAATTATTTATTTGTTTATTTTTATATAAATATTAATTACAAAATAAATTATGAGTTTGACAAATATAATTTATATAAATTATTTTTCATCAAAAAAAATATAAATAAACTTATTAAAAAAAATTAAAAACAAAAATTATTATATAATATTATAATTTGCTTTGCATCTGAATTATTATTGGTTTTGTAATTATATTTTAATTGATATCTATCTTATTAATAATAGATTATTAATTTATTTTTTGATCATTATTAGAATATTTATCAATAAAATTGTTTATATTAATTTATATGATATTTTAATATAATGATCATTATAACTAAATATTGAATTCACTTTTGAAAGGAATTTTAAAATTATTATATTTTCAAAGTTTATAATATTTGAAAATGTGAAAAAATAAAAAAAATATTGTTTTGATATTTCATTGTTTAAATAAAACCTATAAACCACTAAATGCCTAAATACTTAAATTACAAATATAATATAACTAGATAATAATGACATTTAAATCTTTAGTAAATAAAAATATAATTATTATCTAAATGAATATTATTTAGATTATAATATTTAGATAATATTATTATTTATTAATATATTTAAATTTTTTATTTAAAGTAAAAAAATTGGATTATTAAATAAAATTATAATATTTAGATTTTAAATGAATATTTAAAATCTAAATGAATATTTAGATTTTCATAATTAAAATTAAAAACTATTATCTAGTTATATTTAAACAATATGATTTATAATATTTCTATAAAAATTATTTATTAATATAACTAGATAATAATTTATTAATATTTTGTAAATATTATTATTTGTAAAAAAAAATTATGCATATAGTGATTTTTAAAAATAAATTACATATACAACAATAATAAATCTTAAATCTCATTTTAATTTGTATTAATTATAATTTTAAATATTTATTAGTTTATCTTTTAAATAAATATTAATTATAAGATAAATAATTCGTCAGACAAATATAATATTAATGATTTACTTTTAATAAAAAAAATATAATCTTATAAAAAGAAGTAAAAATTTAAAAACAAAAAATTATTATTTAGTAATAAATTTCTTTGATTTTGAATCATTTTAGGTTTTCTAATTATATTTTAATTTATATCTATCATATTAATAATAGTTTATTAATTTATTTTTTGATAATTGATATCATATCTATCAATAAAATTATTTATAATTAGTTTATATTATATATAATTATAATAATTAATATTACTAAATATTTTATTCACATTTTTAAAAAATTTTAAAATTATTTTATTTTCATATGTTATAACCTTTGAAAATGTGAAAAAATAACAAAAATAATTTTTTTATTATTTCATTATTTAAATAAATCCTATAAACCACTAAATGCCTAATTACTTAAATCAATAACTCCTAAATCTCGAAAACCCTAAATAGATAATCATTTTAAACCGGTATACCCTAAATAATAAATAATAAATCTCAATATTATTTGTTTCATTATAATTTAAAATATTCATTTTAATTATTTATTCATTTATTTTTTTATAATTATAAATTACAGAATAAATTGAGTTAAACAAAAATAATTTATATAATTATTTTTCATTAAAAAAATATAGATACACTTTAAAAAAAATTCAAACCAAAAAATTATTATATAGTAATATATTTTGCTTTTTTCTGAATCATTTTAGGTTTAGTAATTACATTTAAATTGATATCTATCTTATTAATAAAAGATTACTAATTTATTTTTTGATCATTAATTGAATATTTATCAATAAATATATTTATATTTAATTTATATGATATATAATATTAATAATTATTATAACTAAATATTGTAATCACTTTTGAAAAAAATTTTAAAATTATTATATTTTCAAAGATTATAACCTTTGAACATGTGAAAAAACAAAAAGAATATATTTTTTTATTATTTCATTGTTTAAATAAAACCTATAAATCACTAAATGCCTAAACAATTAAATAACTAAACAACAAAATCCCGATACCCCTATATAGATAATCATTTAAATGGGTATCCCATAAATAATAATTAATATATCTCATTTTTATTTGTTTTCATTTTAATTTAAAAAATTCAGTTTGTTTGTTTAGTTATTTATATATATATATATATATTAATTATAAAATAAATTATTAGTTAAAAATATAATTTATAAAAATTATTTTCATCAAAAAATAAATAAGCTTATAAAAAGAATAAAAATTTAAAACAAATAATTATTATTAAGTAATATATTTTGCTTTGCTTTTGAATCATTTTAGGTTTTGATATTATATTTTAAGTAATATCAATCTTATTCATAATAGATTTTTAATTTATTTTTTGATAATTATTAGAATATCTATCAATAAAATTGTTTATATTGAATTTATATGATATATAATTATTATGATTATTATAAATAAATATTTATTCAATTTTAAAAAAAATTAAAAATTATTATATTTTCAAAGGTTATAATCTTTGAAAATATCAAAAAATAATAAAAATAATTTTTTTTTATTTTATTTATTAAATAAAACCTATAAACCACGAAATGCATACACAGTTAAATTACTAAACTCCTAAACCCCGTAATGCCTTAATACATAAACCATTAAACTGCTATATACTTCTTAATAATTAATAAATCTAATTATTATTTCTATTTATTATAATTTTAAATATTCATTTTAATTATTTATTAGTTATTTTTAGTGAAATATTTATTACATAATAAAGTATCAGAGCGACAAATATAATTTAATTAATTTATTTTTAATAAAAAAAATATACGGTTCTAAAAAAAGTAAAAATTTTAAAATTAAAAATTATTATCTAGTAATATATTTTACTTTAATTTTGAATCAATTTGGGTTTTGTAAATATTTTTTAATTAATATCTATCTTTTTATTAAAAGTTTATTAATTTAATTTTTGATCATTATTATATTATCTAACAATGAAATTGTTTATATTGAAATTATATGATATATAATTATTAATAATATTAAAACTAAATATTGTATTCACATTTCAAAAAATTGTAAATATTATTATATTTTCAATGGTTATAACCTATGAAAATGATAACAAAATATATTAATTTTTTTTGTTTTTTTATTTTTTTATATAAAACCTATAAACCACTAAAAGCCTAAAAACATAAATCGCTAAACTCCTAATGACTAAACCTCTAAATACATAAACTATTAAACTAGTATACATTAATAATAAATCTTAAATCTCATTTTAATTTTTATTCAGTATAATTTAAAATTTTTATTTTAATTATTTATAAGTTTATTTTTATAGAAATATTAATTACAAAATAAATTATTAGTGAAAGTGATCTAAGTTAAATTAAACACCTATCCCTAAATAATAAATAATAAATCTCATTTTTTTCATTATAATTTTAAATATTAATTTAAATTATTTATTTGTTTATATATATATAAATATTAATTACAAAATAAATTGAGTTAGTCAAATATAATTTATATAAATTTTTTTTCATCAAAAAATAATTAATAAACTTTTTAAACGAAAAAAAAATTTCAAAAAAAAATTATTATATAGTAATATATTTTGCTTTTCTTCTGAATCATTTTATGTTTTGTAATTATGTTTTTATTGATATCTATCTTATAAATAATAGATTATTAATTTATTTTTTGATCATTATTAGAATATTTATTAATAAAATTGTTTATATTGAATTTCTCTAATATATAAATATAATGATTATTATAACTAAATATTGTATTCACATTTAAAAAATATATAAAAATTATTATATTTTCAAATGTTATAACCTTTGAAAATATCAAAAAATAATAAAAATAAATTTTTTATTATTTTATTTTTTTAATAAAACCTATAAACCACTAAATGCATACACAATTAAATCTGTAAACTTTTAAACCTCATAATGCCTAAATACATAAACCATTAATCCGCTATATACTACTTAATAATTAATAAATCTAATTTTTATTTCTATTTATTATAATTTTAAATATTCATTTTAATTATTTATTAGTTTATTTATATAGAAATATTTATTACAAATTAAATTAGGAGTGCGACAAATATCATTTAAATAATTTATTTTTAATGAAATAATATATCTACGCATATAAAAGTAGTAAAAATTTAAAAATTAAAAATTATTATATAGAAATATATTTTACTTTAATTTTGAATCAATTTGTGTTTTGTAAATATTTTTTAATTAATATCAATCATTTTATTAATAGTTTATTAATTTCAATTTTGATCATTATTATATTATCTATCAATAAAATTGTTTATATTGAATTTATATGATATATAATTATTAATATTATTATAATTGAATATTGATTTGACATTTCAAAAAATTTTAAATATTATTATATTTTCAAAGGTTTTAACCTGTGAAAATTAGAAAAAATTACAAATTTTTTTTTGTTATTTTATTGTTTAAATAAAACCTATAAACCATTAAATGCCTAAAAACATAAATTGCTTAACTCCTAAATGATAAAACTTCTAAATACTTAAACCATCAAATAGGTGTACATTTATAAAAAATCATAAATCTCAATTTAATTTTTATTAAGTATAATTTAAATTTTTATTTTAATTATTTCTTAGTTTATTTTTATAGAAATATTAATTACAAAAAAATTATTAGTCATATAAATCTAATTTAAAAAATTTATTTTTCATCAAAAAAAATATATATCCTTATAAAAAGAGGCAAAATTTTAAAAACAAAAATTTATTATTTAGTAATATATTTTATTTTTATTTTGAATCATTTTAGATTTTGCAATTATATTTTAATTTATAGCATTCTTATTAAAAAAATTTTACTAATTTTTTATTGATCATTATTATAATATGTATTAATCAAATTATTTATATTGAGTTTACATTATATATAATTATTAAAATTATTATAACTAAATATTATATTCACATTTTAAAAAAATTAAAAATTATTTTATTTTCAAAGGTTATAACCTTCAAAAATTAAAAAAAAATCAAAAAATTAAAGTTTTTATTTTTTCATTCTTTAAATAAATACTATAAATCAATAAAGGCCTAAACACTTAAATCACTAAACCCCAAAACACCAAAATACTTAAACCATTAAACTAGTATATCCTGAATAATAAATAATAAATCTCTATTTTATTTGTATTCATTATAGTTTTAAATAATTTACTTTTGATAAAAAAAATATAAACTTATTAAAAGAAGTAAAACAGCAAATAAATTATAATTTAGTAATATATTTTATTTTGATTTTGAATAAATTTATGTTTTGCAAATATATTTTAAATAAAATCTTTCTTATAAATAATAGTTTATTAATTTATTTTTTGATCATTAATAAAATATCTATCAATATAATTGTTTATATTGAATTTACATGATATATAATTATAAAGATTATCATAACTAAATATAGTATTCACAAATAAAAAAAATTTAAAAATTGTTATATTTTCAAAGGTTATAACCTTCAAAAATGATAAAAAATAACAAAATTAAATTTTTTGTTATATCATTGTTTAAATAAAACTTATAAACCATTAAATGCCTGAACACATAAATCTCTAAACTCCTAAACCCTGAATCCCTTAAATACTTAAACCTTTAATCTCGTAAACCTTAAATATAATTTAAATAATATATTTAAATATTAATTACAAAATAAATTATGAGTGGTAAAATATAATATAAATCATTTATTTTTCATCAAAAAAATATATAAGCTTATAAAAAGAAGCAAAAACTAAAAAACAAAAATTATTATTTAGTAATAAAATTTACATTGTTTTTGAATCATTTTAGGTTTTTTAATTATATTTTAATTTTTATCTATCATATTAATAATAGCATATTAATTTATTTTTTGATAATTGATATCATATCTATCAATAAAATTGATTATATTTAGTTTATATTATATATAATTATAACGATGATTATTACTAAATATTGTGTTCACATTTTTTAAATAATTTAAAATTATTATATTTTCAAAGGTTATAACCTTTAAAAATGTGAAAAAAAATCAAAAATATTTTTTTTGTTATTTCTTTGTTTAAATAAAACCTATAAGCCACTAAATGCCTAAAAACATAAATCGCTAAACTCCTAAATGATAAAACCTCTAAATACTTAAACCATTAAACTGGTAAACATTAATAATAATTCATAAATCTCATTTTAATTTTTATTCAATATAATTTTAAATTTTTATTTTAATTATTTATCAGTTTATTTTTATAGAAATATTAATTACAAAATAATTTATTAGTGAGACAGATCTAATTTAAATTAAAATAATATCCCTAAATAATAAATAATAAATCTCATTTTTTTCATTATAATTTTAAATATTCATTTTAATTATTTATTTCTTTATTTATATATAAATATTAATCACAAAATAATTTGAGCTAGACAAAAATAATTTATATATTTATTTTTTATCAAAAAATTATAGATACACTTTTTAAAAGAAAAAAAATTTTCAATACAAAAAATTATTATATAGTAATATATTTTTCTTTGCTTATAAATCATTTTAGGTTTTGTAATTATATTTTAATTGAAATTTATCTTATTAATATTAGATTATTAATTTATTTTTTGATCATTATTAGAATATTTATCAATAAAATTTTTATATTGAATTTACATGATATATAATTATAATGATTATTATAACTAAATATTATATTTGCATTTGAAAATAATTTAAAAATTATTATATTTTTAAAGGGTATCATCTTTGAAAATGAAATAAAATCACAAAAATAATTTTTTTGTTATTTTATTGTTTATATAAAACCTATAAACTACTAAATGCCTAAATGCTTAAATCATTAAACTCCAAAACCCCTAAACCACAAAACCCTTAAATACTTAAACATTTAAACCATCTTTAACGGCTTATGTATTTATAAATAATATATAAATATCTATCAATAAATAATAGTTTATTAATTTATTTTTTGATCATTATTATATTTATATTTATATTTAGTTTATTAATATCTATCAATAAAATTGTTTATTTTAATTAAAATGATATATAATTATTAAGTTTATTATAACTAAATATTGTATTCACATTTGATAAAAATTTAAAATTATTATATTTATAAAGGTAACCTTCAAAATTGATAAAAAATTTGAAAAATAATTTTTTTGTTATTTCATTATTTAAATAAAACATATAAACTACCAAATGCCTAAACACTTAAATCACTAAACTCCTAAACTTATAAATTTAAAAACCATTAGACCTGTATACCCTAAATAATTAATCATAAATCTCATTTTTATTTGTATTCATTATAATTTCAATATTCATTTTAATTATTTATTAGTTTAAATTTATAAAAATAATAATTGCAAAATAAAATTATGAATGAGAGAAATATAATGTTAATAATTTATCTTCATAAAAAAAATTTATAAGCTTATAAAAAGAATCAAAATTTTTAAAATAAAAAATTATTATTTAGTAATATATTTTACTTTGATTTTGAATTGTTTTAGGCTTTGCAAATATATTTTAATTAATATCTATCTTATTAATAATAGTTTATTAATCTATTTTATTATCAGTATTATAATATCGATCAATAAAATTATTTTTATTTAATTTACATGATATTTAATTTTTATGATTATTATAATTAAATATTTTATTAACATTTGAAAAAAAATTAAAAATTATAATATTTTCAAAGGTTATAACCTTTAAAATTAGAAAAAATCATAAAAATAATTTTTTTGTTATTCAATTAGTTAAATAAAACCTATAAACCACAAAATACAAAAATACTTAAATTACTAAACTCCTAAACCCTGATACTGCTGCACAACACACACATAGCGACGGACCACAGTACACACGTGCTCATATTCTTTTCCATTTTGGTGTAGCATTTAGAGGGGCCAGCAAGTCCTGGAAGCAACCAGAAGAATGGTCCACCAGCTTGTAGAGGGCCCCACTAGCAAGCCGGTATGATAACATTCAGAAAACTGACGAGACCGAGCAAAGTGGTCGGGAGTAAACCTAGGAGTAGCTAGGAGTGGGTCCCACTAGACTTATCATGCAACATAGAGGGCCACCCAACCATCGCCCAACAGGAGTAGCGGGTAATCCATGATTAATTGGAGACCCGAGAAAATCCTAATCATCACTAAGTAGTGCCAGTGAGCAATGGAGTCCAGACCAGCCACACGGGAGAGAAAGATTCAAACTTGTAGTTTATGTTGGTAGTCTTATTTGTATTTTGGACTTTGTATGCACCATGTACTTGTAGAGACGGATTATGACATACTCACACCCACAATCTTGTATGTTCTCTATGTAGCATGAAATGAGGGTAACTGGACCCATAAGTATTTCTAAGTAGGGCCCACTAATGCATTTTGTAAATACACATTAGGCGATGCTACACTCTCGGGAGCAGAAGACCCATCTTTATAGCATTTTGTAATTTTAATTGTATTCTAGCTTGGTTATACGGATAGATAATTAGACTATGAGATGGACCTCATCACACATGCACACCGATGCATGCATATTTTTTGATATTTGTCGGTGCAACATACAGCCACTTCTTGGAGCTTGAGAAGGAAGCGTTCTAACCCAAGAGATACTCTTTTGAGGATCATTAGAGCAAAAGAATGAGGAATTCAGAGGTGAGAATGAATTGACAAAGTGCCGTAGATATGGACTTGTTGATTTATGGGTATTCAGTTTTACATGTATTACATTGCATAGCAATGACATAGGCAAACGCTTGATGTTGCTTGCCACACACATGCACAATCTTTTATTTGCATAGTTTTAATATAGTGCATCATTCATGTTCCTCCAAAATGCTTGGACAGATCCAAATGGAAAGGACGTAGAGCTCATAATCGCTCAATGCCAACTCTGAAGTCCGAGAATGCCAATTGATTTTAGTTGTATTCGTATGCTTGGAATTATTAGGCATTATGTTTTTTTATTTATTTTATGCATAGAATCATTATGGTGTAGAGGATTTGGTGGGGTGGCCTAAATTAGTCAGCCTTTTAGTCTCTTGTAAGTTGTGTGCCTAATTGATAAATAAAGTGTGTCTTTTCTCAAACAAAAAACAAAAAAAAACCATAAACCCTAAACTTTAAATCCTAAACATTAAACCATAAACTATAACCCTAATCCATAAACCCTAACTCCTAAATCTCATGTTTTGCACTTTTATAATCAAATGACTAAGTGTTAAATTTAAATTGAAATTCACAACTTTTAGGAATGTCACAGATTTATCTTTTTGTATATGTAACACAAAGCATTGACTCAAGGGGTGAGTTATGGATTCAGTCTCTTTCTTGCTTTAGATTATTGTAGCATTTGCAATCATCATGATTGTATATTTTGTCTTTAGAAACCAAAATCATATCGATTAGAATATGCCATAACTTGTGTCTCTCAGTTGAACATATTGTTATGACACTAAGAATGATCATGAATACATATTTGATCACTATAATACTGGGTCACAGTATTGGATATGACCATAGCTTTGGTCATTTTATCTTTATATTGCAAAGTCATTGCACTAGAATGATTGTAACGTTGGACATTCCTCGAGAGCAAAAGTGTTGAACCTAGAAATAGTTAAAGCTCGAGTACTACTCTTTAACTTACTATTGCTAAAATTCTTGGGATTGGAAATATCACTATGGCTTTTTCATTTGATTTGTGACCTCAAGGGTTCAATATGCAAGACTAATATTTTTAGCAATGATTAAAACCTTTTATACATTTGAATATGATTCATTTATACCTTTTTGGGTATTGTGAGCTTGTATACATAACTCATTTAATATAAAAAAAAAGAAATGATAATTTTCATATCCTTGAGGATATAAAAAAAAGGCTTAGACATGCCAATAAAATAAATTTTTTGATTCTTGATTGAAAGAGAGCCCATACTTCTTGCCCTACTTAAACCACCAAGGGGCTAGTTTGTTTTAATAAGCTACAAGGTGGTTATTTTTTTAGAGGTGAACTATGTTTTAAAAAAATTGCTTTGAGTGTGTGCATGAGAGATATTTTAGGAGTAATTACAATAATCAATATAAATAGCATCCTCAACAACTAGCTATTTCAACACATAGGGGTACAACTTTGGCTTAGTCTGTTAGCGTACATGAGTCAAAATACCTTTGATAGCCCAGTGATTCAACATCAAATATGATGAGACATAATAGAGATAAAGTAAAAGCTCCTATTATTATGGTTAGAGCTTTAGCAATCATTCTAGAGTTGAGAGGGAACAAAATAAATTATTTTAATTATTCAGTATATTAGTAATTTTTATTTTAATTTTTTATCAGTTTATTTTTATTGAAATATTAATTACAAAATATATTATTAGTGAGACAGATCTAATTTAAATTAAATCGGTATATCCTAAATAATAAAGAATAAATCTCATTTTTTTTTATTTTTTTTTAATATTCAAATTTAATTATTTATTTATTTATTTTTATATAAATATTAATTACAAAATAAATTATGAGTTACACAAATATAATTTATATAAATTATTTTTCATCAAAATAATATAGATAAACTTTTTAAAAGAAAAAAAAATTCAAAACAAAAAATTATTATATTGCAATATATTTTGCTTTGCTTCTGAATCATTTTAGGTTTTTTATTATATTATATATGATATCTATCTTATTAATAATAGATTATTAATTTATTGTTGATCATTATTAGAATATTTATCATTAAAATTTGTTATATTGAATTGATATGATATATAAATATATTGATTATTATAACTAAATATTGTATTCACCTTTGAAAAAAAATTAAAAATTATTATATTTTCAAAGGTTATAACCTTAAAAAATGAGAAAAAAATAATAAAAATAAATTTTTTGTTATTTCATTTTTTAAATAAAATTTATAGACCATTAAATGCTTACATACTTAAATCAGTAAGCTAATAAATCCTGAAACCCCTAAATACATAAACCTTTTAACAACTATATACTACTTAATAAATAATAAATCTCATTTTTATTTCTATTTATTATAATTTTAAATATTCATTTTAATTATTTATAGTTTAATTTTATAGAAAAATTAATTACAAAATAAATTTTGAGTGAGACAAATATTATTTAAATAATATATATTAATAAAAAAATATAAGCTTATAAAAAGAAGGAATATTTTAAAAATTAAATATTATTATTTAGTAATATAATTTAATTTGATTTTGAATCATTTTGTGTTATGTAAATATATTTTAATTAATATTTATATAATTAATAATAGTTTATTAATTTAATTTTTCATCATTATTATAATATCTATCATTAAAATTATTTATATTGAATTTATATGATATATAATTATAAGATTAATATAAGTATACATTCTATTCACATTTCAACAAATTTTAAAAATTATTTTATTTTCAAAGATTATAAACTTTGAAAATCAAAAAAAATTAAAAAAAGAATTTTAAATTTTTATTATATAAATAAAACCTATAAACCACTAAATGCATAAAAACATAAATTGCTAAACAACTAAACATCAAAACTTCTAAATAATCAAACCATTAAACTGGAATACCATATATAATAATTCATAAATCTCATTTTAATTTGTGTTCATTATAATTTTAAATATTCATTTTAATTATTTATTAGTTTATTTTTATAGAAATATCAATCACAAAATAAATAATGAGTGAGACAAATATAATTTTAATAATTTATTTTTAATCAAAAAAAATAAGCTTATATAAAGAAGTAAAAATTTAAAAATAAAAAATTATTATTTAGTAATATATTTTACTTTGATTTTGAATCATTATATATAGGTTTTGCAATTATATTTTAATTGCGATAAATCTTATTAATAATAGTTTATTAATTTATTATTCGATCATTTTTATAATATCGAACAATAAAATTATTTATATTCAATTATAATGTCTTATAATTATTAAGTTATTATAACTAAATAATATTTTTACATTTGAAAAAAATTTAAAAATTATTATATTTTCTATTGTTATAACCTTCGAAAATGATAAAAAAGTACAAAAAAAAATTTTATTATTTTATTATTTAAATAAAACTTATAAACCACTAAATGACTAAACATTTAAATATCTAGACTCCTAAACCCCAAAATCCCCTAAATACTTAAACCATTAAACCTATTTAACCTAAATAATAAATAATAAATCTCATTTTTATTTGTATTCATTATAATTTTAAATATTCATTTTAATTATTTTTTAGTTTATTTTTATAGAAATATTAATTACAAATTAAATAATGAGTGAGACAGATATAATTTAAATAAATTACTTTTTATTAAAAAAAATTAAGCTTATAAAAATAAACAAAATTTCAAAAATTTGAAATTTTGTTTAGTAATATAATTTACTTTGATTTTGTATTATTTCGGGTTCTGCAAATATATTTTAATTAATATCTATCTTATTAATAATACTTTATTAATTCATTTTTTGATCATTTTTATAATATATAGTAATACATTTTTTTACATTGAATCTACAACAAATATAATTATTAAGATTATTATAACTAAGTATTGTATTCATATTTTATAACTATTAAAAAAATATTATATTTTTAAAGGTTATAACATTTGAAAATCACTAAAATTCATACATATAAATTTTTTGTTATTTCATTTATTAAATAAAACATATAAACACCTAAATGTGCAAACATATAAATCAATAAACTCCTTAACCCCAAAACCACAAAAAACTTAAACAATTAAATAGTTATACTCTAAATAATAAATAATAAATCTCATTTTTATTTGTATCCATTATAATTTTAAATTTAAATTTTAATTATTTATTAGTTTAATTTTATAGAAATATAAATTAAAAAATAAATTATAAGTGAGACAAATAGAATTTAAATAATTTATTTTTCATCAAAAAATATATAGGCTTATAAATGGATACAAAAATTTAAAAATTTAAAATTAATATTTAGTAAAATATTTCACTTTGATTTAGATTCATTTTAGGTTTTGCAATATATTTTAAACAATATTTATCTTATTAATAATTGTTTATTATTTTTTTATGATCATTATCATTATATATACTAATAAAATAATTTATATCGAATTTATATGATATTTAATTATTATGATTATTAACTTCATATTGTATTCACTTTTAAAAAAAATTAAAAATTATTATATTTTCAAAGGTTATAACCTTCAAAAATGACAAAAAATAACAAAAATAATTTTTTTTATTTTTTAAATAAAACCTATAAACCACTAAATGACTAAATACTTAAATGACTAAACTCCTAATCCCCGAAGCTCATAAATACTCAAAACATTAAATTAGTATAGTCTAAATAATAAATCATAATTCTCATTTTTATTAGTATTCATTATAATTTTAAATATTCATTTTAATTATTTATCAGTTTATTTTTATAAAATATTAATTACAAAATAAATAATTACTGAGACAGATATAATTTAAATAATTTATTTTTCATCAAAAAAATATATATGCTTATAAAAAGAGGCAAAATTTTAAAAATAAAAAATTATTTTTTATTAATATATCTTATTTTGATTTTGAATCATTTTAGATTTTACAATTATATTTTAATTTACATCATTCTTATTAATAGAAGTTTATTAATTAATTTTTTGATCATTATTATAATATTTATTAATAAAATTATTTATATTTAGTTTACATTATATAAAATTATTATTTTTATTATAACTAAATATTATATTCACATTTAAAAAAATTAAAAATTATTATATTTTCAAAGGTTATAACCTTCAAAAATTAAAAAAAAATGAAAATATTAAATTTTTTGTTTTTTCATTATTTAATTGAAAACTATAAATCACTAAAGGTATAAACAATTAAATAACTAAACTTCTAAACCACAAAACACCTAAATACTTAAACCATTAAACCAGTATATCATGAATAATAAATAATAAATCTCAATTTTATTTGTATACATTATAATTTTAAATATTCATTTTAATTATTTATTAGTTTATTATTATAGAATTATAAATTACAAAATAAATTATGAGTAAGACTAATATAATTTAAATAATTTATTTTTTAAAACAAAAATATAAACTTATTAAAAAAGCAAAACATTAAAAAAAATTATTTTTTAGTAATATATTTTACTTTGATTTTGAATAAATTTAGATTTTGCAAATATATTTTAAATAATATCTAACTTATTAATAATAGTTTATTAAATTATTTTGATCATTATTATAATATCTAGCAATGTAATTATTTATATTGAATTTAAATGACTTATAATTATTAATATTATAACTTAATATTATATTTACATTTGAAAAAATTTTAAAAATTATTATATTTTCAAATGTTATAAACTTTGAAAATGTGAAAAAATATCAAAAATATTTTTTTTTGTGATATCATTGTTTAAATAAAACCTATAAACCACTAAATGCCTAAAAACATAAATCACTAAACTTCTAAATGACAAAACCTCAAAATACTTAAACCTTTAAACTAGTATACTTTAATAATAATTCAAAAATATCATTTTAATTTTTATTTAGTATAATTTCAAATTTTTATTTTAATTATTTAACAGTTTATTTTTTTAGAAATATTAATTACAAAATAAATTATAAGTAAGACAGATATAATTTAAATTAAATCAGTATACCTTAAATAATAAAGAATAAATATCATTTGTTTCATTATAATTTTAAATATTCATTTTAATATTTATTTGTTTATTTTTATATAAATATTAATTACAAAATAAATTATGAGTTAGACAAATATAAATTATATAAATTATTTTTGATCAAAAAAATATAGCTAAACTTTTAAAAAGAAAAAAAATTTCAAAACAAAAAATTATTATATAGTAATATATTTTGCTTTGCTTCTGAATCATTTTTGGTTTGGTAATTATATTTTAATTGATATCTATCTTATTAATAATAGATTATTATTTTATTTTTAGATAATTATTAGAATATCTATCAATACAATTATTTATATTGAATTTATATAAATTTAAATATAATGATTATTATAACTAAATATTTAATTCACTTTTGAAAAAAAATTAAAAATTATTATATTTTAATTGGTTATAAGCTTTGAAAATATCAAAAAATTGTAAAACTAAATTTTTTGTTATTTTTTTTAATATAAAACCTATAAACCACTAAATGTATACACAATTAAATCAGTAAACTTTTAAACCACGTAATACCTAAATGCATAAACCTTTAAACCGCTATTTAAAACATATTAATTAATAATTCTAATTTTTATTTCTATTTATTTTAATTTTAAATATTCATTTTAATTTTTTATAGTTTAATTATTTAGAAAAATTAATTACAAAAAAAATTTTGAGTGAGACAAATATTATTTAAATAATTTATTTTTAATCAATAAAAATTATAAGCTTATAAAAAAAGGAAATATTTGATAATTTAATATTATTATTTAGTAATATATTTTGATTTGACTTTGAATCATTTTGTGTTATGTAAATATATTTTAATAAATATTTATAGTATTAATAAGAGTTTATTAATTTAATTTTTGATCATTATTATACTATTTATCATTAAAATTTTTTATATTGAATTTATATGATATATAATTAGTAGGATTAATATAATTATACATGGTATTAACATTTCAAAAAATTTTAAAAATTATTTTATTTTTAAAGGTTATAACCTTTAAAAATCAGATAAAATAAAATAAAAATTTCTTTATTTTTATTATATAAATAAATACTATAAACCACTAAATGCCTAAAAACATAAATTGCTAAACTCCTAAACGACAAAACCCTTAAATTAACAATCCATTAAACCGGTATATCATATATAATAAATCATAAATCTCATTTTAATTTGTATTCATTATAATTTTAAATATTCATTTTAATTATTTATTAGTTTATTTTTTATAGAAATATTAATTCCAAAATAAATAAAGAGTGCGAGAAATTTTTTTTAATAATTTATTTTTAATCAAAAAATAAATATAAGCTTATAAAAAGATGTAAAAATTTTAAAACAAAAAAATATCATTTAGTAATATATTTTACTTTAATTTTGAATCATTATAGGTTTTGCATTTATATTTTAATTGCTATTAATCTTATTAATAATAGTTTATTAATTTATTTTTTGATCATTACTATAATATATATCAAAAAAATTACTTATATTGAATTTAAATCTCTTATAAATATTAAGATTATTATAACTAAATATTATATTTATATTTGAAAAAAATTTAAAAATTAGTATATTTTCAAAGGTTATAACCTTCAAAAATGATAAAAAATCACAAAAATAATTTTATTGATAAATATAGTAATATAGTAATATATAAATTTTTTTAAAAGAAAAAAAAATTTCAAAATAACATTATTATATAGTAATATATTTTGCTTTGCTTCTGAATCATTTTAGGTTTTGTAATTATATTATAATTGATATTTATCATATAAATAATAGATTATTAATTTATTTTTTGATCATTATTAAAATATTTATCAATAAAATAGTTTATATTGAATTTATATGATATAAAAATATAATGATTAATATAACTAAATAATCAATTCACTTTTGAAAAAAATTTAAAAATTATTATATTTTCTAAGGTTATAACCTTTCAAAATATCAAAAAATAATAAAAATAAATTTTTTGTTTTTTTATTTTTTAAATAAAAGCTATAAACTACTAAATGCATACACAGTTAAATAAGTAAACTCCTAGACCCAGTAATGCCTAAATACAGTAACCATTAAACCGATATATACTACTTAATAATTAATAAATCTAATTTTTAATTCTATTTATTATAATTTTAAATATCCATTTTAATTATTTATTAGTTTATTTTTATAGAAATATTAATTACAAAATAAATTAAGAGTGCGACAAATATAATTTAAAAAATATATATGCTTTTAAAAGAAGTAAAAATTTAAAAATTAAAAATTTTTATCCAGAAATATATTTTACTATAATTTTGAATCAATTTGGGTTTTGTAATTATTTTTTAATTAATATATATCTTAATATCAATAGTTTATAAATTTAATTTTAATCATTATTATAATATATATCAATAAAATTGTTTATATTGAATTTATATGATATATAATTATTAATATTATAATAACTAAGTATTGTATTCACATTTCAAAAAATTTTAAATATTATTATATTTTCAATGTTTATAACCTATGAAAATGACAAAAAATTATAGAAAATATTTTTGATATTTTTTTTTAAATAAAACATATACACCACTAAAAGCCTAAAAACATAAATCACAAAAATCCTAAATGAAAAAACATCTAAATACTTAATCCATTAAACTGGTATACAGTAATTATAAATCATAAATCTCATTTTAAAGTTTATTCAGTATAATTTTAAATTTTTATTTTAAAAATTTATCAGTTTATTTTTATAGAAATATTTATTACAAAATAAATTATTAGTTAGAAATATCTAATTTAATTAAACCGGTATCCCTAAATAATAAATAATAAATCTCATTCTTTTCAGTATAATTTTAAATATTCATTTTAATTATTTATTTGTTTATTTTTGTAAATATATTACTTATAGAATAAATTATGAGTTAGACAAATATAATTTATATAAATTATTTTTCATAAAAAAATATATACAAACTTTTTAAAAGAAAAAAAAATTCAAAACAAAAAATTTTTATATAGTAATATATTTTGCTTTGCTTCTGAATCATTTTAGGTTTTGTAATTATATTTTAATTATTATCTATCTTATTAATAATAGATTATTAATTTATTTTTGATTATTATTAGAATATTCATCAATAAAAGTGTTTATATTTAATTTATATGATATATAAATATAATGATTATTATAACTAAAGATTGTATTCACTTTAGAAATAAATTTAATATTTATTGTATTTTTAAAGGTTATAACCTTTGAAAATATTAAAAAATAACAAAAATAAATTTTTTGTTATTTTATTTTTAAAATAAAACATATAAACCACTAAATATATATAAACTCCTAAATACATAAACTATTAAAATGCTATATACTACTTAATAATTAATAAATCTAATTTTTATTTTATTTATTATAATTTTAAATATTGATTTTAATTATTTATTAGTTTATTTTTATAAAATATTTATTACAAAATAAATTATAAGTGCAACAAATATAATTTAAATAATTTATTATTAATCAAAAAAAGATATACGCTTATAAAAGAAGTAAAAATTTAAAAATTAAAAATTATTATACGGTAATATATTATAGTTTAATCTTGAATCGATTTGGGTATTGTAAATATTTTTTATTTAATATCTATATTATTATTAATAGTTTATAAATTTAATTTTTAATCATTATTATATTATCTATCAATAAAATTGTTTATATTGAATTTATATGATATATAATTATTAATATTAAAATAACTAAATATTATATTCATATTTCGAAAAATTTTAAATATTATTATATTTTCAAAGGTTATAACCTATGAAAATAAGAAAAAATTACAAATTTTTTTTGTTATTTTATTGATTAAGTAAAACCTATAAACCACCAAATGCCTAAAAACCTAAATCACTAAACTCATTAAAGACAAAACCTCTAAATACTTAAACCATTAAACTAGTAGACATTAATAATAAATCATAAATATCATTTTAATTTTTATTCAATATAATTTTAAATTTTTATTTTAATTAATTTTTAGTTTATTTTTATGGAAATATTAAATATAAAATAAATTATTAGTGAGACAGATCTAATTTAAATTAGACCGGTATACCCTAAATAATAAATAATAAATATTATTTTTTTAATTATAATTTTAAATATTCAGTTTAATTAATTATTTATTTATTTTTATATAAATATTAATTACAAAATAATTTATGAGTTACACAAATATAATTTATATAAATTATTTTTTATCAAAAAATTATAAATAAACATTTTAAAAGTAAAAAAAATTTCAAAACAAAAAATTATTGTATGGTAATTTATTTTGCTTTGCTTCTGAATCATTTTATGTTTTGTATTTATATTTTAATTGATATGTATTTTATTAATAATAGATTATTAAGTTATTTTTTCATAATTATTATAATATTTTTCAATAAAAATGTTTATATTGAATTTATATGATATATAAATATAATGATTATTATAATTAAATATTGTATTCACTTTTTTAAAAAATTTTAAAATTATCATATTTTCAAAGGTTATAACCTATGAAAATGTGAAAAAATAAAATAAATTATTTTTTCTTTGTTATTCTATTGTTTAAATAAAACCTATGCACCAATAAATGCCTAAGCATTTAAATCACTAAACTAGAAAATCCTGATACCCCTATATAGATAATCCTTTAAATCGGTATACCCTAAATAATAATTAATAAATATCATTTTTATTTGTTTTCATTATAATTTAAAAAATTCATTTTGATTGTTTAGTTTTTTATTTTTATATATGTATTAATTATAAAATAAATTATGAGTTAAAAATATAATTTATAAAAATTATTTTTCATCAAAAAATTGATAAGCTTATAAAAAAATAAAAATTTAAAAACAACTAATTATTATTTAGTAATATATTTTCATAGATTTTGAATCATTTTAAGTTTTGATATTATATTTTAAGTAATATCAATCTTATTCATAATAGATTTTTAATTTATTTATTTATAATTATTAGAATATCTATCAATAAAATTGTTTATATTGAATTTATATGATATATAATTATTATGATTATTAAAAATAAATATTGTATTCACTTTTGAAAAAAATTTAAAAATTATTATATTTTCTAAGGTTATAATCTTAAAAAATGAGAAAAAATAATAAAAATAAATTTTTAGTTATTTTATTTTTTAAATAAAACCTATAGACCAATAAATGCTTACTTACAAAAATTAGTAAGCTCATAAACCCTGAAACCCCTAAATACATAAACATTTTAACATCAATATTATACTTAATAAATAATAAATCTTATTTTTATTTCAATTTATTATTATTTTAAATATTCATTTTAATTATTTATAGTTTAAGTATTTAGAAAAATTAATTACAAAATAAATTTTGAGGAGACAAATATTATTTAAATAATTTATTTTTAATCAAAAAAAATATAAGCTTATAAAATGAAGTACAAATTTAAAAATTAAATATTATTATTTTGTAATATATTTTGATTTGATTTTGAATCATTTTGTGTTATGTAAATATATTTTAATGAATATTTATATTATTAAAAATAGTTTATTAATATAATTTTTGATCATTATTATAATATCTATCATTAAAATTGTTTATATTAAATTTATATGATATATAATTAGTAAGATTAATATAATTATACACAGTATTCACATTTCAAAAAATTTTAAAAATTATTTTATTTTTAAAGGTTATAATAATTGAAAATCAGAAAAAATAAAAAAAAAATTTTATTTTTATTATATAAATAAAACCTATAAACCACTAAATACCTAAAAACATAAATTCATAAATTCATAAACTCTTAAATGACAAAACTCCTAAATAATCAAACAATTAAACCTGTATACCACAAATAATAAATCATAAATCTCATTTTAATTTGTATTCATTATAATTTTAAATATTCATTTTAATTATTTATTAGTTTATTTTTTAAATAAATATTATTTGCAAAATAAATAATGAGCGAGATAGCTATAATTTTAATAATTTATTTTTAATCAAAAAAAATATATAATCATATAAAAAGAAGACCAAATTTAATAACAAAAAATTATTAATTATTAATATATTTTACTTTGATTTTGAATCATTATATATAGGTTTTGGAATTATATTTTAATTGCTATTAATCTAATTAATAATATTTATTAATTTATTTTTTGATCATTACTATAATATATATCAAAAAAATTACTTATATTGAATTTAAATCTCTTATAAATATTAAGATTATTATAACTAAATATTATATTTACATTTGAAAAAAATTTAAAAATTATTATATTTTCAAAGGTTATAACCTTCAAAAATGATAAAAAATCACAAAAATAATTTTTTTAATATTTTATTATTTAAATAAAAGTTATAAACCACTAAATGGCTAAACATTTAAATCTCTAGACTCCTAACCCCCAAAACCCCCTAAATATTTAAACCATTAAACCTATATAACCTCAAAAATAAATAATAAATCTTATTTTTATTTGTATTCATTATAATTTTAAATATTCATTTTAATTATTTTTAGTTTATTTTTATAGAAATATTAATTACAAAATAAATAATGAGTGAGACATATATAATTTAAATAAATTATTTTTTATGAAAAAAAATATAAGCTCATAAAAATAAACAAAATTTAAAAAATTTAAAATTTTATTTATTAATATAATTTACTTTGATTTTGAAATATTTTGGGTTCTGAAAATATATTTTAATTAATATCTATCATATTAATAATAGTTTTTTAATTTATTTTTCGATTATTATTATAATATATATTAATAAAATTTTTTATATTAAATTTACATCAAATATAATTATTAAGATTATTATAACTAAGTATTGTATTCATATATTAGAAAGATTAAAAAATTATTATATTTTCAACGGTTATTAACTTTGAAAATCATAAAAATTAATAAAAATAATTTTTTTGTTATTTCATTGATTAAATAAAACCTATAAATACCTAAATGTGCAAACATATAAATCAATAAACTCCTTATCCCCAAAACCACAAAAAACATAAACCATTAAAGAGGTATACCCTAAATAATAAATCATAAATCTCTTTTTATTAGTATTCATTATAATTTTAAATATTCATTTTAATTATTTATCGATTTATTTTTATAGAAATATTTATTACCAAATATATTATTAGTGAGACAGATATAATTTAAATAATTTATTTTTCATCAAAAAAATATATATGCTTATAAAATGAGGCAAAATTTTTAAAATAAAAAATTATTATTTAGTAATATATCTTATTTTGATTTTGAATCATTTTAGATTCTACAATTATATTTTAATTTATATCATTCTTATTAATACTAGTTTATTAATTTATTTATTTATCATTATTATAATATCTATTAATAAAATTATTTATATTTAGTTTACATTAGATATGATTATTAAGATTATTATAACTAAATATTATATTCACATTTAAAAAAATTAACAATTATTATATTTTCAAAGGTTACAACCTTCAAAAATTCAAAAAATTAAATTTTTTTGTATTTCAATTCTTTAGATAATAACTATAAATCACTAAAGGTCTAAACACTTAAATCACTAAACTCTTAAACACAAAAACTCCTAAATACTTAAACCATTTAACCGGTATATCCTGAATAATAAATAATAAATCTCAATTTTATTTGTATTCATTATAATTTTAAATAATTATATTTATTATTTATTATTTTATTATTATAGAATTATAAATTACAAAATAAATTATGAGTAAGACAAATTAATTTTAAAAATTTATTTATAATAACAAAAATATAAAGTTATAAAAAAAGCAAAACATTAAAAGAATTATTAATTAGTAATATATTTTACTTTGATTTTGAATAAATTTAGATTTTCAGATATATTTTAAATAATATCTATCTTATTAATAATAGTTTATTAAATTTTTTTTGATCATTATTATAATATCTAGCAATGTAATTAATTATATTGAATTTAAATGACTTATAATTATTAAGATTATTATCACTAAATATTATATTTACTTTTGAAAAAATTTAAAAATTATTATATTTTCGAAGGTTATAACCTTTGAAAATTAAAATAATAATAAAAATAAATTTTTTGTTATATCATTATTTAAATAAAAATTATAAACCACTAAATGCCTAAACACAAAAGCCCCTAAATACTTAAACTTTAAACTCGTAAACCTTAAATATAATTTAAATAATTTATTAATATTTTAATTACAAAATAAATTATGAGTGATACAAATATAATTTAAATAATTTATTTTTAATCAAAAAAAATATAAGCTTATAAAAAGAAGTAAAAACTAAAAAAAAAATTATTTTGTAATAAATTTTACTTGGATTTTTAAGATTTTTAGGTTTTGCAATTATATTTTAATTTATATCTATCATATTAATAATAACATATTAATTTATTTTTTGATAATTGATATCATATCTATCTATAAAATTGTTTATA
Source organism: Sapria himalayana (assembly GCA_029783825.1). Taxonomy (NCBI): domain Eukaryota; kingdom Viridiplantae; phylum Streptophyta; class Magnoliopsida; order Malpighiales; family Rafflesiaceae; genus Sapria; species Sapria himalayana. The sequence goes on along the minus strand of JAREIK010003602.1, from coordinate 221,834 downwards.
TTTAGTTTATATTATATATAATTATAATGATTATTATTACTAAATATTAAATTCACATTTTAAAAAATTATAAATTATTATATTTTAAAAGGTTAACCTTTGAAAATGTGAAAAAATATCAAAAATAATTTTTTGTTATTTCATTGTTAAATAAAACCTATAAACCACTAAATACCTAAAAACATAAATCGGTAAAGTCATAAAGGAGAAAACCTTTAAATACATAAAATATTAAACTGGTAAACATTAATAATAATTTATAAATCTCATTTTAATTTTTATTCAGTATAATTTTAAATTTTTATTTTAATTATTTATCTGTTTAGTTTTATAGAAATATTAATTACATAATAAATTATTAGTGAGACAGATCTAATTTAAATTAGACTGGTATATCCAAAATAATAAAGAATAAATCTCAATATTATCTTTTTCATTATAATTTTAAATATTCATTTTAATTATTTATTTGTTTATTTTTATATAAATATTAATTAAAAAATAAATTATCAGTTAGACAAATATAATTTATATAAATTAATTTTCATCAAAAAAATATGGATAAACTTTTTAAAAGAAAAAAAAATTCAAAACAACAAATTATTATATAGTAATATTTTTGCTTTCTTCTGAATCATTTTTATATATTAATATATTTTTCATCTAAATATAATTATTTAGTAATAAATTTTGATTTGATTTTGAATCATTTTGTGTTATGTAAATATATTTAAATTATATTTATATTATTAATAATAGTTTATTAATTAAATTTAATTATAAATATATTTCATCAAAAAATAATGATCAAAATCAATGTAAAATATATTACTTAATAATAATTTTTTAATGTTTTGCATTTTTTATAACTTTATATTTTTTTAATTATAAATAAATTATTTAAATTAATTTGACTTATTCATAATTTATTTTGTAATTTATAATTCTATAATAATAAACTAATAAATAATTAAAATAATTATTTAAAATTATAATGAATACAAATAAAATTGATATTTATTAATTATTTTTCAGGATATACCGGTTTAATGGTTTAAGTAATTAGTGATTTTCAAAGGTTATTACCTTTTAAAATATAATAATTTTTTAATCTTTCTAAAATATTAATGCAATACTTAGTTATAATAATCTTAAAAATTATATTTGATGTAAATTTAATATAAAAAAATTTATTAATATATATAATTATAATGATCAAAAAATAAATTAATAAACTAATATTAATAACATAGATATTAATTAAAATATATTTGCACAACCCAAAATAATTCAAAATCAAAGTAAATTATATTACTAAATAAAATTTTAAATTTTTGAAATTTTGTTTATTTTTATAAACTTATTTATTTTTCATAGTTTAAAATATATTTAAATTATATGTCTCTCTCATTATTTATTTTGTAAATTAATTTTTCTATAAAAATAAACTAAAAAAAATTAAAATGAATATTTATAATTATAATGAATACAAATAAAAAAGATATTTATTATTTATTATTTAGGTTATATAGGTTTAATGGTTTAAGTATTTAGGGGGTTTTGGAGTTAAGGAGTCTAGATATTTAAATGATTAGGCATTTAGTGGTTTATATGTTTTATTTAAATAATAAAATAATAACAAAATTATACATGTGATTTTTTATCATTTTGAAGGTTATAACCTTTTAAAATATAATAATTTTTAAATTTTTTTTAAATGTAAATATAATATTTACTTATAATAATCTTAATAATTATAAGACATTTAAATATAATATAAGTAATTTTATTCATATATATTATAATAATGATCAAAAAATAAATTATTAAACTATTATTAATTATTATTTAGTATATACCGGTTTAAAGGATTATCTATATAGGGGTATAGGGATTTTGTAGTTTAGTCATTTAAGTGTGTAGGAATTTAGTGGTGTATAGGTTTTATATAAACAATGAAATAATAAAAAAATATTTTTTTTTATTTTATCACATTTTCAAAGGTTATAAAACCTTTGAAAATATAATAATTTTAAAATTTTTTTCAAAAGTGAATATAATATTTAGTCATAATAATCATTATATTTATATATCATATAAATTCAATATAAACATTTTTATTGATAAATATTCTAATAATGATCAAAAATTAAATTAATAATCTATTATTAATAAGATATATATCAATTAAAATATAGTTATAAAACAATAAATGATAAAGAAGAAAAGCAAAATAAATTACTATATAATAATTTTTTGTTTTGAAATTTTTTTTTCTTTTAAAAAGTTTATTTATAATTTTTTGATTAAAAATAATTTATAGAAATTATATTTGTTTAACTCATAATTTATTTTGTAATTAATAAGTATATATAAATATACCAATAAATAATTAAAATGAATATTTAAAATTAAAATAAAAAAAATATGTTTTATTATTTATTATTTATTATTTAGGGTATACTGGTTTAATTTAAATTAGATCTTCTAACTAATTATTTATTTTGTAATTAATATTTCTATAAAATAAACTAATAAATAATTAAAATAGAAATTTATAATTTAACTGGATAAAAATTAAAATGATATTTATGAATTATTATTAATGTGTAAAAGTTTAATTGATTAAGTATTTAAAGGTTTCGTCATTTAGGAGTTTAGCGATTTATGTTTTTAAGAATTTACTAGTTTATAGGTTTTATTTAAACGATAAAATAAAAAAAAATTTGTAATTTTTTCTAATTTTCTTAGGTTATAATCTTTGAAAATATAATAATATTTAAAATTTTTTGAAATGTTAATACAATATTTTGTTATAATAATATTAATAATTATATATCTTATAAATTCAATATAAACAATTTTATTGATAGATATTATGATAATGATCAAAAATTAAATTAATAAACTATTAATAAAAAGATAGAAATTAATTAAAAATATTTACAAAACCCAAATTGATTCAAAATTAAAGTAAAATATATTACTTAATAATAATTTTTAATTTTTAAATTTTTACATATTATATAAGCGTAAATACTTTTATTGATTAAAAAAATTATTTAAATTATATTTCTCGCACTCATAATTTATTTTGTAATAAATATTTTTATAAAATAAACTAATAAATAATTAAAATAAATATTTTAAATTATAATTAATAGAAATTAATATATGATTTATTAATTATTAAGTAGTATATAGCGGTTTAATGGTTTATGTATTTATGCATTACGAGGTTTAGGAGTTTAGTGATTTGACTGTGCATGCATTTAGTGATTATAGGTTTTATTTAAAAAATAAATAAACAAAAAATTAATTTTTATTATTTTTTGATATTTTCAAATGTTATAACCTTTGAAAATATAATAATTTTAAATTTTTTTTCAAAATTGAATTCAATATTTATTTATAATATTCATTATATTAATATTTCATATAAATTTAATATAAATAATTTTATTGATAAATATTCTAATAATGATCAAAAAATAAATTAATAATCTATTATTAATAAGATAGATATCAATTAAAATATAATTACAAAACCTAAAATGATTAAGAAGGAAAGCAAAATATATTACTATATAATAAATTTTTGTTTTTAAAATTTTTATTCTTTTTATAAGTTTATCTATATTTTTTGTTGAAAAATAATTTATATAAATTATATTTGTCTAACTCATAATTTATATTGTAATTAATATTTAATAAAAATAAATTAATAAATAATTAAAATGAATATTTTAAATTATAATAAAAATAATAATATTGAGATTTATTATTTATTATTTAGGGTATACCAGTTTAAAAGGATTATCTATTTAGGGATTTAGAGATTTCGGAGTTATTGACTTAAGTGTTTAGGCATTTAGTAGTTTATTGGATTTATTTAAACAATGAAATAACAAAAAAATTATTTTTGATATTTTCTCACATTTTCAAAGGTTAACCTTTGAAAATATAATAATTTTAAATTTTTTTAAAAAAGTGAATACAATATTTAGTAATAAGAATCATTATAATTATATATAATATAAACTAAATATAAATAATTTTATTGATAGATATGATATCAATTATCAAAAAATAAATAATATGCTATTCTTAATATGATATATATAAATTAAAATATAATTGCAAAACCTAAAATTATTCAAAATCAAAGTAAAATTTATTACCAATTAATAATTTTTGCTTTTTAGTTTTTGTTTCTTTTTATAAGCTTATATTTTTTTTTGATGAAAAATAAATTATTTAAATTATATTTAAGGTTTAGAAGTTTAAAGTTTTAAGTATTTAGGCGCTTTTGTGTTTAGGAGTTTAAAGATTTAAGTGTTTAGACATTTAGTGTTCTATAAGTTTTATTTAAACAATGATATAACAAAAAAATTATTTTTATTTTTTCCGGTTTAATTTAAATTAGATCCGTCAAACTAATAATTTATTTTGTAATTAATATTTCTATAAAAATAAACTGATAAATAATTAAAATAAAAATTTAAAATTATACTGAATAAAAATTAAAATGAGATTTAAGATTTATTATTAATGTATACCAGTTTAATAGTTTAAGTATTTAGAGGTTTTTTTGCTAGGAGTTTAGCAATTTATGTTTTTAGGCTTTTAGTGGTTTATAGGTTTTATATAAAAAATAAAATAACAAAAAAAATTTCTCTAATTTGTTATCATTTTCATAGGCTATAACCATTGAAAATATAATAGTATTTACAATTTTTTGAAATGTGAATACAATATTTAGTTATAATAATATTAATAATTATATATCATATAAATTCAATATAAACCATTTTATTGATAGATATTATAATATTGATCAAAAATTAAATTATTAAACTATTAATAAAAAGATAGATATTAATTAAAAAATATTTACAAAACAAAAATTCATTCAAAATTAAAGTAAAATATATTACTGGATAATAATTTTTAATTTTTAAATTTTTACTTCTTTTATAAGTATATATATTTTTTTATTAAAAATAAATTAATTAAATTATATTTGTTGCACTCATACTTTATTTAGTAATATATATTATTATAAAAATAAACTAATAAATAATTAAAATGAATATTTAAAATTATAATAAATAGCAATAAAAATTAGATTTATTAATTATTAAGTAGTATATAGCAGTTTAATGGTTTATGTATTTAGGCATTACGGGGTTTAGGAGTTTACTGATTTAACTCTGTATTCATTTAGCGGTATATAGGTTTTATTTAAGAAAGAAAATAAAAAAAAATTATATTTATTATTTTTTGATATTTTCAAATGTTATAACCTTTGAAAATATAATAATTTTTAAATTTTTTTCAAAAGTGAATTAAATATTTTGTTATAATAATCATTATATTTATATTTCATATAAATTCAATATAAATAATTTTATTGATAAATATTCTAATAATGATCAAAGAATAAATTAATAATATATTATTAATTAGATAGATATCAATTAAAATATAATTACAAAACCTAAAATGATTCAGAAGGCAACCAAAATATATTACTATATAAAAAATTTTTATTTTGAAATTTGTTATTCTTTTTATAAGTTTATCTATATTTTTTGATGAAAAATAATTTATATAAATTATATTTGTCTAACTCATAATTTATATTGTAATTAATATTTAATAAAAATAAACGAATAAATAATTAAAATAAATATTTTAAATTATAAATAAAAAAATAATATTGAGATTTATTATTTATTATTTAGGGTATAATAGTTTAAAAAAATTATCTTTTTAGTTTTTTAGAGATTCAAGAGTTATTGATTTATGTGTTTAGGCAGTTAGTGGTTTATAGGATTTATTTAAATAATGAAATAACAAAAAAATTATTTTTGTTATTTTCTCACAATTTCAAAGATTATAACCTTTGAAAATATAATAATTTTTAAATTTTTTTAAAAATGTCAATACAATATCTTGTAATAATAATCATTATAATTATATATAATCTAAACAAAATATAAAGAATTTTATATAGATATTTAATCAATTATCAAAAATTTAATTAAAATCCTATTATAAATATGATAGATATAAATTAAAATATAATTGCAAAACCTAAAATTAATCAAAATCAAAGTAAAATATATTACTAATTAATAATTTTTTTTAATTTTTGCTACTTTTTATTAACTTATATTTTATTATGATCAAAAATAAATTATTTAAATTAAATTTGTATAACTCATAATTTATTTTGTAATTAATATTTTAATAATTAAGGTTTACTAGTTTAAAGGTTTAAGTATTTAGGGGCTTTTGTGTTAAAAATTTTATAGATTTAAGTATTTAGGGATTTAGTGGTTTATAAGTTTTATTTAAATAATGATATAACATAAAGTTTATTTTTTTTATTTTTTCTAATTTTTGAAGGTTATATGCGTTGAAAATATAATAATTTTTCAATTTTTTTCAAATGTAAATATAATATTTATTTATAATAATCTTCATAAATATAAGTCATTTAAATTCAATATAATTAATTACATTGCTAGATATTATAATAATGATCAAAAAATAAATTAATAAACTATTATTAATAAAATATATATTATTTAAAAATTATTTGCAAAATCTAAATATATTCAAATCAAAGTAAAATATATTACTAAATAATAATTCTTTTTAATGTTTTGCTTTTTTTATAAGTTTATATTTTTGTTATTAAAAATAAATTATTTAAATTATATTAGTCTTACTCATAATTTATTTTGTAATTTATAATTCTATAATAATAAACTAATAAATAATTAAAATTATTTTTTAAAATTATAATGAATACAAATAAAATTGAGATTTATTAATTATAATTCAGGATTTATCGGTTTAATGGTTTATGTATTTAGGTGTTTTGTGGTTTAGGAGTTTAGTGATTCAATTGTTTAGACCTTTAGTGATTTATAGTTTTAATTTAATGTATGAAAAAACAAAAAATTTAATTTTTTGATTTTCTTTAATTTTTGAAGGTTATAACCTTTGAAAAAATAATAATTTTTTATTTTTATTAAATGTGAATATAATATTTTGTAATAATAATCTTAATAATTATATATAATGTAAACTCACTATAAATAGTTTTATTGAAAGATAATATAATAATGATCAATAAATAAATTAATAAACTAGTATTTATAAGAATGGTATAAATTAAAATATAATTATAAAATCTAAAATGATTCAAAATCAAAATAAGATATATTACAATATAATAATATTTATTTTTAAAAATTTGCCTTTTTTATAAGCAATTTTTTAATGAAAAATAATTTTATTTAAACTATATATGTCTCACTAATAATTTATTTTGTATTTAATATTTCTGAAAAAATAAACTGATAAATAATTAAAATGAATATTTAAAATTATAATGAATACTAATAAAAATTAGATTTATGATTTATTATTTTGACTATACTAATTTAATGTTTTAAGTATTTATGGGCTTCAGGGTTTAAGAGTTTAGTCATTTTAGAATTTAGTAATTTAGTGGTTTATGGGTTTTATATAAAAAATAAAATAACAAAAAATTATTTTTGTTATTTTTTCTCAATTTTGAAGGTTATAACCTTTGAAAATATAATAATTTTTAAATTTTTTTTTGAAAAGTGAATACAATATGAAGCTATAATAATCATAATAATTATATATAATATAAATTCGATATAAACTATTTTATTTATATTTATTATATTAATGATCATAAAAAAGTAATAACCAATTATTAATAAGATAAATAATGTTTAAAATATATATGAAAAACCTAAAATGACTAAAAACCATAGATAAATATTTTACTAAATATTAATTTTAAATTTTTAATTTTTTGTATCCATTTATAAGCCTATATATTTTTTGATGAAAAATATATTATTTAAATTATATTTGTATAACTAATAATTTATTTTTTAATTTATATTTCTATAAAATTAAACTAATAAATAATTAAAATGTATATTTAAAATTATAATGAATACTAATAAAAATGATATTTATTATTTATTATTTACGGTATAACTATTTAATTGTTTAAGTTTTTTGTGGTTTTGGTGTTAAGGAGTTTAATGATTTATATGTTTGCACATTTTCGTGTTTATAGGTTTTATTTAATCAATGAAATAACAAAAAAATTATTTTTATGAATTTTCATGATTTTCAAATGTTATAACCTTTAAAAATATAATATTTTTAAATAGTTCTAAAATATGAATACATACTTAGTTATAATAATCTTAATAATAATATTTTTTGTAGATTCAATATAAAAAAATGTATTAATATATATTATAAAAATGATCGAAAAATAAATTAATAAACTATTATTAATAAGATAGATATTAATTAAAATATATTTGCACAACCCAAAATCATTCAAAATCAAAGTAAATTATATTACTAAACAAAATTTTAAATTTTTTAAAATTTTGTTTATTTTTATAAGCTTTTTTTTCATAAAAAATAAATTATTTAAAATAGATCTGTCTCACTAATAATTTATTTTGTAATTAATATTTCTATAAAAATAAACTAAAAAAATAATTAAAATGAATATATAAAATTATAATGAATACAAATAAAATTGATAATTATTATTTAATATTTAGGTTAAATAGGTTTAATGGTTTAAGTATTTAGGGGGTTTTGGGATTTAGGAGTCTAGATATTTAAATGTTTAGTCATTTAGTGGTTTATAAGTTTTATTTAAATAATAAAATAATAAAAAATTATTTATGTGATTTTTTATCATTTTCGAAGGTTATAACCTTAGAAAATATAATAATTTTTAATTTTTTTTCAAATGTAAATATAATCTTTTTTATAATAACTTAATAATTATAAGACATTAATATTGAATATAAGTAATTTTATTGTTCGATATTATAAAAATGATCAAATAATAAATTAATAAATTTTTATTAATAAGATTGATCGCAATTAAAATATATTTGTGAAACCTATATATAATGATTCAAAATCCAAGTAAAATGTATTACTAAATTATAATTTTTTGCTTTTAAATTTTTACTTCTTAATAAAAGCTTATTTTTTATGATTAAAAATAAATTATTAAAATTATATTTGTCTCACTCATTATTTATTGTGATTGATATTTCTATAAAAAATAAACTGATAAATAATTAAAATGAATATTTAAAATTATAATGAATACAAATTAAAATGATATTTATGATTTCTTATATATGGTATACCAGTTTAATGGTTTGATTATTTAGGAGTTTTTTCGTTTAGTTGTTTGGCAATATATCTTTTTAGGCATTTAGTGGTTTATAGGTTTTATTTCTATAATAAAAATTAAAATTTATTTTTTTGATTTTTTATGATTTTCAAAGGTTATAAACTTTAAAATTAAAATAATTTTTAATTTTTTTTGAAATGTGAATACAATGTATAATTATATAAATTTACTAATTATATATCATATAAATTCAATATAAACAATTTTAATGATAAATAGTATAATAATGATCAAAAATTAAATTAATAAACTATTATTAATAATATAAATATTAATTAAAATATATTTACATAACACAAAATGATTCAAAATCAAATCAAAATATATTACTAAATAATAATATTTAATTTTCAAATATTTCCTTATATTTATAAGCTTATATTTTTTGTTGATTAAAAATAAATTATTTAAATAATATTTGTATCACTCGAATTTTTTTTCGTATTTAATTTTTCTAAATAATTAAACTATAAATAATTTAAATGAATATTTAAAATTATAATAATTAGAAATAAAAATGAGATTTATTATTTATTAAGTAGTATATAGATGTTAAAAGGTTTATGTATTTATGGGTTTCGGGGTCTATGAGCTTACTGATTTAAGTAAGTAAGCATTTAATGATCTATAGTTTTATTTTAAAAATGAAATAACAAAAAATTTATTTTTATTATTTTTTCTCATTTTATAAGGTTATAACCTTTGAAAATATAATAATTTTTAAATTTCTTTTCAAAAGAGACTACAATATATATTTATAATAATCATAATAATTAATTAACATATAAATTCAATATAAATAATTTTATTGATAGATATTCTAATAATTATCAAAAAATAAATTAAAAATGTATTATGATTAAGATTGATATTACTTTAAATATAATATCAAAACCTAAAATGATTCAAAAGAAAAACAAAATATATCACAAAATAATAATTATTTGTTTTTAAATTTTTATGATTTTTATAAGCTTATATATTTTTTGATGAAAAATATTTTTAATAAATTATATTTTTAACCGATAATTTATTTTATAATTAATATATATATATAAATAAAAAACTAAATAATCATGATTAATTTTTTAAATTATAATGAAAACAAATATAAATGAGATTTATTAATTATTATTTCGGGTATACCTGTTTAAAGGATTATCTATATAAGGGTATCATGATTTTTTAGTTTAGTGATTTAAGTGGTTAGACATTTAGTGGTGTATAGGTTTTATTTAAACAATGAAATAACAAAAAAAATTATTTTTTTTTATTTTTTGACATTTTCAAATGTTATAATCTTTGAAAATATAATAATTTTTAAAATTTTTTTCAAAAGTAAATACTATATTTCGTTATAATAATATTTATATTTATATATCATATAAATTCAATATTAATATTTTTATTGAAAAATATTCTAATAATGATCCAAAAATAAATTTATAATTATAATTAATAAGATAGATATCAATTAAAATATAATTAAAAGACCAAAAATGATTCAAAAGCAAAGCAAAATATATTACTATATAATAATTTTTTGTTTTGAAATTTTTTTTTCTTTTAAAAAGTTTATCTATATTTTTTGATGAAAAATAATATATATAAATTATATTTGAGTATCTCTAAATTTATTTTGTTATTAATATTTATATAAAAATAAACAAATAAATATTAAAATTAATATTTAAAATTATGATGAAAAAAAATGGTTTTATTCTTTATTATTTAGGGTATACCGGTCTAATTTAAATTATATTTGTCTCACTAATAAATTATTTTGTAATTATTATTTCTATAAAAATAAACTGATAAATAATTAAAATAAAAATTTAAAATTATACGGAATAAAAATTAAAATGAGATTTATGAATTATTATTAATGTATATCAGTTTAATGGTTTAAGTATTTAGAAGTTTTGTCGTTGAGAAGTTTAGTGATTTATGTTTTAGGCATTTAGTGGTTTATAGGTTTTATTTAAACAATGAAATAACAAAAAAAATTATTTTTTATATTTTTTCACATTTTCAAAGGTTATAAAATTTGAAAATATAATAATTTTCAAATTTTTTTCAAAAAAGAATATAATATATAGTTATAATAATCTTAATAATTATAAGTCATTTAAATTCAATATAAATAATTACATTGCTAGATATCAAAAAAAAATTAATAAACTATTATTAAAGAGATAGATATTATTTAAAATATATTTGCAAAATCTAAATTTATTCAAAATCAAAGTAAAATATATTACTAAATAATAATTTTTTTAATGTTTTGCTATTTTTATAAGTTTATATTTTTTTTAAAAAAAATAAATTATTTAAATTATATCAGTCTTACTCATAATTTATTTTGTAATTTATAGTTCTATAATAATAAACTAATAAATAATTAAAATGAATATTTAAAATTATAATGAATACAAATAAAATTGAGATTTATTATTTATTATTCAGGATATACTAGTTTAATGGTTTAAGTATTTAGGTGTTTTTGGGTTAAGGAGTTTAGTGATTTAATTGTTTAGACCTTTAGTGATTTATAGTTATTATTTAAAGAATTAAAAAACAAAACATTTAATTTTTTGAATTTTTTTAATTTTTAAAGGTTATAACCTTTGAAAATATAATAATTTTTAATTTTTTTAAATGTGAATATAATATCTAGTTATAATAATCTTAATAATTATATATAATGTAAACAAAATATAAATAATTTTATTAATAGATATTATAATAATGATTAATAAATAAATTAATAAACTAGTATTAATAAGAATGATATAAATTAAAATATAATTGTAGAATCTAAAATTATTCAAAATCAAAATAAGATATATTACTAAATAATAATTTTTTACTTTAAAAATTTTGCCTCATTTTATAAGCATATATATTTTTTTGATCAAAAATAAATTATTTAAATTATATCTGTCTAACTAATAATTTATTTTGTAATTAATATTTCTATAAAAAAAACTGATAAATAATTAAAATGAATATTTAAAATTATAATGAATACTAATAAAAATGAGAATTATGATTTATTATTTAATCAATATTAATTTAATGTTTTGAGTATTTATGAGCTTCGGGGTTTAGGTGTTTAGTCATTTTAGTATTTAGTCATTTTACTATTTAGTCATTTAGTGGTTTATAGGGTTTATTTAAAAAATAAAATAAAAAAAAAGTATTTTTGTTATTTTTTCGCATTTTTGAATGTTATAACCATTGAAAATATAATAATTTTTATTTTTTTTTTGAAAAATGAATACAATATGAAGTTAATAATCATAATAATTAAATATCATATAAATTCAATATACATTAATTTATTGGTATATATTATAATAATGATCAAAAAAAATAATAAACAATTATTAATAAGATAACTATTATTTAAAAGATATTTGCAAAACCTAAAATGATTCAAAATCAAAGTGAAATATTTTACTAAATATTAATTTTAAATTTTTAAATTTTTGTATCCAATTATAAGCTTATATATTTTTTGATGAAAAATAAATTTTTTAAATTATATTTGTCTCATTAATAATTTATTTTTTAATTTATATTTCTATAAAAATAAACTAATAAATAATTAAGATGTATGTTTAAAATTTTAATGAATACTAATAAAAATGATATTTATTATTTATTATATATTGTATACTAGTTTAATGGTTAAATTATTTAGTGGTTTTGTCGTTTAGAAGTTTAGCAATTTATGTTTTTAGGCATTTAGTTGTTTATAGGTTTTATTTATATAATAAAAATAAAAAAATTTTTTTTTTGATTTTTTCTGATTTCAAAGGTTATAATCTTTAAAAGAAAATAATTTTTAAAATTTTTTGAAATGTGAATACCATGTATAATTATATTAATCTTTCTAATTATATATCATATAAATTAAATATAAACAATTTTAATTAAAGATATTATAATAATGATTAAAAAATAAATTAACAAACTATTATTAAAAATCTAAATATAAAATATATTTACATAACACAAAATGATTGAAAATCAAATCAAAATATATTAATAAATAATAATATTTAATTTTAAAATTTTTCCTTCTTTTTTTAAGCTTATATTTTTTTTGATTAAATATAAATTATTTAAATATTATTTGTCTCATTCGAAATTTATTTTCAATAAATTTTTCTAAAAAATTAAACTATAAATAATTAAACTGAATATTTAAAATTATAATAAATAGAAATATAAATGAGATTTATTATTTAATAAGTAGAATATAGCTATTAAAAGGTTTATGTATTTAGTGGTTTCGGGGTTTATGAGCTTATTGATTTAATTAAATAATCCTTTAATGATCTATAGATTTTATTTAAAAAATTAAATAACAAAAAATTTATTTTTATTATTTTTTCTCATTTTTTAAGGTTATAACTTTTGAAAATATAATAATTTTTAAATTTTTATCAAAAGTGCATACAATATTTATTTATAATAATCATAATAATTATATATCATATAAATTCAATATAAACAATTTTATTGATAGATATTCTAATAATTATCAAAAAATAAATTAAAAATCTATTATGAATAAGATTGATATTACTTAAAATATAATATCAAAACCTAAAATGATTTAAAAGCAAAGCAAAATATATTACTAAATAATAATTAATTGTTTTTAAATATTTATTTTTTTATAAGCTTATCTATTTTTTGATGAAATATAATTGTTATAAATTATATTTTTAACTATTAATTTATTTTATAATTAATACAGATATAAAAATAAAAAACTAAAAATCAAAATGATTTTTTAAAATCATAATGAAAAAAATTAAAATGAATATTATAATATATAACTAGATAATAGTTTAAATAAACCACTATATGAATAATAAATATTTACATTTTAAATAAAAATGATATCTCTAGATAATAATTTTTTTTATAATCTAAATATTATATAACTAGATAATATTATTAGTATTAAAATAAATTAATACACAAAGAAATATTAAGAGGCTGGGGATGCAGCAGTAGCACAATAACGGAGGATTTGCTGACTGGACAACACGCCGAAATTGGAGCAGAGCCTGACCCGTCTCAAGATCCGACCTACTCCGGTTAAATGAACTGAGAGAAATTTTAATATAAAATGTTTTGTTATTTTATTTTCGGGTGGCTGTTTTTGGAATCATGGAACTGTTCATCGTCTCTCTCTCTCTTCTCTCTGAGCGATTTATCACGACTATTCTGTGTGCTACATACTGTAAGATATTTCTGTTGCTTTAATCTGTAACACAAGCATTTTCTGGTGGATTTAGCTAGTCGTACTGAGCGACTAGCGAGCCACATTATTTTCGGTGTTTATTTATTGTTTTTTGATTCTATCATGCATGGTTGTTGAATTGGGATATATATATTGCATGTTTTCTGTTATATCTGTATTTCTGTATCTCAATATCACTACCATGGAAGCACAATTGCTCAACAATTATATATGGTATACCAGTTTAATGGATCCATTATTTAGGGGTTTTGTCATTTAGGAGTTTAGCAATTTATGTTTTTAGGCATTTAGAGGTATATAGGTTTTATTTATGTAATAAAAATATAAAATTTTATTTTGATTTTTTTTAGATGTTCAAAGTTTATAACCTTTAAAGATAAAATAATTTTTAAAATCATTTGAAATGTGAAAACCATGTATAATTATATTAATCTTATTAATTATATATCATATAAATTCAATATAAATAATTGTAATGATAGATATTATAATAATGATCATAAATTAAATTAATAAACTATTATTAATAATATAAATATTAATTAAAATATATTTATATAACCCAAAATGATTCAAAATCAAATAAAAATATATTACTAAATAATAATATTTAATTTTTAATTTTTGCATCTTTTTATAAGCTTAAATTTGTTTATGATTAAAAATAATTTATTTAAATAAAATCTGTCTCACTCGAAATTTATTTTGTAATTAATTTTTCTAAAAATTAACATATAACTAATTAAAATGAATATTTAAAATTATAATAAATAGAAATAAAAATGAGATTTATTATTTATTAAGTAGTATACAGCTATTATAAGGTATATGTATTTAGGAGTTTCGCGTTATATGAGCTACTAATTTAAGTAAGTAAACATTTAGTGGTCTATAGGTTTTATTTAAAAAAGAAATAACAAAAAATTTATTTTTTGTATTCTTTCTCATTTTTTAAGATTAAAACCTTTGAAAATATAATAAATTTTAAATTTTTTTCAAAAGTGAATACAATATTTATTTATAATAATAATAATTATTATTATATATCATATAAATTCAATATAAACAATTTTATTGATAGATATTCTAATAATTATTAAAAAATAAATTAAAAATCTATTATCAATAAGATTGATATTCTATATTGGGGTATAGGTATTTTGTGGTTTAGTGATTTAAGTCTTTAGGTATTTAGTGATTTATACGTTTTATTTAAACAATGAAATAACAAAAATAAAATATTTTTTTTTATTTTTTCCCATGTTCAAAGGTTATAATCTTTGAAAATATAAAAATTTTAAAACTTTTTTCAAAAGTGAATACAATATTTAGTTAAAATAATTATTAAATTTATATATCATATAAATTCAATATAAACATTTTTATTGATAAATACTTTAATAATGATCAAAAAATAAATTAATAATCTATTATTAATAAGTTAGATATCAATTAAAATATAATTACAAAACCTAAAATGATTCAGAAACAAAACAAAATATATTACTATATAATATTTTTGTTTTTGAATTTTTTATTCTTTTATTAAGTTTATCTATATTTTTTTGTTGAAAAATAATTTTTTAAATTATATTTGAATAACTTATAATTTATTTTGTAATTAATATTTATATAAAAATAAACAAATAAATAATTAAAAAGAATATTTAAAATTATAATGAAAAAAATAAAAATGAGATTTATTATTTATTATTTAGGATATACATGTTTAAAAAATTTATATATTTATGGTTTTTGAGTTTTAGAAGTTATTGATTTAAGTATTTAGGCATTTAATGGTTTATAGGTTCTATTCAAACAATGAAATAACAAAAAATTTTTTTTTGATATTTTTTCAAAATTTCAAAGTTTATAACATTTGAAAATATAATAATTTTAAAATTTTTTAAAAATGTAAATACAATATTTAGTAATAATAAATATTATAACTATATATAATATAAACTAAATATAAACAATTTTATTTATAGATATTATATCAATTATAAAAAATAAATTAAATATGATAGATATAAATTAAAATATAATTTAAAAACCTATAATAATTCAAAATCAACGTAAAAGTTATCATTAAATAATAATTTTTTTTAGTTTTTGCATTATTTTATAAGCTTATATCTTTTTTTGATGAAAAATATATTATTTAAATTATATTTGTCACTCATAATTTATTTTGTAATTAATATTTATATAAATTATTTAAATTATATTTAAGGTTTACGAGTTAAAAGGTTTAAGTATTTAGGAGCTTCGGGGTTTTGGAGTTGAGATATTTATGTATTTAGGCATTTAATGGGTTATAAGTTTTATTTAAACAATGATATAACAAAATTTTTTTTTTGTTATATTTTCTCAATTTTGAAGGTTATAAACTTTAAAAATATATCAATTTTTAAATTTTTTTATATGTGAATACTATATTTAATTATGATAATCTTAATAATTATATATCATGTAAATTCAATATAAACAATTATATTGAAAAATATATATTAATGATCAAAAATAAAATTAATAAACTATTATTAATAAGATAGATATTATTTTAAATATATTTGCAAAACGTAAATTTATTCAAAATCAAAGTAAAATATATTAAAAAATAATACTTTCTTTGATGTTTTGCTACTTTTTATAAGTTTATATTTTTTGTTATTGAAAGTAAATTATTTAAATTATATTTATCTTCCTCATAATTTATTTTTAATTTATAATTCTATAAAAATAAACAAATAAATAATTAAAATGAATATTTAAAATTATAAAGAATACATATAAAATAAAAATTTATTATTTATTATTCAGGATATACTAGTTTAATGGTTTAAGTATTTAGGTGTTTTGGGGTTTAGTGATTTAAGTGTTTAGGCCTTTAGTGATTTATAGTTTTTATTTAAAGAATGAAAAAATAAAAAATTTAAATTTTTGATTTTTTTTAATTTTTGAAGGTTATAACCTTTGAAATTATAATAATTTTTAATTTTTTTTAAATGTGAATATAATATTCAGTAATAATAATCTTAATAATTATATATAATATTAACTCAATATAAAGAATTTTATTAATAGATATTATAATAATGATCAATAAAAAATTAATAAACTATTATTAATAAGAATGATATAAATTAAAATATAATTGCAAAATCAAAAATGATTCAAAATAAAAATAAAATATATTACTAAATAATAAATTTTTGTTTTTAAAAATTTGCCTCTTTTTATAAGGAAATAAATTTTTGTAATTAATATTTCTATAAAAATAAACTGATAAATAATTAAAATAAAAATTAAAAATTATACTTAATAAAAATTAAATTTAGATTTATGATTTTATATTAATGTACACTTGTTTAATAGTTTAAGTATTTAAAGGTTTTGTCGTTTAGGAGTTTATAAATTTATGTTTTTAGGCTTTTAGTGGTTTATAGGTTTTATTTAAAAAAATAAAATAACAAAAAAAATTACCATAATTTTTTATAATTTTCATAGGTTATAACATTTGAAAATATAAAAAATTTAAATTTTTTGAAATTTTAATACAATATCTTGTTATAATCATATTAATGATTATATATCATATAAATTTAATATAAATAATATTATTGATAGATATTATAATAATTATCAAAATTAAAATTTTAAACTATTAATATTAAGATATATATTAATTAAAAATTTTTACAAAACCCAAATTGACTCAAAATTAAAGTAATTCATATTACTTGATAATAATTTTTAATTTTTAAATTTATACTTCTTTAATAAGCGTATTTTTTTATTAGCAATAAAAAATATTTCTTTTGTCTCACTCATTATTTATTTTGTAATAAATATTTCTAAATAAATACACTAATAAACAATTAAAATGAATATTTAAAAATATAATAAATAGCAATAAAAAATAGATTTATTAATTATTAAGTAGTATTTATTGGTTTAATGGTTTATCTATTTAGCCATTACAGGGTTTAGGAGTTTACTGATTTAACTTTATATGCATTTAGTAGGGCTACTCACGGGAATTGGAGATTCACGACCTGACCCAAAGTCTTGTCCCGAAAGAATCGGGACTATGAAAAATCCATTGACTTTGACTTTTCCAGTGCCATTCTCTCAAGTATTTTTTCTTTTGGGATGGTTACGGTCTTAAGCAATATCTATCCCGAGAAGCATCCCATCCTAAAAAACCGATATTAGAACCAGGAATATATATATATATACATAACATGAAGATGCCACCAATTCTACTACTACCCATCCAATTCCGACGCAACTATTGCTGTTCCAAGGAGTTCCTGGCCTCCTAACTCCGTTCCAGTCGTGTTTAGTTAGGTCCAAGCCTTGTCCATCGCACTTTTGGTTGCCGACACCGTGTCCCAAATGCCACCAGCCTTTTGTTTTGTTTTTCTGATGAGAATTGAGTGATTAATTATTATTATTATGTGTCTCAGTCAGTTTTGTTGAGTATTGGTTGTGGTGTTGTGGTTGGGCCGAAAGAGTGGGCTGAATGTGTTACAGTCAGTTTTGTAGAGCTTGCTTGTTTGAAATATTTATATGTATTTGTGTTTAACATTTCATATTAATTAATGGAAATGGAGATGGCACAATCTAGCTGTAAATGAAAAATATAATAAATTGAAGATGATCACATCTCAAATGATCAAAGTATTGGTAAATCCAATCATCATCTTTTCACGAACCCTCCTATTGTTATGGTAGGTTCTTCAATTCCAATTGTAAAAAAAAGTCAAGGTACATCTGAACCTCAAGCTCATAAAAAGAATAAGTCTAATGTTTGGGAAACTTATGAGATATCAATTGATTCAGAGGGAAATGAAACTGGTAGCGCAGCTTGTATATAGTGCATAAAAGAATACATGGCAAAAAGTGATCAAGGTACTTCGGGTTTATGGAAATACTTGAGAAAGTCTTGTAGGAAATTTCCACAAAAAAAGAATTTATAGAAGCTCACAAAGGTAAAGACAAGTCACAATCTTTGTTGAGTTTCACTAAAGTACTAGTTCAGAGGATAACAAATTAACTTGTTGGCAATTTGATCAACAACTAGTTAGGGAGGCTTTGGTGAAAAAGATCATAAAAGATGAATTGCCTTTTTGTTTTGTTAAGAGGGATGAGTTTAAGGAGTTTTGTGAAGTTAGTGTGCCTCAATTTAAAATTCCATCTAGGCACTTTGTGTTGAAAGATTTTTTTTCTTTCTTTGTGAACGAAAAATAGAAATTATTTGATAGCATATCATCTCATTGTTGTAGAGTTTCATTGACTATGGACACTTGGACTAGCATTCAAAATTTGTCTTATATATGTTTGAATGTTCATTTCATTGATTCTCAATGGAATATGCATAAAAGGCTTTCAAACTTTTGTGTAATTAAAAGCCATTCTGGAGTTAATATTAGAAATGCTATTGAGTTTTGCATGAATGAATGAGCTTTGAGAAAGTTGATGTGCATTACTGTTGACAATGCATCAAATAATGATATTGTAGTTGAACAATTGGAAAAAAAAGGCTTGTGAAGAAAAGTGATGTACCTTTGAGAGGCGAGCATTTGCATATGAGATGTTGTGCTCATATCCTAAACTTAATTGTCAGAGATGGCATTGCAGTAGTTGAGGGTGCTATTCAAAAAATTAGAGGCGTGGTGAAATATGTGAGGAGCATTCCTAAAAGATTAGGTATGTTTAAGTTATGTGTTTAAGAAGCAAACTTGATATTTGGATCTTCATTACAATTAGATTGTCCTACAAGATGGAATTCAACTTATTTGATGCTACAAACTGATATAAAATATCAAAAAGAATTTGATAAGTTGGAGGACAAAGACAAAAGATTTTTGAAGGAGTTTGGTTCAAATGTTCCGACTGACAGAGACTTAACTAAAGCCAAAATTTTGGCTCGTTTCTTGAAAACTTTTTATGAGGTAACTTGTAAATTTTCTGGCTCATAATATTCTACCTCTAGTGTTTATTTTCCAGAAATTATTCGAATTTTGAAAAAAATTGAGCTTTGTGAAAATAGTAGAGATATAATGGTTTCTGAAATGGCTATGAAAATGAGGCATAAATTCAACAAATATTGGGGTTCTCTTCAGTCAACAAATATTGTAGGAGTAGTGTTGGATCCTTGATATAAGCTCAAATATCTCAAGGTTAAGTACACTTAGCATTATGGAGAGGAATTGGCTAAAAATTTGGTGAAAAAGGTTATAAATGCTTTAAATGAGATGATTGATGATTATAAAGATTTAAATGAAGATGAATCAAAAGAAGATGATTTCTCTTCTACTGTGTTGAAGAAAAATGTTGATTTCTATGATGGTAGTGATACTTATGTTGATGATTTTTTTTTTGAATTGGAGAAAGAACAAGAAGTTTCAGCTTTGGAAGATTATAACAAAAAATTTAGGCATTTTATGGTTTATAAGTTTTATTTAAATAATGATATAACAAAAAATTTATTTTTGTTATTTTTTCTCATTTTGAAGGTTATAACCTTTGAAAATATAATAATTTTTAAATTTTTTTTGTGTATACTATATTTAGTTATGATAATCTTAATAATTATATATCATGTTAATTCAATATAAATAATTATATTGATCGATATTATATTAATGATCAAAAAATAAATTAATAATCTATTATTAATAAGATAGATATTTTTTAAAATATATTTGCAAAATGTAAATTTATTCAAAATCAAAGTAAAATATAATACTAAATAATAATCTTTTTGATGTTTTACGTCTTTTTATAAGTGTATATTTTTTGTTATTAAAAGTTAATTATTTAAATTATATTTGTTTTCCACGTAATTTATTTTTAATTTATCATTATATAAAAATAAACTAATAAATAATTAAAATGAATATTTAAAATTATAATGAATACAAATAAAATTGAGATGTATTATTTATTATTCGGGATATACTAGTTTAATGGTTTAAGTATTTAGGTGTTTTGGGGTTTAGTGACTTAAGTGTTTAGGACTTTAGTGATTTATAGTTTTTATTTAAAGAATGAAAAATAAAAAATTAAATATTTATTTTTTTTAATTTTTGAAGGTTATAACCTTTGAAAATATAATAATTTTTAATTTTATTTAAATGTTAATATAATATTTAGTTATAATATTCTTAATAATTATATATAATGTAAACTCAATAGGAATAATTTTATTAATAGATATTATAATAATGATCAATAAAAAATTAATAAACTATTATTAATAAGAATGATATATATTAAAATATAATTGCAAAAACTAAAATGATTCAAAATTAAAATAAAATATTTACAAAATAATAAATTTTTGTTTTTAAAATTTTGCCTCTTTTATAAGCATATATATTTTTTTGACAAAAAATAAATTATTTAAAATAGAATTGTCTAACTAATAATTTATTTTGTAATTAATATTTATATAAAAATAAACTGATAAATAAATAAAATAAAAATATAAAATTATACTTAATAAAAATAAAAATGAGATTTATGATTTATTATTAATGTATACCAATTTAATAGTTTAAGTATTTAGAAATTTTGTTGTTTAGGAGTTAAGCGATTTATGTTTTTCTGCATTTAGTGGTTTATAGGTTTTTTAAAAACAATAAAATACAAAAAAAAATTTGTAATTTTTTCACATTTTAATAGGTTATAACCTTTGAAAATATAATAATATTTAAAATTTTTTGAAATATGAATACAATATTTAGTTATGATAATTTTAATAATTATATATCATATAAATTTCAATATAAAAAATTATATTGATAGATATTATAATAATGATCAAAAAATAAATTAATAAGATATTAATAATAAGATTGATATTAATTAAAAAATATTAATAAAACCCAAATTGACTCAAAATTAAAGTAAAAAATTTTTTTGTATAATAATTTTTAATTTTTAAATTTTTACTTCTTTTATAATAGTATATATTATTTTTGATTAAAAATAAATTATTTAAATTATATTTGTAGCACTCATAATTTATTTTGTAATAAATATTTCTATAAAATATAAATAATTAAAATGAATATTTAAAATAATAATAAATTGAAATAAAAATTAGATTTCTTAATTATTAAGAGCCTATAGTTGTTTAATGGTTTATAAAATTAGTAAACTCCTAAGGCCCGTAATGCCTAAATACATAAACCATTAAACCACTATAGGCTCTTAAAAATTAGATTTCTTAATTATTAAAGCCTATAGTGGTTTAATGGTTTATGTATTTAGGCATTACGGGCCTTAGGAGTTTACTAATTTTACTGTGTATGGATTAAGTGGTTTATAGGTTTTATTTCAAAATTAAAATAACAAAATATTTATTTTTATGATTTTTATGATTTTTTGATATTTTCAAAGGTTATAACCTTTGAAAATAAAATAATTTTTAAATTTTTTTCAAAAGTGAGTTCAATATTTAGTTATAATAATCATTATATTTATATATCATATAAATTCAATATAAACAATTTTATTGATAAATATTCTAAAAATGATAAAAAAATAAATTAATAATCTATTATTAATAAGATATATATCGAATAAAATATAATAAAATAACCTAAAATGATTCAGAAGAAATCAAAATATATTACTATATAATAATTTGTTGTTTTGAATTTTTTTTTCTTTTAAAAAGTTATCCTTATTTTTTTGATGAAAATTAATTTATATAAATTATATTTGTCTAGCTCATAATTTATTTTTTAAATAATATTTATATTAAAATAAACAAATAAATAATTAAAATGAATATTTACAATTATAATTAATAAAAATATTGAGATTTAATCTTTATTATTTGGGTATACCAGTCATATTTAAATTAGATCTGTCTCACTAATAATTTATTTTGTAATTAATATTTCTATAAAAATAAACTTATAAATAATTAAAATAAAAATTTAAAATTATACTGAATAAAAATTAAAAAAAAGATTTATGAATTATTATTAATGTATACCAGTTTAATGGTTTAAGTATTTAGAGGCTTTGTCATTTAGAAATTTAGCGATTTCTTTTTTAGGCATTTAGTGGTTTATAGGTTTTATTTAAACAATGAAATAACAAAAAAATTATTTTTGATATTTTTTCACATTTTCAAAGGTACATTTGAAAATATAATAATTTTTAAATGTTTTTCAAATGTAAATATAATATTATGTTACAATAATCTTAATAATTATAAGTCATTTAAATTCAATATAAATAATTACATTGCTAGTTATTATAATAATGATCAAAAAAAATTTAATAAACTATTATTAATAAGATAGATATTATTTAAAATATATTTGCAAAATCTAAATTTATTCAAAATCAAAGTAAAATATATTACTATATAATAATTATTTTTAATATTTGGCTTTTTTTATAAGTTTATATTTTTGTTTTTTTAAAAAAATTATTTAACTTATATTTGTCTTACTCATAATTTATTTGTAATTTATAATTTTATAATAATAAACTAATAAATAATTAAAATGAATATTTAAAATTATAATGAATACAAATAAAATTGGGATTTATTATTTATTATTCAGGATATACCAGATTAATGGTTTAAGTATTTAGGTGTTTTGTGGTTTAAGAGTTTAGTGATTTAATTATTTAGACCTTTAGTTATTTATAGTTTTTATTTAAAGAATGAAAGAACAAAAAATTTAATTTTTTGATTTTTTTTTTAATTTTTGAAGGTTCTAATCTTAGAAAATATAATAATTTTTAAATTTTTTTAAATGTGAATATACTATTTAGTTATAATAATCTTAATAATTTTATATAACATAAACTAAATATAAATAATATTATTAATTAATATTATAATAATGATCACTAAATTAATTAAAAAACTGGTATTAATAAGAATGATATAAATTAAAATATAAATGTAAAATCTAACATGATTCAAAATCAAAATATGATATATTAATAAAAAATAATTTTTTATTTTTAAAAATTTGCCTCTTTTTATCAACATATATATTTTTTTTTGATGAAAAATAAATTATTTAAATTTTATCTGTCTCACTAATAATTTTTTTTGTAATTAATATTTCTATAAAAATAAACTAATAAATAATTAAAATGAATATTTAAAATTATAATGAATACTAATAAAAATGAGAATTATGATTTATTATTTAGACTATACTAATTTAATGTTTTGAGTATTTATGAGCTTCGGGGATTAGGAGTTTAGTCATTTTAGTATTTAGTCATTTAGTGGTTTATAGGTTTTATTTAAATAATAAAATATAAACAAAAAAGTATTTTTGTTATTTTTTCTCATTTTTGAAGGTTATAACCTTTGAAAATATAATAATTTTTATGTTTTTTTTTGAAAACTGAATACAATATGATGTTAATAATCATAATAATTAAATATCATATAAATTCAATATAAATTATTTTATTGGTATATATTATAATAATGATCATAAAAAAATAATAAACAATTATTAATAAGATAAATATTGTATAAAATATATTTGCAATACCTAAAATGATTCTTAATCATAGTGAAATATTTTACTAAATATTAATTTTAAATTTTTATATTTTTTTATCCATTTATATGCTTATATATTTTTTGATGAAAAATAAATTTTTTAAATTATATTTGTCTCACTAATAATTTATTTTTTAATTTATATTTCTATAAAAATAAACTAATAAATAATTAAGATGTATGTTTAAAATTATAATGAATACTAATAAAAATGAGATTTATTATTTATTATAAATCGTATACAAGTTTAATGGTTAAATTATTTAGGGGTTTTATCGTTTAGAAGTTTAGTAATTTATATTTTTAGGCATTTAGTGGTTTATAGGTTTTATTTATATAATAAAAATAAAAACAATTTTTTTTTGATTTTTTCTGATTTTTTCTGAATTTTCAAAGGTTATAAACTTTGTAAAGAAAATAATTTTTAAAATTTTTTGAAATGTGAATACCATGTATAATTATATTAATCTTACTAATTATATATCATATAAATTCAATATAAACAATTTTAACGATAGATATTTTAATAATGATCAAAAATTGAATTAACAAACTATTATTAAAAATCTAAATATTAATTAAAATATATTTACATAACACAAAATGATTCAAAATCAAATCAAAATATATTACTAAATAATAATATTTAATTTTTAAATTTGTTCTTCTTTTTTTAAGCTTATATTTTTTTTGATTAAATAAAATTAGTTAAATTTTATGTCTTATTCGAAATTTATTTTGAATTAATTTTTCTAAAAAATTAAACTATAAATAATTAAAATGAATATTTAAAATTATAATAAATAGAAATATAAATGAGATTTATAATTTAATAAGTAAAATATAGCTATTAAAAAGTTTATGTATTAAGAGGTTTCGGGGTTTATGAGCTTACTGATTTAAGTAAGTAGTCATTTAATGATCTATAGATTTTATTTAAAAAATAAAATAACAAAAAATTTATTTTTATTATTTTTTATCATTTTTTAAGTTTATCACCTTTGAAAATATAATAATTTTTAATTTTTTTTCAAAAGTGAATATAATATTTATTGATAATAATCATAATAATTATATATCATATAAATTCAATATAAACAATTTTATTGATAGATATTCTAATAAGTATCAAAAAATAAATTAAATATCTATTATGAAAAAGATTGATATTACTTAAAATATAATATCAAAACCTAAAATGATTCATAAGCAAAGCAAAATATATTACTAAATAATAATTATTTGTTTTTAAATTTTTATTCATTTTATAAGCTCATCTAGTTTTTGATGAAAAATAATTTTTATAAATTATATTTTTAACTCATAATTTATTTTATAATTAATACAAGAATACAAATAAAAAACTAAAAATCAAAATAATTTTTTTAAATTATAATGAAAACAAACAAAAATGAAATTTATTAATTATTATTTAGAGTATACCAGTTTAAAAGATTATCTATATAGGGGTATCGGGATTTCATAGTTTAATGATTTAAGTGTTAAGGCATTTAGTGGTGTATAAGTTTTATTTAAACAATGAAATAATAAAAAAATATTTTTTTTTATTTTTTCACATTTTCAAAGGTTATAACCATTGAAAATATTATGAGACACAAAGGGGTACAACTTTGGTTTAGTCTGTTAGCGTACATGATTCAATTAACTTTGATAGCCCAGTTATTCATCATAAAATATTATGAGACATAATAGAGATAAAGTAAAAGATCCTATTATTTTGGTTAGAGCTTTAGCAATCTTTCTAGAGTTGAGAGAGGAACAAAATAAATTATTTTTATTATTCAGTATAATTTAAATTTTTAATTTATTTATTTATCAGTTTATTTTTATAGAAATATTAATTATAAAATAAATTATTAGTGAGATGGATCTAATTTAAATTAAACTGTATATCCTAAATAATAAAGAATAAATCTCATTTTTTTTACATTTTAATTTTAAATATTCAAATTTAATTATTTATTATTTATTTTTATATAAATATTAATTACAAAATAAATTATGAGTTATAAAAATATAATTTATATATATTATTTTTCATCAAAATAATATAGATAAACTTTTTAATAGAAAAAAAAATTTAAAAACAAAATATTATTATATAGTAATATATATTCACTTTGCTTCTAAATCATTTTAGGTTTTGTAAATATATTTTAATTGATATATTTCTTATTAATAATAGATTATTAAGTTATTTTTACATCATTATTAGAATTTTTATCAATAAAAATGTTTATATTGAATTTATATGATATATAAATATAATGATTATTATAACTAAATATTGTATTCACTTTTGAAAAAGATTTTAAAATTATCAAATTTTCAAAGGTTATAACCTTTGAAAATATGAAAAAATAAATAAATTTTTTGTTATAAAATTATTTAAATAAAAACTATAGATCATTAAATGCTTACTTACTTAAATCAGTAAGCACATAAATCCCAAAACCGATAAATACATAAACCTTTTAACAGCTATATACTACTTAATAAATAATAAATCTCATTTTTATTTTTATTTATTATAATTTTAAATATTCATTTTAATTATTTATAGTTTAATTTTTTAGAAAAATTATTTACGAAATAAATTGAGTGAGACAATATTATTTAAATAATTTATTTAATAAAAAAAAAATATAAGCTTATAAAAAGAAGGAAAATTTTAAAAATTAAATATTATTATTTAGTAATATATTTTGATTTGATTTTTAATCATTTTGTATTTTTTAAATATATTTTAATTAATATTAATATTATTAATAATAGTTTATTAATTTAATTTTTGATCATTATTATAATATCTATCATTAAAATTATTTATATTGAATTTATATGCTATATAATTAGTAAGATTAATATAATTATACATGGTATTCACATTTCAAAAAATTTTAAAAATTATTTTAATTTCAAAGGTTATAACCTTTGAAAATCAGAAAAAATTAAAAATAGAATTTTAAATTTTTATTATATAAATAAAACCTATAAACCACTAAATAATTAAACCATTAAACCGGCATACCATATATAATAAATCATAAATCTCATTTTAATTTGTATTCATTATAATCTTAAATATTCATTTTAATTATTTATTAGTTTATTTTTTATAGAAATATCAATCACAAAATAAATAATGAGTGAGACAAATATAATTTTAATAATTTATTTCTAATAAAAAAAAAAGCTTATATAAAGAAGTACAAATTTAAAAACAAAAAATTATTATTTAGTAGTATATTTTACTTTGATTTTGAATCATTATATATAAGTTTTGCAATTATATTTTAAATGTGATCAATCTTATTAATAATAAGTTATTAATTTATTATTTGATCATTTTTATAATTTCAAACAATAAAATTACTTATATTCAATTACAATGTCTTATAATTATTAAGTTATTATAACTCAATATTATATTTACATTTGAAAAAAATTTAAAAATTAATATATTTTCAAAGGTTATAACCTTCAAAAATGATAAAAAATCACAAAAATAATTTTTTGTGATTTTATTATTTAAATAAAACTTATAAACCACTAAATGACTAAACATTTAAATCTCTATACTCCTAAACACCAAAACCTCCTAAATACTTAAACCATTAAACCTATATAACCTAAATAATTAATAATAAATCTCATTTTTATTTGTATTCATTATAATTTTAAATATTCATTTTAAATATTTTATAGTTTATTTTTATAGAAATATTAATTACAAAATAAATAATGAGTGAGACAGATATAATTTAAATATATTATTTTTTATGAAAAAAATAAGCTTATAAAAAAATCAAAATTTGAAAAATTTAAAATTTTTTTCGTAATATAATTTACATTGATTTTAAATTATTTTAGGTTCTGCAAATATATTCTAATTTATATCTATCTTATTAATAATAGTTTATTAATTTATTTTTTATCATTATCATAATATATATTAATACATTTTTTTATATTGAATCTACAAAAAATATAATTTTTAAGAATATTATAACTATGTATTGTATTCATATTTTAGAACTATTAAAAAATTATTATATTTTTAAAGGTTATAACCATTGAAAATCACGAAACTTCATAAAAATAAATTTTTTGTTATTTCATTGATTAAATAAAACCTATAAACAGGAAAATGTGTGAACATAAAAATCAATAAACTTTTTAACCCCAAAACCACAAAAAACTTAAACAATTAAATAGTTATACCCTAAATAATAAATCCTAAATCTCATTTTTTTAGTATTCAATATAATTTTAAATATCAATTTTAATTATTTATTAGTTTAATTTTATAGAAATATAAATTAAAAAACAAATTATTAGTGAGACAAATATAATTTAAATAATTTATTTTTTATCAAAAAATATATAGGCTTATAAATGGATACAAAAATTTATAAATTTAAAATTATTATTTAGTAAAATATTTCACTTTGATTTTGAGTCATTTTAGGTTTTTCAAATATATTTTAAACAATACTTATCTTATTAATAATAGGTTATTACTTTTTTATGTTCATTATTATAATAAATAACAATAAAATAGTTTAAATTGAATTTATATTACATATAATTATTATGATTATTAGACCTTCATATTGT
The DNA here is from genome assembly GCA_029783825.1 of Sapria himalayana. NCBI lineage: Eukaryota > Viridiplantae > Streptophyta > Magnoliopsida > Malpighiales > Rafflesiaceae > Sapria > Sapria himalayana. The sequence goes on along the minus strand of JAREIK010003602.1, from coordinate 192,044 downwards.
ATTCACTTTTCAAAAAAAAAATTTAAAAATTATTATATTTTCTAAGGTTATAACCTTCAAAAATAAGAAAAAATAACAAAAATAAATCTTTTGTTATTTTAGTTTTTATATAAAACCTATAAAACACTAAATGACTAAATACTAAAATGACTAAACTCTTAAACCCTGAAGCTCATAAATACTTAAAACATTAAAATTAGTATAGTCTAAATAATAAATCATAAATCACATTTTTATTAGTATTCATTATGATTTTAAATATTCATTTTAATTATTTATCAGTTTATTTTTATAGAAATATTAATTACAAAATAAATTATTAGTGAGACATATATAATTTAAATAATTTATTTTTCATCGAAAAAAATGCCTTATAAAAAGAGGCAGAAATTTAAAAATTAAAAATTATTATTTAATAATATATCTTATTTTGATTTTGAATAATTTAAGATTATAAAATTATATTTTAATTTATATAATTCTTATAGATACAAATTTTTAATTTATTTATTGATCATTATTATAATATCTATCAATCAAATTATTTATATTGAGTTTACATTATATAAACTTAAAATTATTATATTTTCAAAAGTTACAACCTTCAAAAATTAAAAAAAATCAAAAAATTAAATTTTTTGTTTTTTAATTCTTTAAATAAAAACTATAAATCACTAAAGGTCTAAACAATTAAATCACTAAACTCATAAACCACAAAATACCTAAATACTTAAACTATTAAACCGGTATATCCTGAATAATAAATAATAAATCTCAATTTTATTTGTATTCATTATGATTTTAAATATTCATTTTAATTATTTAGTAGTTTATTATTATAAAATTATAAATTACTAAATAAATTATGAGTAAGAAAAATATAATTTGAATAATTTATTTTTAATAACAAAAATATAAACTTATAAAAAAAAGCAAAATATTAAAAAAATTATTATTTAGTAATATATTTTACTTTGATTTGAATAAATTTATATTTTGCTAATACTTTTTAAATAATAACTATTTTATTAATAATAGTTTATTAATTTATTTTTTGATCATAATTATAATATCTAGCAATATAATTATTTATATTGAATTTAAATGAATTATTAATTATGAAGTTTATTATAAATAAAAATTATATTTACATTTGAAAAAAATTTAAAAATTATTATATTTTCAAAGGATATAATCTTAAAAAATTAAAAAAAAATAATAAAAATAAATATTTTGTTATATCATTATTTAAATAAAACTTATAAATCACTAAATGCCTAAATACTTAAACATCTAAACTCCTAAACATAAAAGCCCCTATATACTTAAACTTTAAACTCATAAACCTTAAATATAATTTAAATAATTTATTAAAATATTAATTACAAAATAAATTATGAGTAATACAAATATAATTTAAATAATTTAATTTTCATCAAAAAAATATATAAGCTTATAAAAATAAGCAAAAACTAAAAAAACAAAAATTTTTATTTAGTAATAAATTTTACTTGGATTTTGAATAATTTTATGTTTTATAATTATATTTTTATTTTAATTCATCATAATAATAATAACATATTAATTTATTTTCTGATAATTGATATCATATCAATCTATTAAATTGTTTATATTTAGTTTATATTATAAATAATTATAATGATTATTATTACTAAATATTGTAATCATATTTTTAAAAAATCTTTATGTATTTAGGGGTTTCGGGGTTTATGAGCATACTAATTTAAGTAAGTAAGCAGTTAATGGTCTATCGGTTTTATTTAAAAAATAAAATAACTAAAAATTTATTTTTATTATTTTTCTCATTTTTTAATATTATAAACTTTGAAAATATAATAATTTTTAATTTTTTTTCAAATGTGAATACAATATTTATTTATAATAATCATAATAATTATATATCTTATAAATTCAATATAAACAATTTTATTAATAGATATTGTAATAATTATCAAAAAATTAATTAAAAATCTATTATGAATAAGATTGATATTACTAAAAATTTAATATCAAAACCTAAAATGATTCAAAATCAAAGCAAAATATATTACTAAATAATATTTATTTGTTTTTAAATTTTTCTTTTTATAAGCTTATCAATTTTTTCAATAAAAATAATTTTTATAAATTATATTTTTAACTCATAATTTATTTTATAATTAATACGTATATAAAAATAAAAAACTAAACAATCAAAATGAATTTTTAAAATTATAATGAAAAGAAATAAAAATGAAATTTATAATTATTATTTAGGGTCTACCAATTTAAAGGATTATCTATATAGAGGTATCGGGAATTTGTAGTTTATTGATTTAAATTCTTTGGCATATAATGGTATATAGGTTTTATTTAAACAATAAAATAATAAAGAAAAAATATTTTTTTTTATTTTTTCACATTTTCAAAGGTTATAACCGTTGAAAATATAATAATTTTAAAATTTTTTTAAAATGTGAATACAATATTTAGTTATATTAATCATTATATTTATATATCATATTAATTAAATATAAACATTTTTATTGATAAAAATTCTAATAATGATGAAAAAATAACGTAATAATCTATTATTAATAAGATAGATATCAATTAAAATATAATTACAAAACCTAAAATGATTCAGAAGCAAAGCAAAATATATTAATATATAATAATTTTTTGTTTTGAAATTTTTTTTTCTTTTAATAAGTTTATCTATAATTTTTTGATGAAAAATAATTTACATAAATTATAGTTATGTCACTCATTAATTATTTTGTAATTAATATTTATATAAAAATAAACAAATAAATAATTAAAATAAATATTTAAAATTATAATTAAAAATAATGAGATTTATTATTTATTATTCAAGGTATACCGGTCTAATTTTAATTAGATCTGTCTTACTCATAATTTATTTTGTAATTAATATTTGTATAAAAATAAACTAAAAATTAATTAAAATAATAATTTAAAATTATACTGAATAAAAATATAAATGATATTTATGATTTATTATTAGTGTATACTAGTTTAATGGTTTAAGTAATTAAAGGTTTTGTCTTTTAGGAGTTTAGTGATTTAGGTTTTAGGAATTTAATGGTTTATTAGTTTTATTTAATCAATAAAATAACAAAAAAAATTTTGTAATTTTTTTGATATTCATAGCTTATAAACTTTGAAATATAATAATATTTAAAATTTTTAGAACTGTGAATATAATATTTAGTTATAATAATATTAAAAATTATATATCATATAAATTCAATATAAATAATTCTATTGATAGATATTATAATATTGATCAAAAATTAAATTAATAAACTATTAATAATAAGATAGATATTAATTAAAGAATATTTACAAAACCTAAATTGATTCAAAAATAAAGTAATATGTATTACTAGATAATAATTTTTAATTTTTAAATTTTTACTTCTTTTATAAGCGTATATATATTTTTTGATTAAAAATAAATTTTTTAAATTATATGTGTCGCACTCATAATTTATTTTGTAATAAAAATTTCTTTAAAAATAAACTAATAAATAATTAAAATGAATATTTAAAATAATAATAAATTGAAATAAAAATTCAATTTATTAATTATTAAGTATTATATAGTTGTTTAATGGTTTATGTATTTATTCATTACGGGGTTTAAGAGTTTTTAGATATAATTGTGTATGAATTTAGTGGTTTATAGGTTTTATTTAAAAAATAAAATAAAATAAAATTTATTTTTATTATTTTATTATATTTTCAAAGGTTATAGCCTTTGAAAATATAATAATTTTTAAATTTTTTTGAAAAGTGAATTCAATATTTATTTATAATAATGATTATATTTATATATCATATAATTCAATATAAACAATTTTATTGATAAATATTCTAATAATGATCAAAAAATAAATTAATAAACAATTATTAATAAGATAGATATCAATTAAAATATAATTACAAAATCTATAATGATTCAGAAGGAGAGAAAAATATATTACTATATAATAAATTTTAGTTTTAAAATTTTTTATTCTTTTTATAAGTTTATCTATATTTTTCGATGAAAAATAATTTATATAATTTATTTTTGTCTAACTCATAATTTATTTTGTAATTACCATATAAATAAAAATAAACGAACAAATAATTAAAATGAATATTTAAAATTATAAAGAAAAAAATAATATTGAGATTTATTATTTAGGGGTACCGGTTTAAAAGGATTATTATTTATATTTTAGGGTTTTAGAGATTTAGGAGTTATTAAATTAAGTGTTTAGGCATTCAGTGGTTTATAGGTTTTATTCAAACAATGAAATATAAAAAAATATGTATTTTTTTATTTTTTCACATTTTCAAAGGTTATAAACTTTGAAAATATAATAATTTTAAAATTTTTTTCAAAAGTGAATTCAATATTTAGTTATAATAATCATTAAATTTAAATATCATATAAATTCAATATAAACAATTTTATTGATAAATATTCTAATAATGATCAAAAAATAAATTAATAATCTATTATTAATAAGATAAATATCAATTAAAATATAATTATTAAACAAATAATGATTCAGATGCAAAGCAAATTATATTATTATATGATAATTTTTTGTTTTAAATTTTTTTTATTTTAATAAGTTTATCTATTTTTTTGATGAAAAATAATTTATATAAATTATAATTGTCTAACTCATAATTTTTTTTGTAATTAATATTTATATAAAAATAAACAAATAAATAATTAAAATGAATATTTAAAATTATAATGAAAAAAATAAAAATGAGATTTATTGTTTATTATTTAGGATATATTTGATTAAAAAAATTATGTATTTAGGGTTTTCGAGATTTAGAAGTTATTCATTTAAGTATTTAGGCATTTAGTCATTTATAGGTTTTATTTAAACAATGAAATAACAAATAAAGTATTTTTTATATTTTTTCAAATTTTCAAAGATTATAACCTTTGAAAATATAATAATTTTAAAATTTTTTAAAAATGTGAATACAATATTTAGTAATAAGAATTATTATAACAATATATAATATAAACTAAATATAAACAATTTTATTGATAGATATTATATCAATTATCAAAAATTAAATTAATAAACTATTATTAATATCATAGATATAAATTAAAATTTAATTATAAAAACTAAAATGATTAAAAATCAATGTAAATTTATTACTAAATAATAATTTTTGTTTTTTATTTTTTGCCTCATTTTATAAGATTATATTTTTTTTTGATAAAAAATAAATTATTTAAATTAAATTAGTATCACTCATAATTTATTTTGTAATTAATATTTCAATAAATTATATAAATTATATTTAAGGTTTACGAGTTTAAAGGTTTAAGTATTTAGGGGCTTCGGGGTTTAAGAGTTTAGAGATTTATGTGTTTAGGTATTTAATGGTTTATAAGTTTTATTTAAACAATAATATAATAAAAAATATATTTTTTGTTATTTTTTCTCATTTTGAAATTTATAACCTTTGAAAATATAACAATTTTTAAATTTTTTTAAATGTATATACTATATTTAGTTATGATAATAATAATAATTATATATCATATAAAATCCAATATAAACAATTATATTGATAGATAATATATTAATGATCAAAAAATAAACAATTATAAATAAGATATATATTATTTAAAATATATTTGCAAAACCTAAATTTATTAATAATCAAAGTAAAATAAATTACTAAATAATCATATTTTTGATGTTTTACTTCTTTTTATAAGTTTATATTTTTTGTTCTTAAAAGTATATAATTTAAATTATATTTGTCTTCCTCATAATATATTTTGTAATTTATAATTAAAATGAATATTAAAATAAATAATACAAATAAAATGAATACAAATAAAAGTGAGATTTATTAATTATTATTCAAGATATACAGTTTTAATGGTTTAGGTATTTAGGTGTTTTTGAGTTTAGTGATTTAAGTTTTTATGCCTTAAGTGATTTATAGTTTTTATTTAAAGAATGTAAAAACAAAAAATTTAATCTTTTCTTTTTTTTTAATTTTTGAAGGTTATAAACATTGAAAATATAATAATTTTTGATTTTTTTTTAAATGTGAATATAATATTTAGTTATAATAATCTTAATAATTATATATAATATAAACTCAATATAAATAATTTTATTAATAGATATTATAATAATGATCAATAAATAATTAATAAACTATTATTAAAAAGAATGATATAAATTAAAATATAAATGCAAAATATAAAATGATACAAAATCAAAATAAAATATTTTACTAAATAATAAATTTTTGTTTTTAAAATTGTGTCTATTTATTATAAGCTTATATTTTTTTGATGAAATATAAATTATTTAAATTATATCTGTCTCACTAATAATTTATTTTGTAATTAATATTTCTATAAAAATAAACTGATAAATAATTAAAATAAAAATTTAAAATTATACTGAATAAAAATAAAAATGAGATTTATGATTTATTATTAATGTATACCAGTTTAATGGTTTTGAGATTTAAAATTTTTTAAAATGTGAACACAATATTTATTTGTAATATTATTAATAATCATACATCATATAAATTCAATATAGATAATTTTATTGATAGTTATTATAATAATGATCAAAAATTAAATTAATAAACTATTAATAATAAGATAGATATTAATTAAAAAATATTTACAAAACACAAATTGATTCAAAATTAAAGTAAAAAATATTACTGAATAATAATTTTAATTTTTAAATTTTACTTCTTTTATAAGCGTATATATATTTTTTGATTAAAGATAAATAATTTAAATTATATTTGTCTTACTCATAATTTATTTTGTAATAAATATTTCTATAAATATAAACTAATAAATAATTAAATGAATATTTAAAATTATAATAAGTAGAAATAAAATTAGATTTATTAATTATTATGTATTATATAGTAGTTTAATGTTTTATGTATTTAGGTATTACGGGGTGTAGGAGTATACTGATTTAATTGTGTATGCATTTAGTGGTTTATAGGTTTTATTAAAAAAATAAAATAACAAATAATTTATTTTTATTATTTATGATAATTTCAAAGGTTATAACCATTGAAAATATCATAATTTTATAATTTTTTTCAAAAGCGAATTCAATATTTGTTATAATAATCATTATATTTATATATCATATAAATTCAATATAAATAATTTTAGTGATTAATATTCTAATAATGATCAAAAAATAAATTAATAATCTATTATTTATATGATAGATATCAATTAAAATATAATTACAAAACATATTTTACATAAATTATATTTGTCTAACTCATAATTTATTTTTAAATAATATTTATATAAAAATAAACAAATAAATAATTAAAATTAATATTTAAAATTATAATGAAAAAAAAATGAGATTTATTATTTATTATTTAGGGTATACTGGTTTAATTTCATTTATATCTATTAATATAATTGTTTATATTGAATTAACATAATATATAATTATTAAGATTATCATAACTAAAGATAGAATTCACATATAAAAAAAATTTAAAATTATTATATTTTCTAAGGTTATAACCTTCAAAAATGAGAAAAAATAACAAAAATAAATTTTTTGTTATATCATTGTTTAGATAAAACTCATAAACCATTAAATGCCTAAATACATAAATTTCTAAACTCCTAAACCCCGAAGCCCCTAAATACCTAAACCTTTAAACTCGTAAACCTTGAATATAATTTAAATAATTTATAGAAATATTAATTAAAAAATAAATTTTGAGTGATACAAATATAATTTAAATAATATATTTTTCATCAAAAAAATATATAAGCATATATAATGATGCAAATACTAAAAAAATTATTATTAGTAATAAATTTTACTTTGATTTTGAATCATTTTAGGTTTTTAAATTATATTTTAATTTAGATCTATCATAATAATAATAGTTTATTAATTAATTTTTTGATAATTGATATAATATTTATCAATAAAATTGTTTATATTTATTTTATATTATATACAGTTATAATAATTATTATTACTAAATATTATATTCACATTTTTAAAAAATTTTAAAATTATTATATTTTCAAATGTTATGACTTTTTAAATTTTGAAAAAATATCAAAAGTAAATTTTTTGTTATTTCATTGTTAAAATAAAAGCTATAAACCATTAAATGCCTAAATACTTAAATCAATAACTTTTAAATCTCGAAAACCCTAAATAGATAAATTTTTTTAAACACGTATATCCTAAAAAATAAATAATAAATCTAATTTTTATTATTTTCATTATAATTTTAAATGTTCATTATAATTATTTATATGTTTATTTTATATAAATATTAAATACAAAATAAATTATAAGTTATAAAAATATAATTTATATAAATTATTTTTCAACAAAAAAAATATAGATAAACTTATTAAAAGAAGAAAAAAATTAAAGACAATAAATTATTATGTAGTAAATTTTACGTTGTTTCTGAATCATTTTAGGTTTTGTAATTATATTTTAATTGATATCTAGCTTATTAATAATAGATTATTAATTTATTTTTGATCATTATTAGAATATTTATCATTAAAAATATTTATATTTAATTTATATGATATATAGATTTCATAATTATTATAACTAAATATTGTATTCACATTTGAAAAAATTTAAAATTATTATATTTTCAAATATTATAACCTTTGAACATGTGAAAAAACAAAAAATAAATATATTTTTTTATTATTTCATTGTTTAAATAAAACCTATAAATCACGAAATGCCTAAACACTTAAATCACAAAACTACAAAATACCGATACCCCTATATAGATAATCGTTTAAAAAGGTATCCCCTAAATAATTATTAATAAATCTCATTTTTATTTGTTTTCATTTTAATTTAAAAAATTTATTTTGATTGTTTAGTTTTTTATTTATATATATATATTAATTATAAAATAAATTATGAGTTAAAAATATAATTTATAAAAATTATTTTTCATCAAAAAATAGAAAAGCTTATAAAAGAATACATTTTTAAAAATAAATAATTATTATTAAGTAATATATTTTACTTTGCTTTTGAATCATTTTAGGTTTTGATATTATATTTTAAGTAATATAAATCTTATTCATAATAGATTTTTAATTTATTTTTTGATAATTATTAGAATATCTATCAAAAAAATTGTTTATATTGAATTTATATGATATATAATTATTATGATTATTATAAATAAATATTTATTCACTTTTGAAAAAATTTTAAAAATTATTATATTTTCAAAGGTTATAAACTTTGAAAATATCAAAAAATAATAAAAAAAAGTTTTTTTTATCTTATTTCTTAAATAAAACCTATAAACCACTAAATGCAAACACAGTTAAATCAGTAAACTTTTAAACCTCGTAATGCGTAAATACGTAAACCATTAAACTGATATATACTACTTAATAATTAATAAATCTAATTTTATTCTATTTATTATAATTTTAAATATTCATTTTAATTATTATTAGTTTATTTTTATAGAAATATTTATTACAAATTAAATTATGAGAACGTCATATATATTTTAATTAATTTATTTGTGATCAAAGATAATATATGCTTAAAAAAGGAGTAAAAATTTAAAAATTAAAAATTATTATCCAATAATATATTTTACTTGAATTTTGAACAATTTGGGTTCGTAAATATTTTTTAATTAATATCTATCTTATTATTAATAGTTTATTAATTTAAATTTTTATAATTATTATATTATCTATCAATAAAATTGTTTATATTGAATTTATATGATATATAATTATTTATAATATTAAAACTAAATATTGTATTCACATTTCAAAAATTGTAACTATTATTATTTTTTCAAAGGTTATAACCTATGAAAATGATAACAAATTATAAAAATTTTTTTTGTTATTTATTTTTTTATATAAAACTTATAAACCACTAAAAGCCTAGAAACATACATCGCTAAACTCCTAACGACAAAACCTCTAAATACTTAAACTATTAAACTGGTATACAATAATAATAAATCTTAAATCTCATTTTAATTTTTATTCGTATAATTTTAAATTTTTTATTAATTATTTATCAGTTTATTTTGATAGAAATATTAATTACAAAATAAATTATTAGTGAGACGGATCAAATTTAAATTAAACCTGTATCCCTAAATAATCAATAATCAATAATAAATCTCAATTTTTTAATTATAATTTTAAATATTAATTTTAATTATTTATTTGTTTATTTATATATAAATATTATTTACAAAATAATTAATGAGTTAGACAAATATAATTTATATAAATTATTTTTCATTAAAAATATATAGTTAAACTTATTAAAAGAAGAAAAGATTCAAAAACAAGAAATTATTATATAGTAATATATTTGTCTTTGCTTCTAATCATTTAAGTTTTGTAATTATAATTTAATTAATATCTATGTTATTATTAATGGGTTATTAATTTATTATTTGATTATTATTAGAATGTTTATCAAAAAAATTGCTTATATTGAATTTATATAATATATAAAAATAATGATTAGTATAACTAAATATTGTATTTACATTTGAAAAAAATTTAAAAATTATTATATTTTCAAAGGTTATAACCTTTGAAAATATAAAAAAATAATAAAATTTTTTTTTTGTTATTTTATTTTTAAATAAAACCTATAAAACACTAAATGCTAGTGGTTCTCATGGGACGGGACATGATGGGGATTACAAATCTCGAGTCCATTCCCACAGCTCGGAGATTTTTTTTTTGAAGATCCACACTTGTCCCATAGGTTGAAAATATCGGGACAGGACAGGATGGAGATCCGGGATTTTGGTTAGGATAAAACGGTTCGGGGACGGGACGGAGTTCGGACATTTTTTTTCAATTTATTTTCTTCAAACCGGCCAAGTTAGTTGATGTCGAAACCTTTTGTTGTGCCATTTATCATTCTTTAGTTATGTATCTTTCAAACTCAAATTGAGACAATTTAGTTTTGTCAATAGGATGAAAACCACAAACGAGTTCCATTACCTTGTCAAAAGCTTTGATGTGCAGAAAAGGATTGAACTGGTAAATAGAACGGGACCGAGATGTGTGCTTAATTTGCTTCTTTGTTTTTTCACAAGTTGGCTTTGTTCAGCCGAGTGAAAGTTAACCATAATAGCAATACTTCATTTTTTAAACAATTACTTAAAATATTTAGGAATAACTAAAGATGACCACAAACATTGGTGGCATCAATTACTACTTAAGTAATTGCTAAAATTAGGCAGCTTAATATAACAAAAAAAATACAACTAATAATACCATGATAATAATCATTTCAAAGGTCCGTCCCGAAACAGCAACGAAAATCCAAACCCAATTAATTATCTATTCTACAACTCCTCCCTTTCTTCCTCCACTATAGAAGGAAAACCATAGATGAAAATGTGTTAATCATGTAGACATAAATTTTTAAGATGAAAAAGTAATAAAAAAACAAAATATTACCTTATAAAATTTAATACACCCATTCAAATTTAGTTGGCCAACTATAGTTGGAAGAATATTTGCATCTTGTGACCTCTCTGAAAAATGTAATAGAACGATATTTTTATTAAATTGAATGAATAAAATAAGTAGAAGTGAAATTAAACATTACAAGATTTGTATACTAACCTGATTCATTATCATTAAGGTCTTGAACTAATTCTTTAATTTCAATAGGTTTGTTTGAACTTCTCAACCAATCTTGTAGACATATGAGAACTTCAGCTGTAATAGGTGTTAAAGAACTCCTAAATTTATCTAAAGTTCTCCCCCTGTGATAAATGTAGATTCGTAGGCCACAGAAGATGCTTGGATAGCAAATACATCCCTTGCTACATTTGCTAAAGAAGGATACCTAAACCTCATTTACCTTCCACCAGTTTAGAAGATCAAAATCAATTCTATTTTTTTCAAGTTTGTCCTCCAAGCACCTATCCCACTCTTCCAAAGCTGCAACTTCTTGTTCTTTCTCCAATTCAACAAAAAAAAATTATCAACATAAGTATCACCACCATCAAAGAAATCATCATTTTATTCAACACAGTAGAAGATAAATCATCTTCTTTTAATTCATCTTCATTTAAATTTTATAATCATCCAACATCTCATTTAAAGCATTTATAACCTTTTTCACCAAATTTTAGCCAATTCCTCTCCATAATTCTAAGTGTACTTAACCTTGAGATATTTGATCTTATATCTAGGATCTAAAACTACTGCTACAAAAATCATAATATTTGTTGACTGAAGAGAACCCCAATATTTGTTGAATTTATGCCTCATTTTAATACCTATTTCAGACACCATTGTATCTCTACTATTTTCACAAAGCTCAATTTTTTTCAAAATTCGAATAATCTCTGGAAAATAAACACTAGAGGTAGAATATTATGAGCCAGAAAATTTACGAGTTACCTCATACAAAGTTTTCAAGAAACGAGCCAAGATTTTGGCGTTTGTTTAGTCTCTCTCAGTTGGAACATTTAAACCAAACTCCTTCAAAACCCTTTTGTCTTTGACCTCCAACTTATCAAATTATTTTGAAATTTTATATCAATTTGTAGCATTAAATAAGTTGAATTCCATCTTGTAGGACAATCTAATTACAATGAAGATCCATATGTCAAGTTTGCTTCTTCAACACATAACTTAAACATATATAATCGTTTAGGACTGCTCCTCACATATTTCACCACACCTCTAATTTTTTGAATAGCACCCTCAACTACTGCAATGCCATCTCTATCAATTAAGTTTAGGATATGAGCAAAACATCTTATATGAAAATGCTCACCTCCCAAAGGTACAACACTTTTCTTCCCAAGCCTTTTTTTCAATTGTTCAACTGCAACATCATTATTTTATGCATTGTCAACAGTAATGCAAATCAACTTTCTAAAACCCCATTCATTCATGGAAAACTCAATAGCATTTCTAATATAAACTCTAGAATGACTTTAAATTACACAAAAGTTTAAAATCCTTTTATCCATATTCCATTGAGAATCATGAAATGGACAGTCAAACATATATAGACAAATTTTGAATGCTAGTCCAAGTGTCGGTAGTCAATGAAACTCTACAACAATGAGATGATATGTTATCAAATAATTTATTCTTTTCCTTCACAAACAAAGAAAAACAATCACTCAATATAGAGTGCCTAGATGGAATTTAAATTGAGGCACACTAACTTCACAAAACTCTTTAAACTCATCCCTCTCAACAAAACAAAAAGGCAATTCATCTTTTATGATCATTTTCACCAAAGCCTCTCTAACTAGTTGTTGATCAAATTTCCAACAAGTTAATTTGTTATTCTATGAGCTAGTACCTTTAGTGAAACTCAACAAAGATTGTGACTTGTCTTTACCTTTGGGTGGAAATTTCCAACAAGTCTTTCTCAAGTATTTTCATAAACCCGAAGTACTTTGATCACTTTTTGCCAAATATTCTTTCATACACCAATAACAAGATTCCTACTAGTTTCATTTCCATCTGAATCAACTAATATCTCATAAGTTTCCCAAACAGCAGACTTATACTTTTTATGAGCTTGAGGTTTAGATGTACCTTGACTTCCTTTTACAATTGAAATTGAAGAACGTGCCGTAACAATAGGAGGGTTAGTGAAAGGATGATGATTGGATTTACCAGTACTTTGATCATTTGAGATGTGATCATTTTTAATTTATTGTATTTTTCATTTACCGTTGGATTGTGCCATCTGCGTTGCCATTAATTAAAATTATATATTAAGCATAAATACATATAAATATTTCAAACAAGCAAGATCTATAAAATTGACTGTAACACATTCAGCCAACTGATTCGGCCCAACCACAACACCACAACCAATACTCAAAAAAACTGACTAAGACACATAATAATAATAATAATTAATCACTCAATTCTAGTCAGAAAAACAAACCAAAAGGCTGGTGGCATCTGAGACATGGTGGAGGCAACCAGAAGTGTGACGGACAATGGCTGGACCTAACTGAACACGGCTAGAATGGCATGAGGTGGCCTGGAACTCGTCCAAAAAGCAATAGGTGCATCAGAATTGGATTGGCAGTAGCGGAATTGGTGGGATCTTCATGTTATATATATATATATATATATATATATATATATATATATATTCATGGTTCTAGTATCAGTTTTTTAGGACGAGATGGTTCTCGGGATGGATATTGCTTAAGATATGGAACCGTCCCAAAAGAAAAAGTACGTGACAGAACGGGACGAGAAAAGTCAAAGTCAACGGATTTTTCTAGGTCTCGATTCTTTCGGGACAAGACTTCGATTCAGGTCGTGAATCTCCGAGTCCCGTGAGCAGCCCTACTAAATGCATATAAAGTTAAATCAGTAAACTCCTAAACCCCGAAATTCCTAAATACATAAACCATTAAACCACTAAATACTACTTAATAATTAATAAATCTATTTTTTATTGCTATTTATTATATTTTTAAATATTCATTTTAATTATTTATTAGTGTATTTATTTAGAAATATTTATTACAAAATAAATTATGAGTGAGACAAATATAATTTAAATAATATATTATTTATCTAATAAAAATATAAGCTTATAAAAGAAGTATAAATTTAAAAATTAAAAATTATTATCAAGTAATATAAGTTTAATTTTGAATTAATTTGAGTTTTGTAAATATTTTTTAATTAATATCTATCTTTTTATTAATAGTTTATTAATTTAAATTTTGATCATTATTATATTATCTATCAATAAAATTGTTAATATTGAATTAATATGATATATAATTTTTAATATTATTATAACTAAATATTGTATTCACATTTCAAAAAATTTAAATATTATTATATTTTCAAAGGTTATAACCTATGAAAATGTGAAAAATTACATATTTTTTTTGTTATTTTATTGTTTAAATAAAACCTATAAACCACTAAATGCCTAAAAACATAAATTGCTAAACTTTTAAATGACAAAACTTTAAATACTTAATCTATTAAAAATGTTTACATTAATAAAAAACCATAAATCTTCATTTAATTTTTATTAAGTATAATATTAAATTTTTATTTAATTATTTATTAGTTTATTTTATAGAAATTTTAATTACAAAATAAATTATTAGTGAGAACAGATCTATTTAAATAATTATTTTTCATCAAAAAAAAAATATCCTTATAAAAAGAGGCAAATTTTAAAAACAAAAATTTATTATTTAGTAATATATTTATTTTTTTTTGAATCATTTTGATTTTGCAATTATATTTTAATTTATATCATTCTTATTAATAATAGTTTATTAATTTTTTATTGATCATTATTATAATATCTATTAATAAAATTCTTTATATTGAGTTAATATTATATATAATTATTAAGATTTTTATTACTGAATATTATATTCACATTTAAAAAAAATTAAAAATTATTATAATTTCAAAGGTTATAACCTTCAAAAATTAAAAAAAAAAATCAAAAATTTAAATTTTTTATTTTTCATTCTTAAATAAAACTATAAATCACTAAAGGCCTAAACACTTAAATCACTAAACCCCAAAACACCTAAATACTTAAACCATTAAACTAGTATATCCTGAATAATAAATAATAAATTTTATTTTATATGTATTCTTTATAATTTTAAATATTCATTTTAATTATTTATTAGTTTATTTTATAGAATCATAAATTAAAAATTAATTATGAGGAAGACAAATATAATTTAAATAATTAATTTTAATAACAAAAAATATAAACTTATAAAAAGAAGCAAAACATCAAGGAAAGTATTATTTTGTAATATATTTTACTTTGATTTTGAATAAATGACGTTTTGCAAATATATTTAAAATAATATCTATCTTATTAATAATAGTTATTAATTTATTTTTGATCATTATTAGAATAATTATCAATAAAATTGTTTATATGAATTTATATGATATAATAAATATAATGATTATTATAACTAAAGGTTTTATTCACTTTAGAAAAAAAATTAGAATTTATTGTAATTTCAAAGATTATAAAATTTGAAAATTTCAAAAAATAACAAAAAAGAATTTTTTGTTATTTTATTTATTAAATAAAACATATAAACCACTAAATACATATATAGGTAGATTAGTAAACTCCTAAATACATGAACCATTAAACCGCTATATACTACTTAATAATTAATAAATCTAATTTTTATTTTATTTATTATAATTTTAAATATTGATTTTAATTATTTATTAGTTTATTTTATAAAATATTTATTAGAAATTAAATTATGAGTGTGACAAATATAATTTAAATTATTTATTTTTAATCAAAAATAATATATATGCTTATAAAAGAAGTTAAAATTTAAAAATTAAAAATTATTATACAGTAATATATTATAGTTTAATCTTGAATCAATTTTGATATTGTAATATATTAATATCTTATTATTAATAGTTTATTAATTTAATTTTAGATCATTATTATATTATCTATCAATAAAATTTCTATATTGAATTTAATGATATATAATTATTAATATTAAAATAACAAATTTTTTATTCGCATTTCAAAAAATTTTAACTATTATTATATTTTAAATTGTAAATAAGTAATTATTATAATAATTATATTGTATTCACATTTAAATATTATATTTTGCAAAATAAATTATTTCAGAGACATATCTAATATAAATAATTTATTTTCATCAAAAAAAAAATATATCCTTATAAAAAGAGGCAAAATTTTAAAAACAAATATTTATTATTTTGTAATATATTTATTTTGATTTGAATCATTTTAGATTTTGTAATTATATTTTAATTTATATCATTCTTATCAATAATAGTTTATTAATTTTTTTATTGAATCATTATTATAATTTGTATTAATAAAATTATTTATTTTGAGCTTACATTATATATAATTATTATGATTATTATAACTAAATATTATATTCACATTTTAAAAAAATTAAAAATTATTATATTTTCAAAGTTATATCCTTCAAAAATTAATAAAAAATCAGAAAAATAAATTTTTTATTTGTTCATTCTTTAAATAAAAACTATAAATCATTAAGGACTAAACACTTAAATCACTAAACCACAAAACACCTAAATACTTAAACCATTAAACTAGTATATCCTAAATAATAAATAATAAATCTCAATTTATTTGTATTCATTATAGTTTTAAATATTCATTTTAATTATTTATTTGTTTATTTTTATAGAATTATAAATTAAAAATAAAGGATGAGGAAGGAAAATATAATTTAAATAAATTTACTTTTAATAAAAAAAATATAAACTTATAAAAAGAAGCAAAACATCAAAAAGATTATTATTAGTAATATATTTTATTTTGATTTTTAATAAATTTACGTTTTGCAAATATATTTTAAATAAAATCTTTCTTATTAATAATTGTTTATTAATTTATTTTTTGATCATTAATATAATATATATCAATATAAATTGTTTAGATTGAATTTACATGATATATAATTATTAAGATTATCATAACTAAATATAGTATTCATATATAAAAAAAATTTAAAAATTATTATATTTTCTAAGGTTATAACCTTCAAAAATGATAAAAAATAACAAAAATAAATTTTTTGTTATATCATTGTTTAAATAAAACTTAAAAACCATTAAATGCCTAAACAAATAAATCTCTAAATTCCTAAACCCCGAAGTCCCTAAATACTTAAACCTTTAAACTCGTATACCTTAAATATATTTTAAATAATATATTGAAATAATAATTACAAAATAAATTATGAGTGACACAAATATAATTTAAATAATTTATTTTTCATCAAAAAATATATAAGCTTATAAAAAGTAGCAAAAACTAAAAAACAAAAATTATTATTTAGTAATAAATTTTAAATTTTTTTGAATCATTTTAGGTTTTTTAATTATATTTTAATTTATATCTATCATATTAATAATAGCACATTAATTTATTTTTTGATAATTGATATAATATCTATCAATAAAATTGTTTATATTTAGTTTATATTATATATAATTATAATTATTATTATTACTAAATATTATATTCACATTTTTAAAAAAATTAAATTTTTATATTTCAAAGGTTATAACCTTTGAAAATGTGAAAAAATATCAAAAATATTTTTTTGTTATTTCATTGTTTAAAATAAACCACTAAATACCTAAAAAAATAAATCGCTAAACTCCTAAATAACAAAAACTCTAAATACTTAAACCATTAAACTGGTAAACATTAATAATAATTCATAAATCTCATTTTAATTTTATTCAGTATAATTTTAAATTTTTATTTTAAATATTTATTAGTATATTTTTATAGAAATAATAATTACAAAATAACTTATTAGTGAGACAGATCTAATTTAAATTAGACTGGTATACCCAAAATAATAAAGAATAAATGTCAATATTATTTTTTTCAATATAATTTTAAATATTCATTTTAATTATTTATTTGTTTATTTTTATATAAATATTAATTAAAAAATAAATTATGAGTTAGACAAAAATAATTTATATAAATTAATTTTCATCAAAAAAATATGGATAAACTTTTTAAAAGAAAAAAAAAAATTAAAACAACAAATTATTATATAGTAATATATTTTGATTTCTTCTGAATCATTTAGGTTTTGTAATTATATTTTAATTGATATCTATCTTATTATTAATAGATTATTAATTTATTTTTTGATCATTTTTAGAATATTTATCAATAATATTGTTTATATTTAATTTACATGTTATATAATTATAAAGATTATTATAACGAAATATTATATTTACATTTGAAAAAAATTTAAAAATTATTATATTTTTAAAGGTTATCATCTTTGAAAATGAGATAAATAATTTTTTTTGTTATTAAAAGTAAATTATTTAAATTATATTTGTCTTCCTCATAATTTATTTTTAATTTATAATTTTATAAAAATAAACTAATAAATAATTAAAATTAATATTTAAAATTATAATGAATACAAATAAAATAGAGATTTATTATTAATTATCCAGGATATAGTAGTTTAATGGTTTATGTATTTAATTGTTTTGGGGTTAGTGATTTAAGTGTTTAGGCCATTAGCGATTTATAGTTTTTATTTAAAGAATGAAAAAATAAAAAATTTAATTTTTTGATTTTTTAAATTTTTGAAGGTTATAACCTTTGAAATTATAATAATTTTTAATTTTTTTTTAAATGTGAATATAATATTCAATAATAATAATCTAAATAATTATATATAATGTAAACTCAATATAAATAATTCAATTAATAGATATTATAATAATGATGAATAAAAAATTAATAAACAATTATTAATAAGAATGATATAAATTAAAATATAATTGCAAAATCTAAAATGATTCAAAATAAAAATAAAATATATTACTATATAATAAATTTTTGTTTTTAAAATTTTGCATCTTTTTATAAGGATATATATTTTTTTGATGAAAAATAAATTATTTAATTTTGATCTGTCTCACTAATAATTTATTTTGTAATTAATATTTCTATAAAAATAAACTGATAAATAATTAAAAAAAAATGTTTAAAATTATACTTAATTAAAATTAAATTGGGATTTATGATTTTTATTAATGTACACCTATTTAATAGTTTATGTATTTAAAGGTTTTGTCGTTTAGAAGTTTATCAATTTATGCTTTTAGGCATTTAGTGGTTTATGGGTTTTATTTAAACAATAAAATAAAAAAAATTGTATTTTTTCTCATTTTCATATATTATAACATTTGAAAATATAATAATATTTAAAATTTTTTGAAATGTGAATACAATATTTTATTATAATAATATTAATAATTATATATCATATAAATTCAATATAAACAATTTTATTGATAGATAATATAATAATGATCAAATTTAAATTAATAAACTATTAATAAAAAGATTGATATTAATTAAAAAATATTTACAAAACCCAAATTGATTCAAAATTAAAGTAAAATAGTTTATTGGATAATAATTTTTAATTTTTAAATTTTTACTTCTTTTATAAGCATATATATATTTATGATTAAAAATTAATTAATTAAAATATGTCACTCACATAATTTAATTTGTAATAAATATTTCTATAAAAATAAACTAATAAATAATTAAAATGAATATTTAAAATTATAATAAATAGAAATAAAAATTAGATTTATTAATTATTAAGTAGTATATAACGGTTTAATGGTTTATGTAGTTTGGTATTACGAGGTTTAAGAGTTTACTAATTTAACTGTGCATGCATTTAGTGGTTTATAGGTGTTATTTAAAAAAAATATCAAAAAATTTATTTTTTTATTTTTTGATATTTTCAAAGGTTATAACCTTTGAAAATATAATAATTTTGAAATTTTTTTAAATGTGAATAAAATATTTAGTAAAAATAATCATGATAATTATATATAATATAAACTAATTATAATTAATTTTATTGATAGATATGATATCAAATATCAAAATATAAATTAATAAACTATTAGTAATATGATAGATATAAATTAAAATTTAATTACAAAACCTAAAATGATTCAAAATCAGTGTATAATTTATTACTAAATAATAATTTTTTGTTTTTAAATTTTTACTTCATTTTATCATATTATATTTTTTTTATTAAAAGTAAATTATTAATATTATATTTGTCTGATTAATTATTGATACTGTTATTAATATTTATATAAAAAATAAACTAATAAATATTTAAAATTAATATTTAAAATTATTATTTAAAATTATAATGAATACAAATTAAAATGAGATTTAAGATTTATTATTGCTTTATATTTAAATTATTTTTTGATAATCTGATTGTATAACCAAATATTTATTCTTTTTTAATATTTTCATGTAAGTGCAGTAAAGGAAATATTAAAAGGCTAGGGATGCAGTAGTAGTACAATAATTAAGGTCTCGTTGATCGGACAGCCGGCCGAAATTGGAGCAGAGCCTGACCCATCTCATGATCCGACCCACTCCAATTAAATGAACCTAGAGAAATTTTAATATAAAATGTTTTATAATTTTATTTTTGGGTGGCTCTTTTTGGACCCGTGGAACTATTCATCGTCTCTCTCTCTTCTCTTTGTGTGATTTATTGTGACTATTCTGTGTGTTGCATACTGTAAGACATTTCTGTTGCTTTAATCTATAACGCATAATCATTTTCTAGTAGATTTAGCTAGTCAAACTGAGCGACTAGCGAACCATATTATATAGTCATACTGAACCACATATTCTATTGAATTTATTTGTCATTTTTTGATTCTATCATGGATGGTTCCTGAATTGGGATATATATATTGCTTGTTTTCTGTTGTTTATGTGTTTCTGTATCTCAATCTCACTACCGTAGAAGCACAATTGCCCAACAATTATATATGGTATACCGGTTTAAAGGATCGATTATTTGCGAGTTTTGTCGTTTAGTTGTTTAGCAATTTATGTTTTTAGGCATTTAGTGGTATATGGGTTTTATTTATATAATAAAAATAAAAAAAAAATTTGATTTTTTTTAGATTTTCAAAGGTTATAACCTTTAAAAATAAAATAATTTTTAAAATCTTCTGAAATGTGAATACCATGAATATTATATTAATCTTATTAATTATATATTATATAAATTCAATATAAATAATTATAATGATAGATATTCTAATAATGATCAAAAATTAAATTAATAAACTATTATTAATAATATAAATATTAATTAAAATATATTTAAACAACAAAAAATGATTCAAAATCAAATAAAAATATATTACTAAATAATAATATTTAATTTTTAAAATTTTCCATCTTTTTATAAGATTATATTTTTTTATGATTAAAAATATATTATTTAAATAAAATCTGTATCACTCGAAATTTAATTTGTAATTAATTTTTCTAAAAAATTAAAATATAAATAATTAAAATGAATATTTAAAATTATAATAAATAGAAATAAAAATGAGATTTATTATTTATTAAGTAGTATACAGATGTTATAAGGTTTATGTATTTAGGGTTTTCGGGTTTTATGAGCTACTGATTTAAGTAACTAAACATTTAGTGGTCTATAAATTTAATTTAAAAAAGAAATAATAAAAAATTTATTTTTTGTATTCTCTCATTTTTTAAGATTATAACCTTTGAAAATTTAATAATTTTTAAATTAAAAATAAATTAATTAAAATATATATGTCGCTCTCATAATTTAATTTGTAATAAATATTTCTATAAAAATAAACTAATAAATAATTAAAATAAATATTTAAAATTATAATAAATAGAAATACAAATTAGATTTATTAATAATTAAGTACTATATAATAGTTTAATGGTTTATGTATTTAGGCATTACGGGGTTTTGGAGTTTTCTGATTTAACTTTATATGCATTTAGTAGGGCTGCTTATGGGACTTGATTCGTGACACGACCCGAAGTCTTGTCCCGGAAGAATCGGGACTGAGAAAAATCCGTCGACTTTGACTTTTACTCCCATTCTGTCACGTATTTTTTCTTTTGGGAAGGTTCCAGATCTAAAGCAATATCCATCCTGAGAACCATTGCATCCTAAAAAACTAATACTAGAACCAAGAATATATATATATATAAATAAAACATAAAGATGCCACCAATTCCGCAACTACCCATTCAATTCTGACGCACATATTGCTATTCCGATGAGTTCCAAGCCACCTCACGCCGTTCTAGTCGCGTTCAGTTAGGTTCAGCCCTTGTTCGTCACACTTCTGGTTGTCTCCACTGTGTCTCAGATGCCACCAGCCTTTTGGTTTGTTTTTCTGACGAGAATTGAGTGATTAATTATTATTATGGGTCTCAGTCAGTTTTGTTGAGTATTGGTTGGGCCGAATGAGTGGGATGAATGTGTAAAAGTCAGTTTTGTAGAGCTTGCTTGTTTGAAATATTCACCCGTATTTATGCTTAACACATCATATTAATTACTAGCAATGAAGATGGCACAATCTATCATTAAACAAAAAATACAATAAATTGAAGATGATCACATCTCAAATGATCAAAGTAATGGTAAATCCAATCATCATTTTTTCACCAACCCTACTATTGTTACGACAGGTTCTTCAAATCCAATTGTAAAAGAAAGACAAGGTACATCTGAACCTCAAACACATAAAAAGTATAAGTCTGCTGTTAGGGAAACTTATTAGATATTAGTTGATTCAGAAGGAAATGAAACTGGTAGGGCAGCTTGTATATGGTGTAGGAAATAATATTTGGCAAAAAGTGATCAATGTATTTCGGGTTTATGGAAATACTTGAGATATACTTGTAGTAAATTTCCACACAAAAAATAATTAATAAAAGCTCACAAAGGTAAAGACAAGTCATAATCTTTGTTGAGTTTCACTAAAGGTACTAGTTCAGAGGATAACAAATTAACTTGTTGGCAATTTGATCAACAACTAGTTAGGGAGGATTTGGTGAAAATGATCATAAAAGATGAATTGCCTTTTTGTTTTGTTGAGAGGGATGAGTTTAAAGAGTTTTGTGAAGTTAGTGTGCCGAAATTTAAAATTCCATCTAGGCACTCTATATTGAGTGATTGTTTTTCTTTGTTTGTGAAGGAAAAGAATAAAATTATTTGATAACATATCATCTCATTGTTGTAGAGTTTCATTGACTACCGACACTTGGACTAGCATTCAAAATTTGTCTTATATATGTTTGACTGTCCATTTCATTGATTCTCAATGGAATATGCATAAAAGGATTTTAAACTTTTGTGTAATTTAAAGTCATTCTAGAGTTTATATTAGAAATACTATTGAGTTTTCCATGAATGAATGGGGTTTGGAAAGTTGATTTGCATTACTGTTGACAATGCATAAAATAATGATGTTGCAGTTGAACAATTGAAAAAAAGGCTTGGGAAGAAAAGTGTTGTACCTTTGGGAGGTGAGCATTTTCATATGAGATGTTTTGCTCATATCCTAAACTTAATTGATAGAGATGGCATTGCAGTAGTTGAGGGTGCTATTCAAAAAATTAGAGGTGTGGTGAAATATGTGAGGAGCAGTCCTAAAAGATTATATATGTTTAAGTTATGTGTTGAAGAAGGAAACTTGACATATGGATCTTCATTGTAATTAGATTGTCCTACAAGATGGAATTCAACTTATTTGATGCTACAAACTGATATAAAATATCAAAAATAATTTGATAAGTTGGAGGACAAAAACAAAAGGTTTTTGAAGGAGTTTGGTTCAAACGTTCCAACTGAGAGAGACTGAACAAACGCCAAAATTTTGTCTCGTTTCTTGAAAACTTTTTATGAGGTAACATTATAAATTTTCTGGCTCATAATATTCTACCTCTAGTGTTTTTTTTTCATGAGAATATTCAAATTTTGAAAAAAAATGAGCTTTGTGAAAATAGTAGAGAAACAATGGTGACTGAAATGGGTATAAAAATGAGGAATAAATTCAATAAATATTGGGGTTCTCTTCAGTCAATAAATATTATAATTTTTGTAGCAGTAGTGTTGGATCCTAGATATAAGCACAAATATCTCAAGGTTAAGTACACATTATGGAGAGGAATTGGCTAAAAATTTGGTGAAAAAGGTTATAAATGCTTTAATTGAGATGATGGATGATTATAAAGATTTAAATTAAGTTGAATCAAAAGAAGATGATTTCTCTTCTACTGTGTTGAAGAGAAATGATGATTTCTTTGATGGTAGTGATACTTATGTTGATTTTTTTGTTGAATTGGAGAAAGAACAAGAAGTTGCAGCTTTGGAAGAGTTGGATAGGTACTTGGAGGACAAACTTGAAAAAAATAGAATTGATTTTGATCTTCTAAACTGTAGGAAGTAAATGAGGTTAGGTATCCTTCTTTGGAAAATGTAGCAAGGGATGTATTTGCTATCCAAGCATCTACTATGGCCTACGAATCTATATTTAGCACTGGGGGGAGAACTTTAGATAAATTTAGGTGTTCTTTAACATTTATTACAGCTGAAGTTCTTATATGTCTACAAGATTGGTTGAGAGGCTCAAACAAACCTATTGAAATTGAAGAATTAGTTCAAGACCTTGATGATAATGAATCAGGTTAGTATACAAATCTTGTAAATTTTAATTTCACTTTTACTTATTTTATTCATTCAATTTAATAAAAATATGGTTCAATTACATTTTTCAGAGAGGTCACAAGATCCAAATATTTTTCCAACTATAGTTGGCCAACTAAATTTGGAATATGTGTATTAACTTTTATAAGGTAATATTTTGTTTTTTTATTACTCTTTCATCTTATAAATTTATGTCTACATGATTAGCACGATTTCATCTTTGGTTGTCTTTCTATAGTGGAGGAAGAAAAGGGAGGAGTTGCCGAAAAGATAATTAATTGGGTTTGGATTTTCGTTGCTGTTCTGTGAGGGACCTTTTAAATGATTATTATCATGGTTGTTATTAGTTGTATTTTTATTGTTTTATTAAGCTGCCTAATTTTAGCAATTAGTTAAGTAGTAATTGCTGCTACCAATGTTTGTGGTCATATTTAGCTATTCCTTAATATTTTAAGTAATTGTTTAAAAAATGTAGTATTGCTATTATGGTTAACTTTCACTCGGCTGAACAAAGCCAACGTGTGACAAAACAAAGAACCAAATTAAGCACACAACTTGGTCCCGTTCTATTTAACATTTCTATCCTTTTATGCACATCAAAGCTTTTGACAAGGCAATAGAACTCGTTTGCGTGATTCAGCCTATTTGACAAAACAAAATTGGCTCTATTTCCGTTTGAAAGATACATAACTACGGAATGATAAATGGTACAACAAAAGGTTTCGACATGAACTAACTTGGCAGGTTTGAAGAAAATAAATTTAAAAATATGTTCGAACTCCGTTACGTCCCGGAACCATTTTATCCTACCCAAAATTCCCGATCTTCAATTCATCCCGTCCAGATACTTTCAACCTATGGGACGGGTCTGGATCTTCAAAAATGATATCCGAACTGTGGGAAGGGACTAGAGATTTGTAATCCCCATTCCGAACCTCCCATTAGCACCCCTAGCATTGAGTGATTTATAGGTATTATTTAAAATATAAAATAACAAAAAATTTATTTTTATTATTTTTTGATATTTTCAAAGGTTATAACCTTTGAAAATATAATAATTTTTAAATTTTTTTCTAATGTGAATACAATATTTAGTTATACTAATCATTATATTTATATATTATATAAATTTAATATAAACAATTTTATTGATAAATATTCTAATAATAATCAAAAAATAAATTAATAATCCATTAATAATAAGATAGATATTAATTAAAATATAATGACAAAACTTAAAATGATTCAGAAGCAAAGAAAAATATATTACTATATAATAATTTTTTGTTTTTGAATTTTTTCTTCTTTTAATAAGTTTAACTATATTTTTTTAATTAAAAATAATTTATATAAATTATATTTGTCTAACTCATAATTTTTTTTAATTAATATTTATATATAAATAAACAAATAAATAATTAAAATGAATATTTAAAATTATAATGAAAAATAATAAGATTTATTATTTATTATTTAGGGATAGTGTTTTAATTTAAATTAGATCTGTCTCACTAATAATTTATTTTGTAATTAATATTTCTATAAAAATAAATTGATAAATAATTAAAATAAAAATTTAAAATTATACTGAATAAAAATTAAAATGAGATTTATGAATTATTATTAATGTATACAAGTTTAATAGTTTAAGTATTTCGATGTTTTATCGTTAAAAGTTTAGCGATTTATGTTTTTAGGCTTTTAGTGGTTTATATATAGGTTTTATATACAAAATTAAAATAACAAAAAAAAATTCATTAATTTGTTATCATTTTCATAGGTTATAACCTTTGATTATATAATAATATTTACAATTTTTTGAAATGTGAATACAATATTTAGTTTTAATAATATTAATAATTATATACCATATAAATTTAATATAAACAATTTTATTGATAGATAATATAATAATGATCAAAATTTAAATTAATAAACTATTAATAAAAAGATAGATAATAATTAAAAAATATTTACAAAACCCAAATTTATTCAAAATTAAAGTAAAATATATTACCGGATTATAATTTTTAATTTTTAAATTTCTACTTCTTTTATAAGAGTATATTTTTTTTAAATAAAAATAAATAAATTATATTATATTTGTCGCAATCATGCTTTATTTTGTAAAAAATATTTCTATAAAAATAAACTAATAAATAATTAAAACGAATATTTAAAATTATAATAAATAGAAATAAAAATTAGATTTATTAATTATTAAGTAGTATAAAGTAGTTTAATGGTTTATGTATTTAGGCATTACAGGCTTTAGAAGTTTACTAATTTAACTATGTATGCATTTAGTGGTTTATAGGTTTTATTTAAAAATTAAAAAAACAAAATAGTTATTTTTATTATTTTTTTATATTTTCAAAGGTTATAACCTTTGAAAATATAATAATTTTTAATTTTTTTTCAAATGTGAATTCACTATTTAGTTATAATAATCATTATATTTATATATCATATAAATTCAATATAAACAATATTATTGATAAATATTTTTAAAATTATCAAAATAAACTAATAAATAATTAAAATAAAAATTTAAAATTCTTCAGAATAAAAATTAAATTGAGATATATGAATTATAATTAATGTATACGAGTTTAATATTTTAAGTATTTAGAGGTATTTTCGTTTATGACTTTAGTGAAATATGTTTTTAGGCATTTAGTGGTTTATAGGTTTTATTTAAACAATGTAATAACAAAAAAATTATTTTTGATATTTTTTCACATTTTCAAAGGTTATAACCATTGAAAATATAAGAATTTTAAAATTTTTTAAAAATGTGAATACAATATTTAGTAATAAGAATCATTATAATTATAAATAATATAAACTAAAATAAACAATTTTATTGATAGATATGATAACAATTATCAAAAAAATAAATTAATATGCTATTATTAATATGATAGATATAAATTAAAATATAATTGCAAAATCTAAAATTATTCAAAATCAAAGTAAAATTTATTACCAAATAATAATTTTTGTTTTTTAGTTTTTACTTCTTTTTATAAGCTTATATTTTTTTTGATGAAAAATAAATTATTTAAATTATATTTAATGTTTATGAGTTTAATGTTTTAAGTATTTAGGGGCTTTTGTGTTTAGGAGTTTAAAGATTTAAGTATTTATACATTTAGTGGTCTATAAGTTTTA
Source organism: Sapria himalayana (assembly GCA_029783825.1). Taxonomy (NCBI): domain Eukaryota; kingdom Viridiplantae; phylum Streptophyta; class Magnoliopsida; order Malpighiales; family Rafflesiaceae; genus Sapria; species Sapria himalayana. Next base: position 163,640 of record JAREIK010003602.1, on the reverse strand, counting down.
TTTAAACAATGATATAATAAAAAATTTATTTTTATTTTTTTTCTAATTTTTTAAGGTTATAACTTTTGAAAATATAAAAATTTTTAATTTTTTTTCAAATGTAAATATATTATTTAATTATAATAATCTTAATAAATATAAGTCATTTAAATTCAATATAAATAATCACATTGCTAGATATTATAATAATGATCATTAAATAAATTAATAAACTATTATTAATAAGATAGATATTATTTAAAATATAATTGCAAAATCTAAATTTATTCAAAATCAATGTATATATTACTAAATAATAATTTTTTTTAATATTTTGCCTTTTTTATAAGTTTATATTTTTGTTATTAAAAATAAATTATTTAAATTATATTTTTCTTCCTCATAAATTATTTTGTAATTTATTTTTCTATGAAAATAAACTAATAAATAATTAAAATAAATCTTTAAAATTATAATTGATACAAATAAAATTGAGATTTATTATTTATTATTCAGGATATACATAGTTTAATGGTTTAAGTATTTAGGTATTTTTGGATTTAGTCATTTATGTGTTTATGCCTTAAGTGATTTTATCTAATTTTCGAAGGTTATAACCTTCGAAAATATAATAATTTTTAATTTTTTTTTTTAAATGTGATATATTATTTAGTTATAATAATCTTGATAATTATATATAGAGTAAAATCAATATAAATAATTTTATTAAAAGATATTATAATAATGATCATTTATTAAATTAATAAACTATAATTAATTAGAATGATATAAATTAAAATATAATAGCAAAATCTAAAATTATTCAAAATTAAATTAAAATAAATTACTAAATAATAATATTTTGTTTTTAAAATTTTGCCTCTTTTTATTATATTATATTTTTTTGATGAAAAATAAATTAGTTATATTATATCTGTCTCACTAATAATTTATTTTGTAATTAACATTTCTATAAAAATAAACTGATAAATAATTAAAATATATATTTAAAATTATAATGAATACTAATTAAAATAAGATTTATTATTTATTATTTATTATTTAGATTATACTAATTTAAAGGCTTATGTATTTATGGGCTTTGGGGTTGGAGTTTAGTCACTAAGAATTTAGGTATTTTGTGGTTTATAGATTTTATTTATAAAATCTAATAACAAAAAATTTATTTTTTTATATTTTCTTATTTTCAAATGATATAACCTTGGAAAACTTAATAATTTTTAAATTTTTTTAAAATATGAAAATATTATTTTGTTATAATAATCAAAATAATTATATATTATGTAAATTCAATATAAATAATTTTTTTATAGATATTATGATGATGATAATAAAATAATTTAATAAACTATTATTAATAAGAAAGATATTAAATAGAATTTATTTTCATATCCTAAAATGATTCAAATTCAAAGTAAAATATATTAATAAGATAGATATTAAATAAAACTATTATTAATAAGATAAAATATACAGGTTTAAAAGATTATATATTTAGGAGTTTAGAGATTTAAGAATTTAGTTATTTAAGTGTTTAGGCATTTAGTAGTTTATTGGTTTTATTTAAAAAATAAAATAACAAAAATTTTTTTTTTGTATTTTGTTCTCATTTTTGAAGGATATAACCTTTGAACCTATAACAATTTTTGAATTTTTTTTAAATGTGAATACTATATTTAGTTATGATAATCTTAATAATTATATATCATTTAAATTCAATATAAACAATTATATTGATATATATTATAATAATGATCATACAAAAGATTAATAAACAATTATTAATAAGATAAATATTGTTTAAAATATATTTACAAAACCTAAAATGATTCGAAATCAAAGTGAAATAATTTACTAAATATCTATTTTATATTTTTAATTTTTTGTATCCATTTATAAGCTTATATATTTTTTGATGAAAAATAAATTATTTAAATTATATTTGTCTAACTATTAATTTATTTTTTAATTTATATTTCTATAAAAATAAACTAATAAATAATTAAAATGTATATATAAAATTATAATGAATACTAATAAAAATCAGATTTATGATTACTATATATTATTTTGGGTTCTGCAAATATATTTTAATTAATATCTATCTTATTAATAATAGTTTATTAATTTATTTTTTGATCATCAAAATAATATATATTAATAAAATTTTTTATATTGAATTTACATCAAATATAATTATTAAGATTATTATAACTAAGTATTGTATTCATATTTTAGAACTATTAAAAAATTATTATATTTTCAAAGGTTATTACCTTTGAAAATCATGAAAATTCATACATATAAATTTTTTGTTATTTCATTGATTAAATAAAACCTATAAATCAATAAATAAAACCTAAATGTGTAAACATATAAATCTATAAACTCATTAACACCAAAACCACAATAAACTTAAACCATTAAATAGGTATACCCTAAATAATAAATAATAAATCTCATTTTTAATAGTATTCATTATAATTTTATATATACATTTTAATTATTCATTAGTTTATTTTTATAGAAATATAAATTAAAAAATAAATTAATAGTGAGACAAATATAATTTAAATAATTTATTTTTCATTAAAAAATATATAAGCTTATAAATGGATACAAAAATTTAAAAATTTAAAATTAATATTTAGTAAAATATTTAACTTTGATTTTGAATCATTTTAGGTTTTGTAAATATATTTTAAACAATATTTATCTTATTAATAATTGTTTATTAATCTTTTGTACGATCTTTATTATAATATATATCATTATAATTGTTTATATTGAATTTACATGATATATAATTATTAAGATTATCATAACTAAATATAGTATTCACATTTAAAAAAAATTTAAAAATTGTTATAGTTTCAAAGGTTATATCCTTCAAAAATGAGAACAAATAACAAAAAAAAATTTTGTTATTTTATTTTTTAAGTAAACCTATAAACTACTAAATGCCTAAACACTTAACTCACTAAATTCTTAAATCCCAAAACTCCTAAATATATAATATTTAAAACATGTATATTTTATCTTATTAATAATTTTTTTATTTAATATCTATCTTATTAATATATTTTACTTTGATTTTGAATCATTTTAGGTTTTGCAAATAAATTTTATTTAATATCTATCTTATTAATAATAGTTTATTAATTTATTTTATTATCGTCATCATAATATCTATAAAAAAAATTATTTATATTGAATTTACATAATATATAATTATTTAGATTATTATAACAAAATAATATTTTCATATTTTAAAAAATTTTAAAATTATTAAGTTTTCAAAGGTTATAACTTTTGAAAATAAGAAAAAATAAAAAAAATAGATTTTATGTTATTAGATTTTTTAAATAAAATCTATAAACCACAAAATACCTAAATTCTTAATGACTAAACTTCTAAACCCCAAAGCCCATAAATACATAAGCCTTTAAATTAGTATACTCTAAATAATAAATAATTAATTTCATTTTTATTAGTATTCATTATAATTTTAAATATTCGTTTTAATTATTTATCAGTTTATTTTTATTGAAATATTAATTACAAAATAAATTATTAGTGAGGCGGATATAATATAAATAATTTATTTTTCATCAAAAAAATATAAGATTATAAAAAGAGGCAAATTTTTTAAAACAAAATATTATTATTATTAATTTTTTTAATTTAATTTGAATAATTTTAGTTTTTGCAATTATATTTTAATTTATATCATTCTAATTAATTATAGTTGATTAATTTATTTATTGATCATTATTATAATATCTATTAAAAAAATTATTTATATTGATTTTAGATTATACATAATTAACAAGATTATTATAACTAAATATTATATTCACATTTAAAAAAAATTAAAAATTATTATATTTTCAAAGGTTATAAACTTCAAAAATTAGATAAAATCACTAAAGGCCTAAACACTTAAATTACTAAACCCTAAAATACCTAAATACTTAAATCATTAAACTAGTATATCCTGAATAAAAAATAATAAATATCAATTTTATTTGTATTCATTATAATTTTAAATATTTATTTTAATTATTTATTAGTTTATTTTTATAGAATTATAAATTAAAAATAAATTATGTGGAAGACAAATATAATTTAAATAATTTACTTTTAATAATAAAAAATATTAACTTATAAAAAGAAGCAAAACATCAAAAAAATTATTATTTACTATATTATTTTACTATGCTTTTTAATAAATTTACGTTTTGCAAATATTTTTTAAAAAATATATATCTATTTAATAATAGTTTATTAATTTATTTATTGATCATTATTATAATATCTAGTAATGTGATTATTTATATTGAATTTAAATGAATTATATTTATTAAGATTATTATAACTAAATATTATTATTAAATTTGAAAAAAATTTAGAAATTTATATAATTTCAAAGGTTTTAACCTTCAAAAATTAGAAAAAAAAATAAAAATAATTTTTTTGTTATATCATTATTTAAATAAAACTTATAGACCACTAAATGCCTAAACACTTAAATCTATAAACTCCTAAACACAAAAGCCCCTAAATACTTAATATTTTAAACTCATAAACCTTAAATATAATTTAAATAATTTATTTTTCTTCAAAAAAAATTATAAGCTTATAAAAAGAAAAAAACTAAAAAATAAAATTTATTATTTGGTAATAAATTTTACTTTGATTTTAAATAATTTTAGGTTTTGGAATTATATTTTAATTTATATCTATCATATTAATAATAGCATATTAATTTATTTTTTGATAATTGATATCATATCTATCAATAAAATTGTTTATATTTAGTTTATATTATATATAATTATAATGATTCTTATTACTAAATAATATATTCATATTTTTAAAAAAAATTTAAAATTATTATATTTTCAAAGGTTATAACCTTTGAAAATGTGAGAAAATATCAAAATTATTTTTTTGTTATTTCATTGTTTAAATAAATCCTATAAACTACTAAATGCCTAAACACTTAAGTCAAAAACTCTGAAATCACAAAAACCCTAAATAGATAGTCCTTTTAAACTGGTATACCCTAAATAATAAATAATAAATCTCAATATTATTTTTTTAATTATAATTTAAAATATTCATTTTAATTATTTATTCATTTATATTTATTAAATATTAATTACAATATAAATTATGAGTTAGACAAATATAATTTATTTAAATTATTTTTCATCAAAAAATATAGATAAACTTTTAAAAAGAAGAAAAAATTTCAAAACAAAAATTTATTATATAGTAATATATTTTTCTTTCCTTCTTAATCATTTTAGGTTTTGTAATTATATTTTAATTGATATCTATCTTATTAATAATCAATAATTAATTTATTATTTGATCATTATTAGAATATTTATCAATAAAATAGTTTATATTGAATTTATATGAAATATAAATATAATGATTATTATAACTAAATATTGTATTCACTTTTAAAAAAAATTTAAAAATTATTATATTTTCAAAGGTTATAACATTTGAAAATATCAAAAAATAATAAAAATAAATTTTTTGTTTATTTATTTTTTAAATAAAACCTATAACCACTAAATGCATACACAGTTAATAATTATTATTTCAATTTATTATAATTTTAAATATTTATTTTAATTATTTATTAGTTTATTTCTATAGTAATATCTATTACAAAATAAATTATGAGTGCGAGAAATATAATTTAAATAATTTTTTTTAATCAATAAAAGTATTTATGCTTATAAAAAAAGTAAAAATTTAAAAATTAATAATTATTATTAAGTAATATATTTTACTTTAATTTTTAATAAATTTAGGTTTTGTAAATATTTTTTAATTAATATCTATCTTATTATTAATAGTTTATTAATTTAATTTTTGATCATTATTATAATATCTATCAATAAAATTGTTTATATTGAATTTATATGATATATAATTATTAATATTATCATAACTATAATATTTACATTTCAAAATATGTTTAATATTATTATATTTTCAAAGGTTATGACCTATGAAAATTAGAAAAAATTAAAAATTTTTTTTTTGTTATTTTATTGTTTAAATAAAACCTATAAACCATTAAATGCCTAAAAACATAAATCACTAAACTCCTAAATGACTAAACCTAAAAATAATTAAATAATTAAACTAGTATACATTAATAATAATTCATAAATCTCATTTTAATTTTTATTTAGTATAATTTTAAATTTTTATTTTAATTATTTATCAGTTTATTTTTATAGAAATATTAATTACAAAATAAATTATTAGTGAGAAAGATCTAATTTAAATTAAACCAGTATACCCTAAATAATAAATAATAAATCTATTTTTTTTCATTATAATTTTAAATATTCATTTTAATTATTTATTTGTTTTTTTATATAAATATTAATAACAAAATAAATTAAGAGTTACACAAATATAATTTATTTATATAATTTTTCATCAAAAAATATAGATAAACTTTTTAAAAGAAAAAAAAATTTTAAAACAAAATATTATTATAAAGTAATTTATTTTGTTTTGCTCCTGAATCATTTTAGGTTTTTTAATTATATTTTAATTGATATCTATCTTATTAATTATAAATTATTAATTTTTTTTGTGATCATTATTAGAATATTTTTCAATAAACATGTTTATATTGAATTTATATGATATATAAATATAAATATTATTATAACTTAAATATTGAATTCACTTTTAAAAAAAATTAAAAAATTATTATATTTTTAAAGGTTATAACATTTGAAAATATCAAAAAATAATAAAAATAAATTTTTTGTTTATTTAATTTTTAAATAAAACCTATAACCACTAAATGCATACATAGTTAAATTAGTAAACTCCTAAACCTCGTAATGCCTAAATACATAAACCATTAAACCGCTATATACTACTTAATAATTAATAAAACTAATTTTTATTTCTATTTTTTATAATTTTAAATATTCATTTTAATTATTTACTAGTTTATTTTTATAGAAATATTTATTACAAAATAAAGTATGAGTGCAATAAATATAATTTAAATATTTTATTTTTAATCAATAAAAGTATTTACGCTTATAAAATAAGTAAAAATTTAAAAATTAAAAATTATTATTAAGTAATATATTTTACTTTAATTTTGAATCAATTTGGGTTTCGTATATATTTTTTAATTAATATCTATCTTATTATTAATAGATTATTAATTTAATTTTTGATCATTTTTATAAAATCTATCAATAAAATTGTTTATATTAAATTTATATGATATATAATTATTAATATTATTATAACTATTTATTATATTCACGTCTCAAAAAATGTTAAATATTATTATATTTTCAAAGATTATGACCTATGAAAATGAGAAAAAATTACAATTTTTTTTGTTATTTTATTGTTTAAATAAAACATATAAACCACTAAATACCTAAAAACATAAATCGCTAAACTCCTAAATGACAAAACCTCTAAATACATAAAGAATTAAACTGGTATACAATAATAATAAATCATAAATTTCATTTAAATAAATTTTTGTTTTTAAAATTTTGCCTCTTTTTATAAGCATATATATTTTTTTTGATAAAAAATAATTTATTTAAAATTACACTTAATAAAAAGTAAAATGAGATTTATGATTTATTATTAATGTATATCAATTTTATAGTTTAAGTATTTAGAAGTTTTGTTGTTTAGGAGTTTAGCGATTTATGTTTTTAGGCATTTAGTGGTTTATAGGTTTTATTTAAACAATAAAATTACAAAAAAAAATTTGTAATTTTTTGTCATTTTCATAGGTTATAACATTTGAAAATATAATAATATTTAAAATTTTCTGAAATGTGAATACAATATTTAGTTATAATAATTTTAATAATTATATATCATATAAATTCAATATAAACAATTTTATTGATAGATATTATAATAATGATCAAAAAATAAATTAATAAACTATTAATAATAAGATAGATATTAATTAAAAAATATTTACAAACCCCAAATTAATTCAAAATTAAAGTAAAAAATATTACTGGAAAATAATTTTTAATTTTTAAAATTTTACTTCTTTTATAAGCGTATATATTTTTTTGCATTAAAAATAAATTATTTAAATTATATTTGTCTCACTCATAATTATTTTGTAAGAAATATTTATATAAAATAAACTTATAAATAATTAAAATGAATATTTAAAATAATAATAAATTAATATAAAAATTAGTTTTCTTAATTATTAAGTAGTATATAGCATCTTAATGGTTTATGTATTTAGGCATTACGGGCCTTAGGAGTTTACTGATTTTACTGTGTGTGCATTTAGTGGTTTATAGGTTTTATTAAAAAAATAAAATAACAAAATATTTGTTTTTATTATATTTTGATATTTTCAAAGGTTATAACCTTTGAAAATATAATAATTTTTAAACTTTTTTCAAATGTGAATTCAATATTTAGTTATAATAATCATTATATTTATATATCATATAAATACAATATAAACATTATTAATGATAAATATTCTAAAAATGATCAAAAAATAAATTAATAATCTATTATTAATATGATAGCTATTAATTAAAATATAATAAAAAAACCTAAAACTATTCAGAAGAAATCAAAATATATTATAATATAATAATTTATTGTTTTGAAATTTTTTTTTCCTTTAAAAATTTTATCCATATTTTTTTGATGAAAATTAATTTATATAAATTATATTTGGGCAACTCATAATTTATTTTTTAATTAATATTTATATAAAAATAAACAAATAAATAATTAAAATGAATATTTAAAATTATAATGAAAAAAATAATATTGAGATTTATTTTTTATTATTATGGGTATACCGGTCTAATTTAAATTAGATCTGTCTCACTAATAATTTATTTTATAATTAATATTTCTATAAAAATAAATTGATAAATAATTAAAATAAAAATTTAAAATTATACTGAATAAAATTAAAATGAGATTTATGAATTAAAATTAATGTATACCAGTTTAATATTTTAAGTATTAAAGGTTTTTTCTTTTATGACTTTAGTGATTTATGTTTCTTGGCATTTAGTGGTTTATAGATTTAATTTAAACAATGAAATAACAAAAAAATTATTTTTGATATTTTTTCACATTTTCAATGGTTATAACCTTTGAAAATATAATAATTTTAAAATTCTTTAAAAATGTGAATACAATATTTAGTAATTATAATCATTTTAATTATTTATAATATAAACTAAATATAAACAATTTTATTGATAGATATGATATCAATTATCAAAAAGTAAATTAATATGTTATTATTAATATGATAGATATAAATTAAAATATAATTGCAGAACCTAACAATATTCTAAATCCAAGTAAAATTTATTACTAAATAATAATTTTTTTAGTTTTTGCTTCTTTTTATAAGATTATTTTTTTTATGAAAAATAAATTTTTAAAATTATATTTGTATCACTCATAAATTATATTGTAATTAATATTTTTATAAATTATTTAAATAATATTTAAGGTTTACGAGTTTAAAGGTTTAAGTATTTAGGAGCTTTTGTGTTTAGGAGTTTAGAGGTTTAATTGTTTAGGCATTTAGTGGTTTATAACTTTTATTTAACCAATGATATAACAAAAAATTTATTTTTATTATTTTTTTAATTTTTGAAGGTTATAACCTTTGAAAATATAATAATTTTAATTTTTTTCAAATGTAAATATAATATTTAGTTATAATAATCTTAATAATTATAAGTCATTTAAATTCAATATAAATAATTACATCACTATATATTATAATAATGTTCAAAAAAATTTTAATAACTATTATCAATAAGTTAGATATTATTTAAAATATATTTGCAAAATTAAAATTTATTCAAAATCAAAGTAAAATATATTACTTAATAATAATTTTTTTAATGTTTTGCTTTTTTTATAACTTTATATTTTTGTTATTATAGATAAATTATTTAAATTAATTAGTTTTACTCATAATTTATTTTATAAATTATGATTCTATAATTATAAACTAATAAATAATTAAAATAATTATTTTAAATTTTAATGAATACAAATAAAATTGAGATTTATTATTTATTATTCAGGATATACCGGCTTAATGGTTTAAGTATTTAGGTGTTTTTGGGTTTAGGAGTTTATTGATTTAAGTGTTTAGACCTTTAGTGATTTATAGTTATTATCTAAAGAATTAAAAAACAAAAAAATTAATTTTTTGAATTTTTTTAATTTTTGAAGGTTGTAACCTTTGATAATATAATAAATTTAATTTTTTTTTAAATGTGAATACAATATTTAATTATAATAATCTTAATAATTATATATAATGTAAACTAAATATAAATAATTTTATTAATATATATTATAATAATGATCAATAAATAAATTAATAAACAAGTATTAATAAGAATGATATAAATTAAAATATAATTGTAGAATCTAAAATGATTCAAAATCAAAATAAGATATATTACAAAATAATAATTTTTTATTTTAAAAATTTTGCCTCATTTTATTTGCATATATATTTTTTTGATGAAAATTAAATTATTTAAATTATATCTATCTCATTAATAATTTATGATGTAATTAATATTTCTATAAAAATAAATTGATAAATAATTAAAATAAATATTTAAAATTATAATGAATACTAATAAAAAGAGATTTATTATTTATTATTTATTATTTAGGGTATACATATTTAATGGTTTATGTTTTTTGTGGTTTTGGGGTTAAAAAGTTTATTGATTTATATGTTTCCACATTTAGATGTTTATAGGTTTTATTTAATCAATGAAATAACAAACAATTTATTTTTATGAATTTTCATGATTTTCAAAGGTTATAACCTTTGAAAATATAATAATTTTTTAATAGTTCTAAAATATGAATATAATACTTAGTTATAATAATCTTAATAATTATATTTGAAGTAAATTTAAAATAAAAAATTTTATTAATATATGTTATCAAAATGATCAAAAAAAAATTAATAAACTATTATTAATAAGATAGATATTAATTAAAATATATTTCTAGAACCCAAAATAATTCAAAATCAAAGTAAATTATTTTACTAAATAAAATTTAAAATTTTTGAAATTTTATTTTTTTTATAAGCTTATATTCATTTTCATAAAAAATAAAATATTTAAATTATATATATCTCACTCATTATTTATTTTGTAATTAATATTTCTATAAAAATAAACTAAAAAAATAATTAAAATGAATATTTAAAATTATAATGAATACAAATAAAAATGAAATTTATTATTTATTATTTAGGTTATATAGTTTAATAGTTTATGTATTTAGGGGGTTTTGGGGTTAAGGAGTCTAGATCTTTAAATGATTAGGCATTTAGTGGTTTATAAGTTTTATTTTAATAATAAAATAATAAAAAAAATTATTTTTGTGATTTTTTATCATTTTTGAAGGTTATAAGTTATAAAATATAATAATTTTTAATTTTTTTTTTCAAATAGAAATATAATATTTAGTTATAATAATCTTAATATTTATAAGACATTTAAATTCAATATAAGTAATTTTATTGATAGATATTATAATAATGATCAAAAAATAAATTAATAAACTATTATTAATAAGATTGATTGCAATTAAAATATAAATGCAAAACCTATAATGATTCAAAATCAAAGTAAAATATATTACTAAATGATAATTTTTTGTTTTTAAATTTTAACTTCTTTTTATAAGCTTATATTTATTTTTTGATTAAAAATAAATGATTACAATTATATTTGTCTCACTCTTTATTTATTTTGCAATTAATATTTCTATAAAAAATAAACTAATAAATAATTAAAATAAATAATTAAAATTATAATGAATACAAAATAAAATGTGATTTATGATTTATTATATATGGTATACCAGTTTAATGGATTGTTAATTTAGGGGTTTTGTCATTTAGGAGTTTAACAATTTATGATTTAGGTATTTAGTGGCTTGTAGGTTTTATTTATATAATTAAAATAAAAAAAAAATTTTACATTTGTTCTGATTTACAAAGGTTATAACCTTTAAAAATAAAATAATTTTTAAAATTTTTTGAAACGTTAATACTATGTATAATTATATTAATCTTACTAATTATATATCATATAAATTCAATATAAACAATTTTAATGATAGATAATATAATAATGATCAAAAATTAAATTAATAAATTATAATTAATAATATAAATAATAATTAAAATATATTTATATAACACAATGATTCAAAATCAAATCAAAATATATTTCTAAATAATAATATTTATTTGAAAAATATCTTACAATATAAAAATGATTCAGAAGAAAGCAAAATATATTACTATATAATAATTTGTTGTTTTGAAATTTTTTTTTCTTTTAAAATAAAAATATTTTTCATTTTAATTAAAAATAATTTATATAAATTATATTTGTCTAAATCATAATTTATTTTTTATTTAATATTTATATAAAAATAAACAAATAAATAATTAAAATGAATATTTAAAATTATCATGAAAAAAAATATTGAGATTTATTATTTATTATTTAGGGTTACTAGTTTAAAAGGATTATTATTTAGTGTTTTAGAGATTTAGGAGTTATTGATTTAAGTTTTTAGGCATTTACTGGTTTATAGGTTTTATTTAAACAATGAAATATCAAGAAAAAATATTTTTTTTTATTTTTTCACATTTTCAAAGGTTAAAACCTTTGAAAATATACTAATTTTAAAATTTTTTTCAAATGTGAATTCAATATTTAGTTATAATAATCATTATTTTTAAATATCATATAAAATCAACATAAACAATTTTATTGATAAATATTCTAATAATTTTTAAAAAATAAATTAATAATCTATTATTAATAAGATATATATCAATTAAAATATAATTACAAAACCAATAATGATTCAGAAGCATAGGAAATTATATTATTATATAATAATTTTTTGTTTTTAATTTTTTTTTCTTTTAATAAGTTTATTTATATTTTTTTGATGAAAAATAATTTATATAAATTATGATTGTCTAACTCATAATTTATATTATGATTAATATTTATATAAAAATAAACAAATAAATAATTAAAATGAATATTTAAAATTATAATGAAAAAAATAAAAATGGATTTATTTTTTATTATTTAGGATATATCTGATTAAAATAATTATATATTTAGGGTTTTCGAGATTTAGAAGTTATTCATTTAAGTATTTAGGCATTTGATTGTTTATAGGTTTTATTCAAACAATGAAATAACAAAAAATTTATTTTTGATATTTTTTCAAATTTTCAAAGGTTAACATTTGAAAATATAATAATTTTAAAATTTTTTAAACTGAATACAATATTTAGTAAAAATAAATATTATAACTATATATAATATAAACTAAATATAAACAATTTTATTGATAGATATTATATCAATTATCAAAAAATAAATTAATAAACTTATATTAATATGATAGATATAAATTAAAATAAAATTAAAAAACCTAAAATGATTCAAAATCAATGTAAAATTTATTACTAAATAATTATTTTTTTAAGTTTTTGCATCATTTTATAAGCTTATATGTTTTTTTAATGAAAAATATATTATTTAAATTATATTTGTATCATTCATAATTTATTTTGTAATTAATATTTCTATAAATTATTTAAATTATATTTAAGGTTTATTAGTTTAATGGCTTAAGTATTCAGGGGCTTCGAGATTTAGGAGTTTAGATATTTATGTATTTAGGTATTTAATGTTTTATAAGTTTTATTTAAATAATGATATAACAAAAAATTTATTTTTATTATTTTTTCTCATTTTTGAAGGTTATAAACTTTGAAAATATAACAATTTTAAAATTTTTTTTATATCTGAATACCATATTTAGTTATGATAATCTTAATAATTATATATCATGTAAATTCAATATAAAAAATTATATTGAAATATATTATATTAATTATCAAAAAATAAATTAATAAACTATTATTAATAAGATAGATATTATTTTAAATATATTTCCTAAACGTAAATTTATTCAAAATCAAAGTAAAATATATTACTAAATAATACTTTCTTTGATGTTTTGCTTCTTTTTATAAGTATATATTTTTTGTTATTAAAAGTAAATTATTTAAATTTTATTTGTCTTCCTCATAATTAATTTTTTATTTATAATTCTATAAAAATAAACAAATAAATAATTAAAATGAATATTTAAAATTATAATGAATACAAATAAAATAAAGATTTATTATTTATTATTCATGATATACTAGTTTAATGGTTTAAGTATTTAGGTGTTTTAGGGTTTAGTGATTTAAGTGTTTAGGCCTTTAGTGATTTATAGTTTTTATTAAAGAATGAAAAAATTAAAAATTTAATTTTTTGATTTTTTTTAATTTTTGAAGGTTATAACCTTTGAAATTATAATAATTTTTATTTTATCTAAATGTGAATATAATATTCAGTAATAATAATCTTAATAATTATATATAATGTAAACTCAATATTAATAATTTTATTAATAGATATTATAATAATTTTAATAATTATAGATATTATAATATCAATTATTATAATAATACATATTATAATAATTTTATAATAGATATTTTAATAATAAAATATATTACTAAATAATAAATTTTTGTGTTTAAAATTTTGCCTCTTTTTATAAGGATATATATTTCTTTTGATCAAAAATAAATTATTTAAATTAGATCTATCTCACTAATAATTTATTTTGTAATTAATATTTCGATAAAAATAAACTGATAAATAATTAAAATAAAAATTTAAAAGTATACTTAATAAAAATTAAATTGAGATTTATGATTTTTTATTAATGTACACCTGTTTAATAGTTTAAGTATTTAAAGGTATTGTCGTTTAAGAGTTTAGCAATTTATGTTTTTAGGCATTTAGTGGTTTATAGGTTTTATTAATAGCAATTTATGTTTTTTCTCATTTTCACAGGTTCTAACCTTTGAAAATATAATAATATTTAAAATTTTTTGAAATGTGAATACAATACTATGTTATAATAATATTAATAATTATATATCATATAAATTTAATATAAATAATTTTATTGATAGATATTATAATAATGATAAAAAATTAAATTTATAAACTATTAATATTAAGATAGATATTAATTAAAAAATATTTACAAAACCCAAATCGATTCAAAATTAAAATAACTTATATTACTTGATAATAATTTTTAATTTTTAAATTTATACTTCTTTTATAAGCATATATTTTTATTAGATAAATAATATATTATTTAAATTATATTTGTCCCACTCATAATTTATTTTGTAATAAATATTTCTAAATAAATACACTAATACATAATTAAAAAGAATATTTAAAAATATAATAAATAACAAAAAAAAATAGATTTATTTATTATTAAGTAGTATTTAACGGTTTATTGGTTTATGTATTTAGGCATTACAGGGTTTAGGAGTTTACTGATTTAACTTTATATGCATTTAGTAGGGCTTCTCACGGGACTCGGAGATTCACTACCCGACCCGAAGACTTGTCCCAAAAATTCGGGAGTGAGAAAAATCCGTTGACTTTGACTTTTCCCTTCCCGTTTTGTCACGTATTTTTTCTTTTAGGACGGTTCCAGATCTTAAGCAATATCCATCCTGAGAATCGTGCCATCCTAAAAAACCGATACTAGAACTAGGAATATATATATATATATATATATATATATATATATATATAACATGAAGATGCCACCAATTCCACTACTGCCCATATTATTTCCGATGCACCTATTGCTGTTCTGGCGAGTTCCAGGCCACCTCATGCCATTTCAGCCGTGTTTAGTTAGGTCTAGCCCTTTTCCTATCGCACTTTTGGTTGCCTCCACCATGTCCGAGATGCCACCAGCCTTTTGGTTTGTTTTTTTGATGAGTATTGAGTGATAAATTATTCTTATTATGTGTCTCAGTCAGTTTTGTTGAGTATTGGTTGTGGTGCTGTGGTTGGGCCGAATGAGTGGGCTGAATGTGTACAGTCAGTTTTATAGAGCTTGCTTGTTTGAAATATTTATATGTATTTATGATTCACATATCATATTCATTAATGGCAATGCAGATGGCACAATCCAGCGGTAAACGAAAAATACAATAAATTGAAGATGATCACATCTCAAATGATCAAAGTACTGGTAAATCTAATCATCATCCTTTCACGAACCCTTTTATTATTATGGCAGGTTCTTCAATTCAAATTGTAAAAGAAAGACAAGGTACATCTGAACCTCAAACTCATAAAAAGTATAAGTCTGCTGTTAGGAAAACTTATGAGATATTAGTTGATTCAGAGGGAAATGAAACTGGTAGGGCAGCTTGTATATGGTGTAGGAAAGAATATTTGGCAAAAAGTGATCAAGGTATTTCGGGTTTATGGAAATACTTGAGATATACTTGTAGTAAATTTCCACACAAAAAAGAATTAATAGAAGCTCACAAAGGTAAAGACAATTCATAATCTTTGTTGAGTTTCACTAAAGGTACTAGTTCAGTGGATAACAAATTAACTTGTTGGCAATTTGATCAAATACTAGTAAGGGAGGCTTTGGTGAAAATGATCATAAAAGATGAATTGCCTTTTTGTTTTGTTGAGAGGGATGAGTTTAATGGGTTTTGTAAAGTTAGTGTGCCTCAATTTAAAATTCCATCTAGGCAATATATTGAGGGATTGTTTTTCTTTGTTTGTGAAGGAAAAGAAGAAATTATTTGATAGCATATCTTCTCATTGTTGTAGAGTTTCATTGACTACTGACACTTGGACTAGCATTCAAAATTTGTCTTATATATGTTTGACTGTTCATTTCATTAATTCTCAATGGAATATGCATAAAAGGAATTTAAACTTTTGTGTAATTTAAAGTCATTCTAGAGTTAATATTAGAAATGCTATTGAGTTTTCCATGAATGAATGGGGTTTGAGAAAGTTGAAGTTCATTACTGTTGCCAATGCATAAAATAATGATGTTGCAGTTGAACATTTGAAAAAAAGGCTTGTGAAGAAAAGTGTTGTACCTTTGAGAGGCGAGCATTTTCATATGAGATGTTGTGCACATATCCTTTCATGAATTCTTTTATTGTTATGGCAGGTTCTTCAATTCCAATTGTAAAAGAAAGTCAAGGTACATCTGAACCTAAAGCTCATAAAAATATAAGTCTGCTATTTGGGAAACTTATGTGATAATAGTTGATTCAGAGGGAAATGAAACTGGTAAAGTAGCTTGTATATGGTGTAGGAAAGAATATTTGGCAAAAAGTAATCAAGGTATTTTGGGTTTATGGAAATACTTGAGAGAGACTTGTAAGAAATTTCCACACAAAAAAGAATTAATCGAAGCTCACAATGGTAAAGACAAGTCACAATCTTTGTTGAGTTTAACTAAAGGCAATAGTTCAGAAAATAACAAATTAACTTGTTGGCAATTTGATCAAATACTAGTAAGGGAGGCTTTGGTGAAAATGATCATAAAAGATGAATTGCCTTTTAGTTTTGCTGAGTGGGATGAGTTTAAGGAGTTTTGTAAAGTTAGTGTGCCTCAATTTCAAATTCCATCTAGGCACTCTGTGTTGAGGGAATGTTTTTCTTTGTTTGTGAAGGAAAAGAAGAAATTATTTGATAGCATATCATCTCATTGTTGTAGAGTTTCATTGACTACCACCAGTTGGACTAGCATTCAAAATTTGTCTTGTATATGTTTGACTGTTCATTTCATTGATTCTCAATGAAATATGCATAAAAGGCTTTTGAAATTTTGTGTAATTAAAAGGCATTTTGAAGTTAATATTAGAAATTCTATTGAGTTTTGCATGAATGAATGGGGTTTGAGAAAGTTGATGTACATTACAATAGACAATGCATCAAATAATGATGTTGAAGTTGAACAATTGAAAAAAAGGCTTGAGAAGAAAAGTGTTGTACCTTTGAGTGGCGAGCATTTTCATATTAGATGTTGTGCTCATATACTAAACTTAATTGTCAGAGATGGCATTGCAGTAGTTGAGGGTGCTATTCAAAAAATTAGAGGTGTGGTGAAATATGTGAGGAGTAGTCCGAAAAGATTAGATATGTTTATGTGTTGAAGAAGCAAACATGACATATGGATCTTCATTGCAATTAGATTGTCCTACAAGATCGAATTCAACTTATTTGATGCTACAAACTAATATAAAATATCAAAAAGAATTTGATAAGCTGGAGGACAAAGACAAAAGGTTTTTGTAAAAGTTTGGTTCAAACGTTCCAACTGAGAGAGGCTGAACAAATGCCAAAATTTTGGATCATTTCTTGAAAACCTTTTATGAGGTAACTTGTAAATTTTCTGGCTCATTATATTCTACCTCCAGTGTTTATTATCCTGTGATTATTCGAATTTTGAAAAAAATTGAACTTTGTGAAAATAGTAGAGATACAATGGTGTCTGAAATGGGTATGAAAATGAGGCATAAATTAAATAAATATTGGGGTTCTCTTCCGTCAACAAATATTATTCTTTTTGTAGCAGTAGTGTTGGATCCTAGATATAAGCTCAAATATCTCAAGATTAAGTACACTTAGCATTATAGACAGGAATTGGCTAAAATTTTGGTTAAAAAGGTTATAAATGCTTTAAATGAGATGATGGATGATCAAAAACATTTAAATTATGATAAATCAAAAGAAGATGATTTCTCTTCTACTGTGTTGAAGAAAAATGATGATTATTTTGAAGGTAGTGATACTTATGATGATTATTTTTTTTGTTGAATTGGAGAAAGAACAAGAAGTTGCATCTTTGGAATAGTTGGATAGGTACTTGGAGGACAAAATTGAAAAAAATAGAATTGATTTTGATCTTCTAAACTGGTGGAAGGTAGATGAGGTTAGGTATCCTTCTTTGGAAAATGTAGCAAGGAATGTATTTGATATCCAAGCATCTATTGTAGCCTATGAATCTAGATTTAGCACAGGGGGGAGAACTTTAGATAAATTTAGGAGTTCTTTAACACCTATTACAGCTGAAGTTTTCATATGTCTACAAGATTGGTTGAGAAGCTCAAACAAACCTATTGAAATTAAAGAATTAGTTCAAGACCTTGATGAAAATGAATCAGGTTAGTATACAAATCTTGTAAATTTTAATTTCACTTTTACTTATTTTATTCATTCAATTTAATAAAAATATGGTTCGATTACTATATTCAGAGGGGTCACAAGATCCAAATATTCTTCCAACTATAGTTGGCCAACTAAATTTGGAATGGGTGTATTAAATTTTATAAGGTAATATTTTGTTTTTTTATTACTCTTTCATATTAGAAATTTATGCCTACATGATTAACACGTTTTCATCTTTGGTTGTCCTTCTATAGTGGAGGAAGAAAAGGGAGGAGTTGTAGAAGAGATAATTAATTGGGTTTTGATTTTAGTTGCTGTTACGGGACGGACCTTTGAAATGATTATTATCATGGTTGTTATTAGTTGTATTTTTTTTGTTATATTAAGCTGCCTAAATTTAGCAATTACTTAAGTAGTAATTGCTGCTACCAATCCTTGTGGTCATCTTTAGCTATTCCTTAATATTTTAAATAATTGTTTAAAAAATGTAGTATTGCTATTATGGTTAACATTCACTCGGCTGAACAAAGCCAAATTGTGACAAAACAAAGAACCAAATTAAGCACACAACTGGGTCCCGTTCTTTTAAACATTTCTACCCTTTTCTGCACATCAAAGCTTTTGACAAGGAAATAGAACTCATTTGTGGTATTCTGCCTATTTGACACAACAAAATTGACCCAATTTGAGTTAGAAAGATACATAACTAAGGAATGTTAAATGGTACAACAAAAGTTATCGATATGAACTAACTTGGCGGGTTTGAAGAAAATAAATTGAAAAAAATGTCCTATCTTCGTTCCGTCCTGGAACCATTTTCTCCTACCCAAAATTCCCGATCTACGTCTCGTCCCGTCCCGATATTTTCAACCTATATCACTGGTCTAAATCTTCAAAAAAAAATCTAAGAACTATTGGAAGGGATTGGAGATTTGTAATCCCCATCCCGTCCCGTCCCATGAGCACCCCTAGCATTTAGTGGTTTATTGGTTTTATTTAAAAAATAAAATAACAAAAAAATTATTTTTTTTATTTTTTGATATTTTCAAAGGTTATAACCTTTTAAAATATAATAATTTTTAAATTTTTTTCAAATGTGAATACAATATTTAGTTATACTAATCATTATATTTATAATTATATAAATTCAATATAAACAATTTTATTGATAAATATTCTAATAATAATCTAAAAATAAATTTAATAATTCATTAAAAATAAGATAGATATTAATTAAAATATAATGACAAAACTTAAAATGATTCAGAATCAAAGAAAAATATATTACTATATAATAATTTTTTGTTTTGGAATTTTTTTTTTCTTTCAATAAGTTTATCTATATATTATTAATAAAAAATAATTTATATAAATTATATTTATCTAACTCATAATTTATTTTGTAATTAATATTTATATATAAATAAACAAATAAATAATTAAAATTAATATTTAAAATAAAACTGAAAAAAAATAAGATTTAATATTTAATATTTATTATTTATTATTTAGGGATACTGATTTAATTTAAACTTGATCCGTCTCACTGCTAATTTATTTTGTAATTAATATTTTTATAAAAATAAACTGGTAAATAATTAAAATAAAAATTTTAAAATTATACTGAATAGAATTAAAATGAGATTTAAGATTTATTATTAATGTAACCAGTTTAATATTTTAAGTACCTAAAGGTTTTTTCGTTTATGACTTTATCAATTTATGTTTTTAGGCATTTAGTGGTTTATAGGTTTTATTTAAACAATGAAATAACAAAAAAATTATTTTTGATGTTTTTTCACACTTTCAAATGTTATAATCTTTGAAAATATAATAATTTTAAAATTTTTTAAAAATGTGAATACAATATTTAGTAATAATAATCATTATAATTATATATAATATAAACTAAATATAAACAATTTTATTGATAGATATGATATCAATTATAAAAAAATAAATTAATATGCTATTATTAATATGATAGATATAAATTAAAATATAATTGCAAAACATAAAAATATTCAAAATCCAAGTAAAATTTATTACTAAATTATAATTTTTTTTAGTTTTTTCTTCTTTTTATAATCTTGTTTTTTTGATTGAAAATAAATTATTTAAATTATATTTGTATCACTCATAATTTATTTTGTAATTAATATTTTAATAAATTATTTAAATTATATTTAAGGTTTACGAGTTTAAAGATTTAAGTATTTAGGGGCTTTTGTGTTTAGGAGTTTATAGGTTTAAGTGTTTAGGCATTTAGTGGTCTATAAGTTTTATTTAAAAAATGATATAATAAAAATTTTATCTTTATTATTTTAAAAATTTTTCAAGGTTATAACCTTCGAAAATATAATAATTTTTAAATTCTTTTCAAATATAAAATATAATATTTAGTTAAAATAATCTTAATAATTATAAGTCATTTAAATTCAATATAAATAGTTACTTTGCAAGATATTATATTAATGATACAAAAAAATTTAATAAACTATTATTAACAAGATAGATATTATTTAAGATATATTTCCAAAATATAAATTTTTCAAAATCAAAGTAAAATATTTTACTTAATAATTATTTTTTTAATGTTTTGCTTTTTTTATAACTTTATATTTTTGTTATTATAAATAAATTATTTAAATTAATTAGTCTTACTCATAATTTATTTTGTAAATTATAATTCTATAATAATAAACTAATAAATAATTAAAATAATTATTTAAAATTATAATGAATACAAATAAAATTGAGATTTATTATTTATTCTTCAGGATATAGTGGCTTAATGGTTTAAGTATTTAGGTGTTTTTTGGTTTAGGAGTTTAGTGATTTAAGTGTTTAGTCCTTTAGTGATTTATAGTTATTATCTAATGAATTAAAAAACAAAAAATTTAATTTTTTGAATTTTTTTAATATTTGAAGGTTGTAACCTTTGAATATAAAATAATTTTAAATTTTTTTAAATGTGAATATAATATTTAGTAATAATAATCTTAATATTTATATCTAATGTAAACTAAATATAAATAATTTTATTAATAGATATTATAATAATGATCAATAAATAAATTAATAAACTAGTATTAATAAGATTGATATAAATTAAAATATAATTGTAGAATCTAAAATGATTCAAAATCAAAATAAGATATATTACAAAATAATAATTTTTTATTTTAAATATTTTGCATCATTTTATAAGCATATATATTTTTTTGATTAAAAATAAATTATTTAAATTATATCTGTCTCACTAATAATTTATTATGTAATTAATATTTCTATGAAAATAAATTGATAAATAATTAAAATGAATATTTAAAATTATAATGAATACTAATAAAAATAGATTTATTCTTTTTTATTTAGGGTATACCTATTTAATGGTTTAAGTTTTTTGTGGTTTTGGGGTTGAGGAGTTTATTGATTTATATATTTCCACAATTAGGTGTTTATAGGTTTTATTTAATCAATTAAATAACAAAAAATTTATTTTTATGAATTTTCATGATTTTCAAAGGTTATAACCTTTGAATATATAATAATTTTTTAATATTTCTAAAATATGAATACAATACTTAGTTATAATAATCTTAATAATTATATTAGAAGTAAATTTAAAATAAAAAATTTTATTAATATATATTATCCAAATGATCGAAAAATAAATTAATAAACTATTATTAATAAGATAGATATTAATTAAAATATATTGGTAGAACCCAAAATAATTCAAAATCAAAGTAAATTATTTTACTAAATTAAATTTTAAATTTTTGAAATTTTATTTTTTTTATAAGCTTATATTTTTTTTCATAAAAAATAATATATTTAAATTATTTGTATCTCACTCATTATTTATTTTGTAACTAATATTTTTATAAGAATAAACTAAAAAATAATTAAAATGAATATTTTAAATTATAATGAATACAAATAAAAATAAAATTTATTATTTGTTATTTAGGTTATATAGGTTTAATAGTTTAAGTATTTAGGGCGTTTTGGGGTTAAGGAGTCTAGATATTTAAATGATTAGGCATTTAGTGGTTTATAAGTTTTTTTTAAATAATAAAATAATAAAAAAATTATTTTTGTGATTTTTAATCATTTTTGAAGGTTATAACATTTGAAAATATAATAATTTTTAATTTTTTTTCTAATGGAAATATAATATTTAGTTATAATAATCTTAATATTTATAAGACATTTAAATTCATTATACGTAATTTTATTGATAGATATTATAATAATGATCAAAAAATAAATTAATAAACTAATATTAATAAGATTGATAGTGATTAAAATATAAAAGCAAAACCTATAATGATTCAAAATCAAAGTAAAATATATTACTAAATGATAATTTTTTGTTTTTAAATTTTTACTTCATTTTATAAGCTTATATTTATTTTTTGATTAAAAATAAATCATTAAAATTATATTTGTCTCACTCTTTATTTATTTTGCAATTAATATTTCTATAAAAAATAAACAAATAAATAATTAAAATGAATATTTAAATTATAATGAATACAAAATAAAATGAGATTTATGATTTATTATTTGAGGTATACCAGTTTAAGTGATTCTTAATTTAGGGGTTTTTTCGTTTAGGAGTTTAGTAATTTATGTTTTTAGGCATTTATTGGTTTATAGTTTTATTTATAAAATAAGAATAAAAAATTTTTTTTTAGATTTTTTATGATTTTCAAGTTTATAACCTTTGAGAATAAAATAATCCTTAAAATTTTTTGAAATGTGAATACTATGTATAATTATATTAATCTTGCTAATTATATATCATATAAATTCAATATAAACAATTTTAATGATAGATATTATAATAATGATCAAAAACTAAATTAATAAACTATTATTAATAATATAAATAATAATTAAAATATTTTTATATAACAGAATGATTCAAAATCAAATCAAAATATATTACTAAATAATAATATTTAGATGAAAAATATTTTACTATTTAAAAATGATTACGAAGAAAGAAAATATATTACTATATAATAATTTGTTGTTTTGAAATTTTTTTTTCATTTAAAATAATTTATTTTTCATTTTAATTAAAAATAATTTATATTAATTATATTTGTCTAAATAATAATTTATTTTATAATTAATATTTATATAAAAAATAAACAAATAAATAATTAAAATGAATATTTAAAATTATAATGAAAAAAATAATATTGAGATTTATTATTTATTATTTAGGGTTACTGGTTTAAAAGGATTATTATTTATTATTTAGTGTTTTAAAGATTTAAGAGATATTGATTTAAGTGTTTAGGCATTTAGTGGTTTATAGGTTTTATTTAAACAATGAAATATCATAAAAAATAGTTTTTTTATTTTTTCACATTTTCAAAGGTTATAAACTTTGAAAATATAATAATTTTAAATTTTTTTACAAAAGTGAATTCAATATTTAGTTATAATAATCATTATATTTAAATATCATATAACTTCAATATAAATAATTTTATTGATAAATATTCTAATAATGATTAAAAAATAAATTAATAATCTATTATCAATAAAATTGATATTACATAAAATATAATATCAAAACCTAAAATGTTTCAAAATCAAAGCAAAATATAATACTAAATAATAATTATTTATTTTTAAATTTTTATTCTTTTTATAAGCTTATCAATTTTTTGATTAAAAATAATTTTGATATATTATATTTTTAACTCATAATTTATTTTATAATTAATACAAAAATAAAAATAAAAAACTAAATAATCAAAATGAATTTTTAAATTATAATAAAAAAAAATAAAAATGAAATTTATTAATTATTATTTAGGGTATACCGATTTAAAGGATTATCTATATAGAGGTATCAGGATTTTGTAGTTTAGTGATTTAAAGGCTTAGGCATTTAGTGGTGTATATGTTTTATTTTAACAATAGAATAACAAAGAAAAAATATTTTTTTTATTTTTTCACATTTTCAAAGGTTATAACCTTTGAAAATATAATAATTTTAAAATTGTTTTCAAAAGTGAATACAATATTTAGTTATAATAATCATTATATTTATATATCATATAAATTCAATATAAACATTTTTATTGATAAATATTCTAATAATGATAAAAAAATAACTTAATAATCTTTTATTAATAAGATAGATATCAATTAAAATATATTTACAAAACCTAAAATGATTTAGAAGCAAATCAAAATATATTACTATATAATAATTTTTTGTTTTGAAATATTTGTTTTCTTTTAAAAAGTTTATCTATAATTTTTCGATGAAAAATAATTTACATAAATTATATTTATGTAACTCATAAATTATTTTGTAATTAATATTTATATAAAAATAAACAAATAAATATTAAAATGAATATTTAAAATTATAATAAAATAATGATATTTATTTTTTATTATTTAGGGTATACTAGTTTAATTTAAATTATATCTTGTCTTACTAATAATTTATTTTGTAATTAAAATTTATAAAAAAAATAAACTGTTTAATAATTAAAATAAAAATTTAAAATTATACTGAATACAAATAAAAATGAGATTTATGAATTATTATAAGTCATTTAAATTCAATATAAATAATTACATAGCTAGATATTATAATAATGATCAAAAAAAATTTAATAAACTATTATTAATAAGATAGATATTATTTAAAATATATTTGCAAAATCTAAATTTATTCAAAATCAAATTATAATATATTACAAAATAATAATTTTTTTTAATGTTTTTCTTTTTTTATAAGTTTATATTTTAGTTTTTTAAAATAAATTTATTTAAATTATATTTGTCTTACTTATAATTTATTTTGTAATTTATAATTCTATAATAATAAACTAATAAATAATTAAAATAAATATTTAAAATTATAATGAAGACAAATAAAATTGAGATTTATTTTTTATTATTCAGGATATACCGGTTTAATGGTTTAAGTATTTAGGTGTTTTTTAGTTTAGGAGTTTAGTGATTTAATTGTTTAGACCTTTCATGATTTATAGTTTTTATTTAAAGAATTAAAAAACAAAAAATTTAATTTTTTGATTTTTAAAATTTTTGAAGGTTATACCCTTTGAAAATATAATAATTTTTAATTTTTTTTAAATGTGAATATAATATTTAGTTATAATAATCTTAATAATTTTATGTAATGTAAACTAAATATAAATAATTTTATTAATAAATATTATAATAATGATCAATAAATTAATTAATAAACTAGTATTAATAAGAATGATATAAATTAATATATAATTGTAAAATCTAAAATGATTCAAAATCAAAATAAGATATATTAATAAAAAATAATTTTTTATTTTTAAAATTTTGCCTCTTTTTATAAGCATATATATTTTTTTGATGAATAATAAAGTATTTAAATTATATCTGTCTCACTAATAATTTATTTTTAATTAATATCTCTATAAAAATAAACTGATAAATAATTAAAAAGATTATTTAAAATTATAATGAATACTAATAAAAATGAGAATTATGATTTATTATTTAGACTATACTAATATAATGTTTTGAGTATTTATGAGCTCCGGGGATTAGAAGTTTAGTCATTTTAGTATTTAGTCTTATAGTGGTTTATAGGTTTTATTTAAAAAATAAAAAAAAAAGTTTTTTTTATCATTTTTTCTCATTTTTGAAAGTTATAACCTTTGAAAATATAATAATTTTTAATTTTTTTTTAAAAAAGTGAATACAATATGAAGTTAATAATCATAATAATTAAATATCATATAAATTCAATATTAATTATTTTATTTGTATATATTATAATAATGATCATAAAAAATAATAAACAATTATTAATAAGATAAATATTATTTTAAATATATTTGCAAAACCTAAATTGATTCTAAATCAAAGTGAAATACTTTACTAAATATTAATTTAAAATTTTTAAATTTTTATATCCATTTATATGCTTATATATTTTTTGATGAAAAATAAATTTTTTAAATTATATTTGTATCACTAATCATTTATTTTTTAATTTATATTTCTATAAAAATAAACTAATAAATAATTAAGATGTATGTTTAAAATTAGAATGAATACTTATAAAAATGAGATTTATTATTTATTATTCATAGTATACTGGTTTAATGGTTAAATTATTTAGGGGTTTTGTCATTTAAAAGTTTAGCAATTTATGTTTTTATGCATTTAGTGGTTTATAGGTTTTATTTATATAATAAAAATAATTTTTTTTTTATTTTTTTATGATTTTAAAAGGTTATAACCTTTGAAAAGAAAATAATTTTTAAAATTTTATTAAATGTGAATACCATGTATAATTTTATTAATCTTACTAATTATATATCATATAAATTAAATATAAACAATTTTAATGATAGATATTATAATAATGATGAAAAATTATATTAACAAACTATTATTACAAATCTAAATATAAATTAAAATATATTTACATAACACAAAATGATTCTAAATCAAATCAAAATATATTACTAAATAATAATATTTAATTTTTAAAATTTTCCTTCTTTTGTTGAGCTTATTTTTTTTTGATTAAATATAAATTATTTAAATATTATTTGTTTCATTCGAAATTTATTTAGAATTAATTTTTCTAAAAAAATTATACTATAAATAATTAAAATTAATTTTTTAAATTATATTGAATAAAAATATAAATGAGATTTATTATTTAATAAGTAGAATATAGCTATTAAAAATTTATGTATTTAGGGGTTTCGGGGTTTATGAGCTTACTGATTTAAGTAAGTAATCATTTAATGATCTATAGGTTTTATTTAAAAAATGAAATTACAAAAAATTTATTTTTATAATTTTTTCTCATTTTTTAAGGTTATAACTTTTGAAAATATAATAATTTTTAAATTTTTTCCAAAAGTGAAACAATATTTATTTATAATAATAATAATTATATATCATAGAAATTCAATATAAACAATTTTATTGATAGATATTCTAAAAATTATCAAAAAATAAATTAAAAATCTATTATGAATAAGATTGATATTACTTAAAATATAATATCAAAACCTAAAATGATTCAAAAGCAAAGAAAAATATATAAATATTTCTATAGAAATAAACTAATAAATAATTAAAATAAATATTTAAAATTATAATAAATAGAAATAAAAATTAGATTTATTAATTATTAAAAAGTATATAGCAGTTTAATGGTTTATGTATTTAGGCATTACGAGGTTTAGGAGTTTACCGATTTAACTGTCTATGCATTTAGTGGTTATAGTTTTTATTTAAAAAATTAATAAACAAAAAATTTATTTTTATTATTTTTTGATATTTTCAAATGTTATGAACTTTGATAATATAATAATTTTTAAATTTTTTTCAAAAGTGAATTCAATATTTAGTTATAATAATGATTATATTTATATTTCATATAAATTCAATATAAATAATTTTATTAATAAATATTCTAATAATGATCAAAAAATAAATTAATAATCTATTATTAATAAGATAGATATCATTTAAAATATAATTACAAAACCTAAAATGATTCAGAAAGAAAGCAAAATATATTACTATATAATAAATATTTGTATTGAAATTTTTTCTTCTTTTTATAAGTTTATCTATATTTTTTAATGAAAAATAATTTATATAAATTATATTTGTCTAACTCATAATTTATATTGTAATTGATATTTAATAAAAATAAATGAATAAATAATTAAAATGAATATTTTAAATAATAATAAAAAAAATAATATTGAGATTTTTTATTTATTATTTAGGGTATACCAGATTAAAAGGATTATCTATTTTTAGTTTTCGAGATTTTGGAGTTATAGACTAAAGTGTTTAGGCATTTAGTAGTTTATAGGATTCATTTAAATAATGAGATAACAAAAAAATTATTTTTGATATTTTCTCACATTTTCAAAGGTTATAACATTTGAAAATATAATAATTTTAAATTTTTTTAAAAATATGAATACACTTTTTATTAATAAGAATCATTATAATTATAAATAATATAAACTAAATATAAACAATTTTATTGATAGATTTGATATCAATTATCTAGAAATAAATTAATATGTTATTATTAATATGATAGATATAACTTAAAATATATATGCAAAACCTAAAATTATTTAAAATCATAGTAAAATTTAATAACAAATAATAATTTTTGTTTTTTAGTTTTTGCTTGTTTTTATAAGCTTATATTTTTTTTGATGAAAAATAAATTATTTAAATTATAATTAAGGTTTACGAGTATAAAGTTTTAAGTATTTAGGGGCTTTTGTGTTTAGGAGTTTATATATTTAAATGTTTAGGCACTTAGTGGTCTATAAGTTTTATTTAAACAATTATATAAAAAAATATATATTTTTATTTTTTTTCTAATTTTTAAAGGTTATAACCTTTGAAAATATACAAATTTCTAAATTATTTTCAAATGTAAAGATAATATTTCGTTATAATAATCTTAATAAATATAAGTCATTTAAATTTAATATAAATAATCACATTGCTAGATATAATAAAATGATCAATAAATAAATTAATAAACTATTATTAATAAGATAGATATTATTTAAAATATATTTGCAAAATCTAAATTTATTCAAAATCAAAAGTATATATTACTAAATAATATTTTTTTTATTATTTTGCTTTTTTATAAGTTTATATTTTTGTTATTAAAAATAAATTATTTAAATTATATTTGTCTTCATCATAATTTATTTTGCAATTTATAATTTTAAAAAATAAACTAATAAATAATTAAAATAAATATTTAAAATTATAATGAATACGAATAAAATTGAGATTTATTATTTATTATTTAGGATATACAGGTTTAATGGTTTAATTATTTAGGTGTTTTGGGGTTTATTCATTTAAATGTTTATGCCTTAAGTTATTTTATCTAATTTTTGAAAGTTATATCCTTTGAAAATATAATAATTTTTAATTTTTTTTTAAATGTGAATATAATATTTAGTAATAATATGCTTGATAATTATATATAATGTAAAATCAATATAAAAAATTTTATTAATAGATATTATAAGAATGATCAATAAATAAATTAATAAACTATTATTAATTATAATGATATAAATTAAAATATAATTACAAAATCTAAAATTATTCAAAATTAAATTAAAATAATTTACTAAATAATAATATTTTGTTTTAAAAATTTTGCCTCTTTTTATAATCATATATTTTTTTGATGAAAAATAAATTATTTATATTATATCTGACTCACTAATTATTTATTTTTTAATAAAATTTCTTTAAAAAAAACTGATAAATAATTAAAATGAATATTTAAAATTATATTGAATACTAAAAAAAATGAGATTTATGATTTATTATTTAGAGTATACTAATTTAAAGCTTGATGTATTTATGGGCTTCGGGGTTTAGGAGTTTAGTCATTAAGAATTTAGGTATTTTGTGGTTTATAAATTTTATTTAAAAAATCTAATAACAAAAAATTTATTTTTTTATTTTTTTTCTATTTTCAAAGGTAGCCTTTGAAAACTTAATAATTTTTAAATTTTTTTAAAATGTGAAAATTTTATTTTGTTATAATAATCTATATAATAATATATTATGTAAATTGAATATAACTAATTTTTTTTAATAGATATTATGATGACGATAATAAAATAAATTAATAAACTATTATTAATAAGATAGATATTAAATAAAATTTATTTGCAAAACCAAAAATGATTAAAAATCAAAGTAAAATATCTTAATAAGATATATATAAAATAAAACTATTATTAATAAGATAAAATATACAGGTTTAAAAGATTATATATTTAGGAGTTTTGAAATTTAAGAATTTAGTGATTTAAGCGTTTAGGCATTTTGTAGTTTATAGGGTTTATTGAAAAAAAATAACAAAAAAAATTTTTTTGTTATTTTTTCTCATTTTTGAAGGATATAACCTTTAAAACTATAACAATTTTTAAATTTTTTTTAAATGTGAATACTATATTTAATTATGATAATCTTAATAATTATATATCATGTAAATTTAATATAAACAAGTATTTTAATATATATTACAATAAAGATCATACAAAAGATTAATAAACAATTTTTAATAAGATAAATATTGTTTAAAATATATTTACAAAACCTAAAATGATTCAAATCAAAATGAAATATTTAACTAAATATTAATTTTAAATTTTAAAATTTTGTATCCATTTATAAGCTTATATATTTTTAGATGAAAAATAAATAATTTAAATTATATTTGTCTCACTATTAATTTATTTTTTAATTTATATTTCTTAAAAAATAAACTAATAAATAATTAAAATGTATATATAAAATTTTATTGAATACTAATAAAAATGATATTTATGATTAATTATTTAGTGTATACCTATTTAATGGTTTAAGTATATTGTGATTTTGGGGTTAATGAGTTTATTGATTTATATGTTTACACATTTAGGTGTTTAATGGTTGTATTTAATCAATGAAATAACAAAAAATTTATTTTTATGAATTTTCGTGATTTTCAAAGGTTATAACCTTTGAAAATATAATAATTTTTTAATAGTTCTAAAATATGAATACAATACTTAGTTATAAAAATCTTAATAATTATATTTGATGTATATTCAATATAAAAAATTTTATTAATATATATTATTTTGGTGATCAAAAAATAAATTAATAAACTATTATTAATAAGATAGATATTAATAAAAATATATGTGTAGAACCCAAAATAATTCAAAATCAAAGTAAATTATATTACTAAATAAAATTTTAAATTTTTGAAATTTTGTTTATTTTTATAAGCTTATATTTTTTTTATAAAAAATAATTTATTTAAATTATATTTTCTCACTCATTATTTATTTTGTAATTAATATTTTTATAAAAATAAACTAAAAAATAATTAAAATGAATATTTAAAATTATAATGAAAACAAGTAAAATGAGATTTATTATTTTTTATTTAGGTTATATATGTTTAATGGATTAAGTATTTAGGGGGTTTTGGGGTTTAGGAGTCTAGAGATTTAAATGTTTAGGCATTTAGTGGTTTATACGTTTTATTTAAATAATAAAATAATAAAAAAATTATTTTTGTGATTTTTTATCATTTTTGAAGGTTATAACCTTTGAAAAGATAATAATATTTTAATTTTTTTTAAAATGTAAATATAATATTTAGTTATAATAACTTAATAATTATAAGCCATTTTAATTGAATATAATTAATTTTTTCTTCGATATTATAAAAATGATCAAATAATAAATTAATAAACTATTATTAATAAGATTGATCGCAATTAAAATATAATCACAAAATATATATATAATGATTCAAAATCAAAGTAAAATATATTACTAAATAATAATTTTTTGTTTTTAAATTTTTACTTCTTTATATAAGCTTATTTTTTTTCGATTAAAAATAAAGTATTGAAATTATATTTGTCTCACTCATTATTTATTTTGTGATTGATGTTTCTATAAACAATAAACTAATAAATAATTAAAATGAATATTTAAAATTATAATGAATACAAATTAAAATGAGATTTATGATTTATTATATATGGTATACGAGTTTAATGGTTTGATTATTTAGGAGTTTTATCATTTAGGAGTTTAGCAATTTATGTTTTTAGGCATTTAGTGGTTTATAGGTTTTATTTATATGATAAAAATTTAAAATTCTATTTTTGATTTTTCTTTGATTTTCAAAGGTTATAACCTTTGAAAATAAAATAATTTTTAAAATTTTTTGAAATGTGAATACAATGTATAATTATATTAATCATATTAATTATTTATCATATAAATTCAATATAAATAATTTTAATGATAGATATTATAATCATGATCAAACATTAAATTAATAAACTATTATTAATAATATAAATATTAATTAATATATATTTAAATAACACAAAATGATTCAAAATCAAATCAAAATATATTACTAAATAATAATATTTTATTTTTTAAATTTTCCTTCTTTTTATAAGCTTATATTTTTTTCTATTAAAATAAATTATTTAAATAATATTTGTCTCACTGGAAATTTATTTTGTAATTAATTTTTCTAAAAAATTAAACAATAAATAATTAAAATGAATATTTTATATTATAATAAATAGAAATAAAAATGAAATTTATTATTTATTAACTAGTATATACATGTTAAAGGTTTATGTATTTAGGGGTTTCGGGGTTTATGAGCTTAGTGATTTAAGAAAGTAAGCATTTAATTATCTATAGGTTTTATTTAAAAAATGAAATAACAAATAATTTATTTTTATTATTTTTTCTCATTTTTAAGGTTATAATCTTTTAAAATGTAATAATTTTAAAATTTTTTTCAAAAGTGAATTCAATATTTAGTTATAATAATCATTATATTTATATATCATATAAATTCAATAAGAACTATTTTATTGATAAATATTCTAATAATGATCAAAAAAAAAATTAATAATCTATTATTAATAAGATAGATATCAATTATAATATAATTACAAAACCTAAAATGATTCAGAAGCAAAGTAAAATATATTACTATATAAAAATTTTTTGTTTTGAATTTTTTTTTCTTTTAAAAAGTTTATCTATATTATTCTGATGAAAAATAATTTATAAAAATTATATTTGTGTAACTCATAATTTATTTTGTAATTAATATTTATATAAAAATAAACAAATAAAAAATTAAATTTGAATATTTAAAATTAAAATGAAAAAAAATGAGATTTATTCTTTATTATTTAGGATATACCGGTTTAATTTAAATTAGATCTATCTCACTAATAATTTATTTTGTAATTAATATTTCTATAAAAATAAAATGATAAATAATTAAAATTATACTCAATAATTAAAATAATTTATTTTGTTCCTCTCTCAACTCTAGAATGATTGCTAAAGCTCAACCAAAATAATAGGAGCATTTACATTATCTCTAATATGTCTTATCATATTTGATGTTGAATCATTGAGCTATCAAAGGTAATTTGACTAATGTATGCTAACAGACTAAACCAAAGTTGTACCCCTATGTTTTGAAATAGCTAGTTGTTGAAGATGATATTTATTTTGATTATTGTAATTTCTTCTAAAATATCTCTAATGCACACTCTCAAAGCAATTTTTTTAAAACATAGATTACCACTAGAAAAATAACCACCTTGTGGAATATTAAATCAAACTAGCCCTAGGGCGGTTTGAGCAGGGTAAGAAGTATGGGCTCTCTTTCAATCAAGAATCAAAAAATTTACTTTATTGGCATGTCTAAGCCTTTTTTTTATATACTCATGGATATGAAAAGTATCAGTTCTTTTTTTTTATATTAAATGAGTATTGTATACAAGCTCACAATACCCAAAAAGGTGTAAATGAATCATATTCAAATGTATAAAAGGTTTTAATCATTGCTCACAATATTAGTCTTCCATATATATTCTCGAGGTCACAAATCAAAGGAAAAAGGTTTAGTGATATTTCGAATCCCAAGAATGTAAGCTATAGAAAGTTATAAAAGTAGTACTCAAGCTTTAACTATTTCTAGGGTCATGACTTTTTCTCTTGAGGAATGTCCAAAGTTATAATCATTCGTAGTGCAATGACTTTGCAATATAAAGATAAAATGCACAAGCTATAGTCATATCCAAAACTGTGACCCAGTATTATAGTGATTAAATATGTATTCATGATCATTCTTAGTGCCATAACAATATGTTCAACAGAGAGACACAAATTATGGAATATTCTCATCGATATTATTTTGTGTTCTAGAGACAAAATATACAATCATGACCAATGCTAATGCTATAATAATCTAAAGCAAGAAAGAGACTGAATCCATAACTCACCCCTTGAGTCATGACTTTGTCTTACATATATAAAAAGATAAATCTATGACATTTTTAAATGTTGTAAATTTCAATTTAAATTTACCACTTAGTCATTTGATTATAAAAGAGCAAAACATGAGATTTAGGATTTAGGGGTTATGGGTTAGGGTTATAGTTTATGGTATAAGGTTTAAGATTTAAAGTTGAGAGTTTATGGTTTTTTTTTGTTCTTTTTTTTGGAAAATACACACTTTATTTATCATTTAGGCACACAACTTACAGGAGACTAAAGAGCTGACTAATTTAGGCCAACCCACCAAATCCTAATCACCTTAATGATTCTATGCATAAAATACATAAAAAACATAATGCCTAATAATTCCAAGCATACGAATACAACTAAAATCACTTGGCATTCCCAGACTTTAGAGTTGGCATTGAGTTATTATGCCCTCTGCGTCCTTTCCATTCAGAATTGTCCAAGCCTTTTGGAGGAACCTGAATGATGCACCATATTAAAACTATGCAAATATAAGATTGTGCATGTGTGTGACATGCAGCATCAAGTGTTTGCCTATGTCATTGCTATGCAATGGAATACATTTAAAACTGAATACCCATAAATCCACAAGTCCATATCTACGGTACTTTGTCTATTCATTCTCACCTCTGAATTCCACATTCTTGTGTTCCAATGATTTTCAAAAGAGTATATCTTGGGTTAGTGATTTTTTCTCATTTTCATGGTTATAACCATTGAAAATATTATAATTTATAATTTTTTTCAAATGTTAATACAATATTTAATTATAATAATCATAAAAATTAAATATCATGTAAATTCAATATAAATAATTTTTTTGATCGATATTTTAATACTGATTATAAAAGTGATTAATAAACTATTATTAATAAGATAGATATTAATTAAAATATATTTGCAAAACCTAAAACGATTCAAAATAAAAGTAAAATATATTACTAAATAATAATTTTCTATTTTTAAATTTTTGATTCTTTTTATAAGCTTATAATTTTTTTTGATAAAGATAAATTATTTAAATTATATTTGTCTCATTCATAATTTTATTTTGCAATTAATATTTCTATAAAAATAAACTAATAAATAATTAAAATGAATATTAATATTATACTGAATACATATAAAAATGAGATTTATGATTAATTATTTAGGGTATACCGATTTAATGGTTTAAGTATTTAGGAGTTCAGGAGTTTAGTGATTTAAGTGTTTAGGCATTTAGTAGTTTATATGTTTTAATTTAATAATGAAATAACAAAAAAATTATTTTTCAAATTTTTTATCAATTTTGAAGATTATAACCTTTATAAATATAATAATTTTTAAATTCTTTTCAAATGTGAATACATTATTTAGTTATAATAAACTTAATAATTATATATAATGTAAATTAAAAATAAACAATTTTATTGATAGATATTAATAAACTAAATATAAATATAAATATAATAATGATCAAAAAATATATTAAACTATTATTTATTGATAGATATTTATATATTATTTCTAAATACTTAAACCTTTAAAGATGGTTTAAATATTTAAGTATTTAAAAGTTTTGTGGTTTAGGAGTTTATGAATTTAATGGTTTAAGCATTTAGGCATTTAGAAGTTTATAGGTTTTATATAAACAATAAAATAACATAAAATTTATTTTTGTGATTTTATCTCATTTTCAAAGATGATAACCATTAAAAATATAATAATTTTTAAATTATTTTCAATGTAAATATAATATTTAGTTATATAATCTTTATAATTATATATCATGTAAATTCAATATAAACAATTTTATTGATAAATATACTAATAATGTTCAAAAAATATATTTATAATCTATTATTAATAAGATAGATATCAATTAAAATATAATTACAAAACCTAAAATGATTCAGAAGCAAAGCAAATATATTACTATATAATTATTTTTAGTTTTGAAAAATTTTTTCCTTTTAAAAAGTTTATCTATAATTTTTTGATGAAAAATAATTTATATAAATTATTTTTGTCTAGCTCAAATTATTTTGTAATTAATATTTATATATAAATAAACAAATAAATAATTAAAATGAATATTTAAAATTATAATGAAAAAAATGAGATTTATTATTTATTATTTAGGGATACTATTTTAATTTAAATTAGATCTGTCTAACTAATAATTTATTTTGTAATTAATATTTCTATAAAAATAAACTGATAAATAATTAAAATAAAAATTTAAAATTATACTGAATAAAAATTAAAATGAGATTTATGAATTATTATTAATGTTTACCAGTTTATTGGTTTAAGTATTTAATGGTTTTATCGTTTAAGAGTTTAGCGATTTATGTTTTTAGGCATATAGTGCTTTACAGGTTTTATTTAAACAATGAAATAACAAAAGAATATTTTTGATTTTTTTTCACATTTTCAAAGGTAACCTTTGAAAAAATAATAATTTCAAAATTTTTTATAAATGTGAATACAATATTTAGTAATAATAATCATGATAATTATATATAATATAAATTAAATATAAACAATTTTTTTATAGATATGATAACGATTATCAAAAAAATAAATTAATATGCTATTATTAATATGATAGATATCAATTAAAATAATATTAAATAACCTAAAATGATTCAAAAACATTGTAAAATTTATTACTAAATAATAATTTTTTTTTAGTTTTTGCTTCTTTTATAAGCTTATAT
>JAREIK010003602.1:0-121266 GCA_029783825.1 Sapria himalayana | reverse complement strand
AAATAATTAAGATGTATGTTTAAAATTATAATGAATACTAATAAAAATGAGATTTATTATTTATTATAAATCGTATACAAGTTTAATGGTTAATTATTTAGGGGTTTAATCGTTTTAGAAGTTTAGTAATTTATATTTTTAGGCATTTAGGGTTTATAGGTTTTATTTATATAATAAAAATAAAAACAATTTTTTTTTTGATTTTTTTGATTTTTTCTTGATTTTCAAAAGGTTTATAAACCTTTGTAAGAAAATAATTTTAAAAATTTTTTGAAATGTGGGAATACCATGTATAATTATATTAATCTTACTAATTATATCATATAAATTCAATATAACAATTTTAACGATAGTATTTTAATAATGATTGCAAAATTGAATTAACAAACTATTATTAAAAATCTAAATATTAATTAAAATATTATTTACATAACACAAAATGATTCAAAATCAAATCAAAATATATTACTAAATAATAATATTTAATTTTTAAATTTGTTCTTCTTTTTTTAAGCTTATATTTTTTTGATTAAATAAAATTAGTTAAATTTTATGTCTTATTCGAAATTTATTTTGAATTAATTTTTCTAAAAAATTAAACTATAAATAATTAAAATGAATATTTAAAATTATAATAAATAGAAATATAAATGAGATTTATAATTTAATAAGTAAAATATAGCTATTAAAAAGTTTATGTATTAAGAGTTTTCGGGGGTTTATGAGCTTACTGATTTAAGTAAGTAGTCATTTAATGATCTATAGATTTTATTTAAAAAATAAAATAACAAAAAATTTATTTTTATTATTTTTTCTCATTTTTTTAAGTTTATCACCTTTGAAAATATAATAATTTTTAAATTTTTTTTCAAAAGTGAATACAATATTTATTGATAATAATCATAATAATTATATATCATATAAATTCAATATAAACAATTTATTGATAGATATTCTAATAAGTATCAAAAAATAAATTAAATATCTATTATGAAAAAGATTGATATTACTTAAAATATAATATCAAAACCTAAAATGATTCATAAGCAAAGCAAAATATATTACTAATAATAATTATTTGTTTTTAAAATTTTTATTCATTTTATAAGCTCATCTAGTTTTGATGAAAAATAATTTTTATAAATTATATTTTTAACTCATAATTTATTTTATAATTAATACAAGAATACAAATAAAAAACTAAAAATCAAAATAATTTTTTTAAATTATAATGAAAACAAACAAAAATGAAATTTATTAATTATTATTTAGAGTATACAAGTTTAAAAGATTATCTATATAGGGGTATCGGGATTTCATAGTTTAATGATTTAAGTGTTAAGGCATTTAGTGGTGTATAAGTTTTATTTAAACAATGAAATAATAAAAAAATATTTTTTTTTATTTTTTCACATTTTCAAAGGTTATAACCATTGAAATATTATGAGACACAAAGGGGTACAACTTTGGTTTAGTCTGTTAGCGTACATGATTCAATTAACTTTGATAGCCCAGTTATTCATCATAAAATATTATGAGACATAATAGAGATAAAGTAAAAGATCCTATTATTTTGGTTAGAGCTTTAGCAATCTTTCTAGAGTTGAGAGAGGAACAAAATAAATTATTTTTATTATTCAGTATAATTTAAATTTTTAATTTATTTATTTATCAGTTTATTTTTATAGAAATATTAATTATAAAATAAATTATTAGTGAGATGGATCTAATTTAAATTAAACTGTATATCCTAAATAATAAAGAATAAATCTCATTTTTTTTAATTTTAATTTTAAATATTCAAATTTAATTATTTAATTATTTATTTTTATATAAATATTAATTACAAAATAAATTATGAGTTATAAAAATATAATTTATATATATTATTTTTCATCAAAATAATATAGATAAACTTTTTAATAGAAAAAAAAATTTAAAAACAAAATATTATTATATAGTAATATATATCACTTTGCTTCTAAATCATTTTAGGTTTTGTAAATATATTTTAATTGATATATTTCTTATTAATAATAGATTATTAAGTTATTTTTACATCATTATTAGAATTTTTATCAATAAAAATGTTTATATTGAATTTATATGATATATAAATATAATGATTATTATAACTAAATATTGTATTCACTTTTGAAAAAGATTTTAAAATTATCAAATTTTCAAAGGTTATAACCTTTGAAAATATGAAAAAATAAATAAATTTTTTGTTATAAAATTATTTAAATAAAAACTATAGATCATTAAATGCTTACTTACTTAAATCAGTAAGCACATAAATCCCAAAACCGATAAATACATAAACCTTTTAACAGCTATATACTACTTAATAAATAATAAATCTCATTTTTATTTCTATTTATTATAATTTTAAATATTCATTTTAATTATTTATAGTTTAATTTTTTAGAAAAATTATTTACGAAATAAATTGAGTGAGACAATATTATTTAAATAATTTGTTTTAATAAAAAAAAAATATAAGCTTATAAAAAGAAGGAAAATTTTAAAAATTAAATATTATTATTTAGTAATATATTTTGATTTGATTTTTAATCATTTTGTATTTTTTAAATATATTTTAATTAATATTAATATTATTAATAATAGTTTATTAATTTAATTTTTGATCATTATTATAATATCTATCATTAAAATTATTTATATTGAATTTATATGCTATATAATTAGTAAGATTAATATAATTATACATGGTATTCACATTTCAAAAAATTTTAAAAATTATTTTAATTTCAAAGGTTATAACCTTTGAAAATCAGAAAAAATTAAAAATAGAATTTTAAATTTTTATTATATAAATAAAACCTATAAACCACTAAATAATTAAACCATTAAACCGGCATACCATATATAATAAATCATAAATCTCATTTTAATTTGTATTCATTATAATCTTAAATATTCATTTTAATTATTTATTAGTTTATTTTTTATAGAAATATCAATCACAAAATAAATAATGAGTGAGACAAATATAATTTTAATAATTTATTTCTAATAAAAAAAAAAGCTTATATAAAGAAGTACAAATTTAAAAACAAAAAATTATTATTTAGTAGTATATTTTACTTTGATTTTGAATCATTATATATAAGTTTTGCAATTATATTTTAAATGTGATCAATCTTATTAATAATAAGTTATTAATTTATTATTTGATCATTTTTATAATTTCAAACAATAAAATTACTTATATTCAATTACAATGTCTTATAATTATTAAGTTATTATAACTCAATATTATATTTACATTTGAAAAAAATTTAAAAATTATTATATTTTCAAAGGTTATAACCTTCAAAAATGATAAAAAATCACAAAAATAATTTTTTGTGATTTTATTATTTAAATAAAACTTATAAACCACTAAATGACTAAACATTTAAATCTCTATACTCCTAAACACCAAAACCTCCTAAATACTTAAACCATTAAACCTATATAACCTAAATAATTAATAATAAATCTCATTTTTATTTGTATTCATTATAATTTTAAATATTCATTTTAAATATTTTATAGTTTATTTTTAATGAAATATTAATTACAAAATAAATAATGAGTGAGACAGAGATAATTTAAATATATTATTTTTTATGAAAAAAATAAGCTTATAAAAAAATCAAAATTTGAAAAATTTAAAATTTTCTTCGTAATATAATTTACATTGATTTTAAATTATTTTAGGTTCTGCAAATATATTCTAATTTATATCTATCTTATTTATAATAGTTTATTAATTTATTTTTTATCATTATCATAATATATATTAATACATTTTTTTATATTGAATCTACAAAAAATATAATTTTTAAGAATATTATAACTATGTATTGTATTCATATTTTAGAACTATTAAAAAATTATTATATTTTTAAAGGTTATAACCATTGAAAATCACGAAACTTCATAAAAATAAATTTTTTGTTATTTCATTGATTAAATAAAACCTATAAACAGGAAAATGTGTGAACATAAAAATCAATAAACTTTTTA
This sequence comes from Sapria himalayana, assembly GCA_029783825.1. Classification (NCBI taxonomy): domain Eukaryota; kingdom Viridiplantae; phylum Streptophyta; class Magnoliopsida; order Malpighiales; family Rafflesiaceae; genus Sapria; species Sapria himalayana. Next base: position 117,228 of record JAREIK010003602.1, on the reverse strand, counting down.
ACCCCAAAACCACAAAAAACTTAAACAATTAAATAGTTATACCCTAAATAATAAATCCTAAATCTCATTTTTTTAGTATTCAATATAATTTTAAATATCAATTTTAATTATTTATTAGTTTAATTTTATAGAAATATAAATTAAAAAACAAATTATTAGTGAGACAAATATAATTTAAATAATTTATTTTTTATCAAAAAATATATAGGCTTATAAATGGATACAAAAATTTATAAATTTAAAATTATTATTTAGTAAAATATTTCACTTTGATTTTGAGTCATTTTAGGTTTTTCAAATATATTTTAAACAATACTTATCTTATTAATAATAGGTTATTACTTTTTTATGTTCATTATTATAATAAATAACAATAAAATAGTTTAAATTGAATTTATATTATATATAATTATTATGATTATTATAACTTCATATTGTATTCACTTTTCAAAAAAAAATTTAAAAATTATTATATTTTCTAAGGTTATAACCTTCAAAAATAAGAAAAAATAACAAAAATAAATCTTTTGTTATTTTAGTTTTTATATAAAACCTATAAAACACTAAATGACTAAATACTAAAATGACTAAACTCTTAAACCCTGAAGCTCATAAATACTTAAAACATTAAAATTAGTATAGTCTAAATAATAAATCATAAATCACATTTTTATTAGTATTCATTATGATTTTAAATATTCATTTTAATTATTTATCAGTTTATTTTTATAGAAATATTAATTACAAAATAAATTATTAGTGAGACATATATAATTTAAATAATTTATTTTTCATCGAAAAAAATCCTTATAAAAAGAGGCAGAAATTTAAAAATTAAAAATTATTAGTTAATAATATATCTTATTTTGATTTTGAATAATTTAAGATTATAAAATTATATTTTAATTTATATAATTCTTATAGATACAAATTTTTAATTTATTTATTGATCATTATTATAATATCTATCAATCAAATTATTTATATTGAGTTTACATTATATAAACTTAAAATTATTATATTTTCAAAAGTTACAACCTTCAAAAATTAAAAAAAATCAAAAAATTAAATTTTTTGTTTTTTAATTCTTTAAATAAAAACTATAAATCACTAAAGGTCTAAACAATTAAATCACTAAACTCATAAACCACAAAATACCTAAATACTTAAACTATTAAACCGGTATATCCTGAATAATAAATAATAAATCTCAATTTTATTTGTATTCATTATGATTTTAAATATTCATTTTAATTATTTAGTAGTTTATTATTATAAAATTATAAATTACTAAATAAATTATGAGTAAGAAAAATATAATTTGAATAATTTATTTTTAATAACAAAAATATAAACTTATAAAAAAAAGCAAAATATTAAAAAAATTATTATTTAGTAATATATTTTACTTTGATTTGAATAAATTTATATTTTGCTAATACTTTTTAAATAATAACTATTTTATTAATAATAGTTTATTAATTTATTTTTTGATCATAATTATAATATCTAGCAATATAATTATTTATATTGAATTTAAATGAATTATTAATTATGAAGTTTATTATAAATAAAAATTATATTTACATTTGAAAAAAATTTAAAAATTATTATATTTTCAAAGGATATAATCTTAAAAAATTAAAAAAAAAATAATAAAAATAAATATTATGCTATATCATTATTTAAATAAAACTTATAAATCACTAAATGCCTAAATACTTAAACATCTAAACTCCTAAACATAAAAGCCCCTATATACTTAAACCTTTAAACTCATAAACCTTAAATATAATTTAAATAATTTATTAAAATATTAATTACAAAATAAATTATGAGTAATACAAATATAATTTAAATAATTTAATTTTCATCAAAAAAATATATAAGCTTATAAAAATAAGCAAAAACTAAAAAAACAAAAATTTTTATTTAGTAATAAATTTTACTTGGATTTTGAATAATTTTATGTTTTATAATTATATTTTTATTTTAATTCATCATAATAATAATAACATATTAATTTATTTTCTGATAATTGATATCATATCAATCTATTAAATTGTTTATATTTAGTTTATATTATAAATAATTATAATGATTATTATTACTAAATATTGTAATCATATTTTTAAAAAATCTTTATGTATTTAGGGGTTTCGGGGTTTATGAGCATACTAATTTAAGTAAGTAAGCAGTTAATGGTCTATCGGTTTTATTTAAAAAATAAAATAACTAAAAATTTATTTTTATTATTTTTCTCATTTTTTAATATTATAAACTTTGAAAATATAATAATTTTTAATTTTTTTTCAAATGTGAATACAATATTTATTTATAATAATCATAATAATTATATATCTTATAAATTCAATATAAACAATTTTATTAATAGATATTGTAATAATTATCAAAAAATTAATTAAAAATCTATTATGAATAAGATTGATATTACTAAAAATTTAATATCAAAACCTAAAATGATTCAAAATCAAAGCAAAATATATTACTAAATAATATTTATTTGTTTTTAAATTTTTCTTTTTATAAGCTTATCAATTTTTTCAATAAAAATAATTTTTATAAATTATATTTTTAACTCATAATTTATTTTATAATTAATACGTATATAAAAATAAAAAACTAAACAATCAAAATGAATTTTTAAAATTATAATGAAAAGAAATAAAAATGAAATTTATAATTATTATTTAGGGTCTACCAATTTAAAGGATTATCTATATAGAGGTATCGGGAATTTGTAGTTTATTGATTTAAATTCTTTGGCATATAATGGTATATAGGTTTTATTTAAACAATAAAATAATAAAGAAAAAATATTTTTTTTTATTTTTTCACATTTTCAAAGGTTATAACCGTTGAAAATATAATAATTTTAAAATTTTTTTAAAATGTGAATACAATATTTAGTTATATTAATCATTATATTTATATATCATATTAATTAAATATAAACATTTTTATTGATAAAAATTCTAATAATGATGAAAAAATAACGTAATAATCTATTATTAATAAGATAGATATCAATTAAAATATAATTACAAAACCTAAAATGATTCAGAAGCAAAGCAAAATATATTAATATATAATAATTTTTTGTTTTGAAATTTTTTTTTCTTTTAATAAGTTTATCTATAATTTTTTGATGAAAAATAATTTACATAAATTATAGTTATGTCACTCATTAATTATTTTGTAATTAATATTTATATAAAAATAAACAAATAAATAATTAAAATAAATATTTAAAATTATAATTAAAAATAATGAGATTTATTATTTATTATTCAAGGTATACCGGTCTAATTTTAATTAGATCTGTCTTACTCATAATTTATTTTGTAATTAATATTTGTATAAAAATAAACTAAAAATTAATTAAAATAATAATTTAAAATTATACTGAATAAAAATATAAATGATATTTATGATTTATTATTAGTGTATACTAGTTTAATGGTTTAAGTAATTAAAGGTTTTGTCTTTTAGGAGTTTAGTGATTTAGGTTTTAGGAATTTAATGGTTTATTAGTTTTATTTAATCAATAAAATAACAAAAAAAATTTTGTAATTTTTTTTGATATTCATAGCTTATAAACTTTGAAAATATAATAATATTTAAAATTTTTAGAACTGTGAATATAATATTTAGTTATAATAATATTAAAAATTATATATCATATAAATTCAATATAAATAATTCTATTGATAGATATTATAATATTGATCAAAAATTAAATTAATAAACTATTAATAATAAGATAGATATTAATTAAAGAATATTTACAAAACCTAAATTGATTCAAAAATAAAGTAATATGTATTACTAGATAATAATTTTTAATTTTTAAATTTTTACTTCTTTTATAACCGTATATATATTTTTTGATTAAAAATAAATTTTTTAAATTATATGTGTCGCACTCATAATTTATTTTGTAATAAAAATTTCTTTAAAAATAAACTAATAAATAATTAAAATGAATATTTAAAATAATAATAAATTGAAATAAAAATTCAATTTATTAATTATTAAGTATTATATAGTTGTTTAATGGTTTATGTATTTATTCATTACGGGGTTTAAGAGTTTTTAGATATAATTGTGTATGAATTTAGTGGTTTATAGGTTTTATTTAAAAAATAAAATAAAATAAAATTTATTTTTATTATTTTATTATATTTTCAAAGGTTATAGCCTTTGAAAATATAATAATTTTTAAATTTTTTTGAAAAGTGAATTCAATATTTATTTATAATAATGATTATATTTATATATCATATAATTCAATATAAACAATTTTATTGATAAATATTCTAATAATGATCAAAAAATAAATTAATAAACAATTATTAATAAGATAGATATCAATTAAAATATAATTACAAAATCTATAATGATTCAGAAGGAGAGAAAAATATATTACTATATAATAAATTTTAGTTTTAAAATTTTTTATTCTTTTTATAAGTTTATCTATATTTTTCGATGAAAAATAATTTATATAATTTATTTTTGTCTAACTCATAATTTATTTTGTAATTACCATATAAATAAAAATAAACGAAAAAATAATTAAAATGAATATTTAAAATTATAAAGAAAAAAATAATATTGAGATTTATTATTTATTATTTAGGGGTACCGGTTTAAAAGGATTATTATTTATATTTTAGGGTTTTAGAGATTTAGGAGTTATTGAATTAAGTGTTTAGGCATTCAGTGGTTTATAGGTTTTATTCAAACAATGAAATATAAAAAAATATATATTTTTTTATTTTTTCACATTTTCAAAGGTTATAAACTTTGAAAATATAATAATTTTAAATTTTTTTTCAAAAGTGAATTCAATATTTAGTTATAATAATCATTATATTTAAATATCATATAAATTCAATATAAACAATTTTATTGATAAATATTCTAATAATGATCAAAAAATAAATTAATAATCTATTATTAATAAGATAAATATCAATTAAAATATAATTATTAAACAAATAATGATTCAGATGCAAAGCAAATTATATTATTATATGATAATTTTTTGTTTTAAATTTTTTTTATTTTAATAAGTTTATCTATTTTTTTTGATGAAAAATAATTTATATAAATTATAATTGTCTAACTCATAATTTTTTTTGTAATTAATATTTATATAAAAATAAACAAATAAATAATTAAAATGAATATTTAAAATTATAATGAAAAAAATAAAAATGAGATTTATTGTTTATTATTTAGGATATATCTGATTAAAAAAATTATGTATTTAGGGTTTTCGAGATTTAGAAGTTATTCATTTAAGTATTTAGGCATTTAGTCATTTATAGGTTTTATTTAAACAATGAAATAACAAATAAAGTATTTTTTATATTTTTTCAAATTTTCAAAGATTATAACCTTTGAAAATATAATAATTTTAAAATTTTTTAAAAATGTGAATACAATATTTAGTAATAATAATTATTATAACAATATATAATATAAACTAAATATAAACAATTTTATTGATAGATATTATATCAATTATCAAAAATTAAATTAATAAACTATTATTAATATCATAGATATAAATTAAAATTTAATTACAAAAACTAAAATGATTAAAAATCAATGTAAATTTATTACTAAATAATAATTTTTGTTTTTTATTTTTTGCCTCATTTTATAAGATTATATTTTTTTTTTTGATAAAAAATAAATTATTTAAATTAAATTAGTATCACTCATAATTTATTTTGTAATTAATATTTCAATAAATTATATAAATTATATTTAAGGTTTACGAGTTTAAAGGTTTAAGTATTTAGGGGCTTCGGGGTTTAAGAGTTTAGAGATTTATGTGTTTAGGTATTTAATGGTTTATAAGTTTTATTTAAACAATAATATAATAAAAAATATATTTTTTGTTATTTTTTCTCATTTTTGAAATTTATAACCTTTGAAAATATAACAATTTTTAAATTTTTTTAAATGTATATACTATATTTAGTTATGATAATAATAATAATTATATATCATATAAAATCCAATATAAACAATTATATTGATAGATAATATATTAATGATCAAAAAATAAACAATTATAAATAAGATATATATTATTTAAAATATATTTGCAAAACCTAAATTTATTAATAATCAAAGTAAAATAAATTACTAAATAATCATATTTTTGATGTTTTTCTTCTTTTTATAAGTTTATATTTTTTGTTCTTAAAAGTATATAATTTAAATTATATTTGTCTTCCTCATAATATATTTTGTAATTTATAATTAAAATGAATATTAAAATTATATTACTAAATAAAAGTGAGATTTATTAATTATTATTCAAGATATACAGTTTTAATGGTTTAGGTATTTAGGTGTTTTTGAGTTTAGTGATTTAAGTTTTTATGCCTTAAGTGATTTATAGTTTTTATTTAAAGAATGTAAAAACAAAAAATTTAATCTTTTCTTTTTTTTTTAATTTTTGAAGGTTATAAACATTGAAAATATAATAATTTTTGATTTTTTTTTAAATGTGAATATAATATTTAGTTATAATAATCTTAATAATTATATATAATATAAACTCAATATAAATAATTTTATTAATAGATATTATAATAATGATCAATAAATAATTAATAAACTATTATTAAAAAGAATGATATAAATTAAAATATAAATGCAAAATATAAAATGATACAAAATCAAAATAAAATATTTTACTAAATAATAAATTTTTGTTTTTAAAATTGTGTCTATTTATTATAAGCTTATATTTTTTTGATGAAATATAAATTATTTAAATTATATCTGTCTCACTAATAATTTATTTTGTAATTAATATTTCTATAAAAATAAACTGATAAATAATTAAAATAAAAATTTAAAATTATACTGAATAAAAATAAAAATGAGATTTATGATTTATTATTAATGTATACCAGTTTAATGGTTTTGAGATTTAAAATTTTTTAAAATGTGAACACAATATTTATTTGTAATATTATTAATAATCATACATCATATAAATTCAATATAGATAATTTTATTGATAGTTATTATAATAATGATCAAAAATTAAATTAATAAACTATTAATAATAAGATAGATATTAATTAAAAAATATTTACAAAACACAAATTGATTCAAAATTAAAGTAAAAAATATTACTGAATAATAATTTTTAATTTTTAAATTTTACTTCTTTTATAAGCGTATATATATTTTTTGATTAAAGATAAATAATTTAAATTATATTTGTCTTACTCATAATTTATTTTGTAATAAATATTTCTATAAATATAAACTAATAAATAATTAAATGAATATTTAAAATTATAATAAGTAGAAATAAAAATTAGATTTATTAATTATTATGTATTATATAGTAGTTTAATGTTTTATGTATTTAGGTATTACGGGGTGTAGGAGTATACTGATTTAATTGTGTATGCATTTAGTGGTTTATAGGTTTTATTAAAAAAATAAAATAACAAATAATTTATTTTTATTATTTTATGATAATTTCAAAGGTTATAACCATTGAAAATATCATAATTTTATAATTTTTTTCAAAAGCGAATTCAATATTTGTTATAATAATCATTATATTTATATATCATATAAATTCAATATAAATAATTTTAGTGATTAATATTCTAATAATGATCAAAAAATAAATTAATAATCTATTATTTATATGATAGATATCAATTAAAATATAATTACAAAACATATTTTACATAAATTATATTTGTCTAACTCATAATTTATTTTTTAAATAATATTTATATAAAAATAAACAAATAAATAATTAAAATTAATATTTAAAATTATAATGAAAAAAAAATGAGATTTATTATTTATTATTTAGGGTATACTGGTTTAATTTCATTTATATCTATTAATATAATTGTTTATATTGAATTAACATAATATATAATTATTAAGATTATCATAACTAAAGATAGAATTCACATATAAAAAAAATTTAAAAATTATTATATTTTCTAAGGTTATAACCTTCAAAAATGAGAAAAAATAACAAAAATAAATTTTTTGTTATATCATTGTTTAGATAAAACTCATAAACCATTAAATGCCTAAATACATAAATTTCTAAACTCCTAAACCCCGAAGCCCCTAAATACCTAAACCTTTAAACTCGTAAACCTTGAATATAATTTAAATAATTTATAGAAATATTAATTAAAAAATAAATTATGAGTGATACAAATATAATTTAAATAATATATTTTTCATCAAAAAAATATATAAGCATATATAATGATGCAAATACTAAAAAAAATTATTATTAGTAATAAATTTTACTTTGATTTTGAATCATTTTAGGTTTTTAAATTATATTTTAATTTAGATCTATCATAATAATAATAGTTAATTAATTAATTTTTTGATAATTGATATAATATTTATCAATAAAATTGTTTATATTTATTTTATATTATATACAGTTATAATAATTATTATTACTAAATATTATATTCACATTTTTAAAAAATTTTAAAATTATTATATTTTCAAATGTTATGACTTTTTAAATTTTGAAAAAATATCAAAAGTAAATTTTTTGTTATTTCATTGTTAAAATAAAAGCTATAAACCATTAAATGCCTAAATACTTAAATCAATAACTTTTAAATCTCGAAAACCCTAAATAGATAAATTTTTTTAAACACGTATATCCTAAAAAATAAATAATAAATCTAATTTTTATTATTTTCATTATAATTTTAAATGTTCATTATAATTATTTATATGTTTATTTTTATATAAATATTAAATACAAAATAAATTATAAGTTATAAAAATATAATTTATATAAATTATTTTTCAACAAAAAAAATATAGATAAACTTATTAAAAGAAGAAAAAAATTAAAGACAATAAATTATTATGTAGTAAATTTTACGTTGTTTCTGAATCATTTTAGGTTTTGTAATTATATTTTAATTGATATCTAGCTTATTAATAATAGATTATTAATTTATTTTTGATCATTATTAGAATATTTATCATTAAAAATATTTATATTTAATTTATATGATATATAGATTTCATAATTATTATAACTAAATATTGTATTCACATTTGAAAAAAATTTAAAATTATTATATTTTCAAATATTATAACCTTTGAACATGTGAAAAAACAAAAAATAAATATATTTTTTTATTATTTCATTGTTTAAATAAAACCTATAAATCACGAAATGCCTAAACACTTAAATCACAAAACTACAAAATACCGATACCCCTATATAGATAATCGTTTAAAAAGGTATCCCCTAAATAATTATTAATAAATCTCATTTTTATTTGTTTTCATTTTAATTTAAAAAATTTATTTTGATTGTTTAGTTTTTTATTTATATATATATATTAATTATAAAATAAATTATGAGTTAAAAATATAATTTATAAAAATTATTTTTCATCAAAAAATAGAAAAGCTTATAAAAAGAATACATTTTTAAAAATAAATAATTATTATTAAGTAATATATTTTACTTTGCTTTTGAATCATTTTAGGTTTTGATATTATATTTTAAGTAATATAAATCTTATTCATAATAGATTTTTAATTTATTTTTTGATAATTATTAGAATATCTATCAAAAAAATTGTTTATATTGAATTTATATGATATATAATTATTATGATTATTATAAATAAATATTTATTCACTTTTGAAAAAATTTTAAAAATTATTATATTTTCAAAGGTTATAAACTTTGAAAATATCAAAAAATAATAAAAAAAAGTTTTTTTTTATCTTATTTCTTAAATAAAACCTATAAACCACTAAATGCAAACACAGTGAAATCAGTAAACTTTTAAACCTCGTAATGCGTAAATACGTAAACCATTAAACTGATATATACTACTTAATAATTAATAAATCTAATTTTTATTCTATTTATTATAATTTTAAATATTCATTTTAATTATTATTAGTTTATTTTTATAGAAATATTTATTACAAATTAAATTATGAGAACGTCATATATATTTTAATTAATTTATTTGTGATCAAAGATAATATATGCTTATAAAAGGAGTAAAAATTTAAAAATTAAAAATTATTATCCAATAATATATTTTACTTGAATTTTGAACAATTTGGGTTCGTAAATATTTTTTAATTAATATCTATCTTATTATTAATAGTTTATTAATTTAAATTTTTATAATTATTATATTATCTATCAATAAAATTGTTTATATTGAATTTATATGATATATAATTATTTATAATATTAAAACTAAATATTGTATTCACATTTCAAAAAATTGTAACTATTATTATTTTTTCAAAGGTTATAACCTATGAAAATGATAACAAATTATAAAAATTTTTTTTGTTATTTTATTTTTTTATATAAAACTTATAAACCACTAAAAGCCTAGAAACATACATCGCTAAACTCCTAACGACAAAACCTCTAAATACTTAAACTATTAAACTGGTATACAATAATAATAAATCTTAAATCTCATTTTAATTTTTATTCAGTATAATTTTAAATTTTTTTATTAATTATTTATCAGTTTATTTTGATAGAAATATTAATTACAAAATAAATTATTAGTGAGACGGATCAAATTTAAATTAAACCTGTATCCCTAAATAATCAATAATCAATAATAAATCTCAATTTTTTAATTATAATTTTAAATATTAATTTTAATTATTTATTTGTTTATTTATATATAAATATTATTTACAAAATAATTAATGAGTTAGACAAATATAATTTATATAAATTATTTTTCATTAAAAATATATAGTTAAACTTATTAAAAGAAGAAAAGATTCAAAAACAAGAAATTATTATATAGTAATATATTTGTCTTTGCTTCTAAATCATTTTAAGTTTTGTAATTATAATTTAATTAATATCTATGTTATTATTAATGGGTTATTAATTTATTATTTGATTATTATTAGAATGTTTATCAAAAAAATTGCTTATATTGAATTTATATAATATATAAAAATAATGATTAGTATAACTAAATATTGTATTCACATTTGAAAAAAATTTAAAAATTATTATATTTTCAAAGGTTATAACCTTTGAAAATATAAAAAAATAATAAAATTTTTTTTTTGTTATTTTATTTTTTAAATAAAACCTATAAACCACTAAATGCTAGTGGTTCTCATGGGACGGGACATGATGGGGATTAAAAATCTCGAGTCCATTCCCACAGCTCGGAGATTTTTTTTTTTGAAGATCCACACTTGTCCCATAGGTTGAAAATATCGGGACAGGACAGGATGGAGATCCGGGATTTTGGTTAGGATAAAACGGTTCGGGGACGGGACGGAGTTCGGACATTTTTTTTCAATTTATTTTCTTCAAACCGGCCAAGTTAGTTGATGTCGAAACCTTTTGTTGTGCCATTTATCATTCTTTAGTTATGTATCTTTCAAACTCAAATTGAGACAATTTTGTTTTGTCAATAGGATGAAAACCACAAACGAGTTCCATTACCTTGTCAAAAGCTTTGATGTGCAGAAAAGGATTGAAATGGTAAATAGAACGGGACCGAGATGTGTGCTTAATTTGCTTCTTTGTTTTTTCACAAGTTGGCTTTGTTCAGCCGAGTGAAAGTTAACCATAATAGCAATACTTCATTTTTTAAACAATTACTTAAAATATTTAGGAATAACTAAAGATGACCACAAACATTGGTGGCATCAATTACTACTTAAGTAATTGCTAAAATTAGGCAGCTTAATATAACAAAAAAAATACAACTAATAATACCATGATAATAATCATTTCAAAGGTCCGTCCCGAAACAGCAACGAAAATCCAAACCCAATTAATTATCTATTCTACAACTCCTCCCTTTCTTCCTCCACTATAGAAGGAAAACCATAGATGAAAATGTGTTAATCATGTAGACATAAATTTTTAAGATGAAAAAGTAATAAAAAAACAAAATATTACCTTATAAAATTTAATACACCCATTCAAATTTAGTTGGCCAACTATAGTTGGAAGAATATTTGCATCTTGTGACCTCTCTGAAAAATGTAATAGAACGATATTTTTATTAAATTGAATGAATAAAATAAGTAGAAGTGAAATTAAACATTACAAGATTTGTATACTAACCTGATTCATTATCATTAAGGTCTTGAACTAATTGTTTAATTTCAATAGGTTTGTTTGAACTTCTCAACCAATCTTGTAGACATATGAGAACTTCAGCTGTAATAGGTGTTAAAGAACTCCTAAATTTATCTAAAGTTCTCCCCCCTGTGATAAATGTAGATTCGTAGGCCACAGAAGATGCTTGGATAGCAAATACATCCCTTGCTACATTTGCTAAAGAAGGATACCTAACCTCATTTACCTTCCACCAGTTTAGAAGATCAAAATCAATTCTATTTTTTTCAAGTTTGTCCTCCAAGCACCTATCCCACTCTTCCAAAGCTGCAACTTCTTGTTCTTTCTCCAATTCAACAAAAAAAATTATCAACATAAGTATCACCACCATCAAAGAAATCATCATTTTTATTCAACACAGTAGAAGATAAATCATCTTCTTTTAATTCATCTTCATTTAAATTTTTATAATCATCCAACATCTCATTTAAAGCATTTATAACCTTTTTCACCAAATTTTTAGCCAATTCCTCTCCATAATTCTAAGTGTACTTAACCTTGAGATATTTGATCTTATATCTAGGATCTAAAACTACTGCTACAAAAATCATAATATTTGTTGACTGAAGAGAACCCCAATATTTGTTGAATTTATGCCTCATTTTAATACCTATTTCAGACACCATTGTATCTCTACTATTTTCACAAAGCTCAATTTTTTTAAAATTCGAATAATCTCTGGAAAATAAATACTAGAGGTAGAATATTATGAGCCAGAAAATTTACGAGTTACCTCATACAAAGTTTTCAAGAAACGAGCCAAGATTTTGGCGTTTGTTTAGTCTCTCTCAGTTGGAACATTTAAACCAAACTCCTTCAAAACCCTTTTGTCTTTGACCTCCAACTTATCAAATTATTTTTGAAATTTTATATCAATTTGTAGCATTAAATAAGTTGAATTCCATCTTGTAGGACAATCTAATTACAATGAAGATCCATATGTCAAGTTTGCTTCTTCAACACATAACTTAAACATATATAATCTTTTAGGACTGCTCCTCACATATTTCACCACACCTCTAATTTTTTGAATAGCACCCTCAACTACTGCAATGCCATCTCTATCAATTAAGTTTAGGATATGAGCAAAACATCTTATATGAAAATGCTCACCTCCCAAAGGTACAACACTTTTCTTCCCAAGCCTTTTTTTCAATTGTTCAACTGCAACATCATTATTTTATGCATTGTCAACAGTAATGCAAATCAACTTTCTAAAACCCCATTCATTCATGGAAAACTCAATAGCATTTCTAATATAAACTCTAGAATGACTTTAAATTACACAAAAGTTTAAAATCCTTTTATCCATATTCCATTGAGAATCAATGAAATGGACAGTCAAACATATATAAGACAAATTTTGAATGCTAGTCCAAGTGTCGGTAGTCAATGAAACTCTACAACAATGAGATGATATGTTATCAAATAATTTATTCTTTTCCTTCACAAACAAAGAAAAACAATCACTCAATATAGAGTGCCTAGATGGAATTTTAAATTGAGGCACACTAACTTCACAAAACTCTTTAAACTCATCCCTCTCAACAAAACAAAAAGGCAATTCATCTTTTATGATCATTTTCACCAAAGCCTCTCTAACTAGTTGTTGATCAAATTGCCAACAAGTTAATTTGTTATTCTATGAGCTAGTACCTTTAGTGAAACTCAACAAAGATTGTGACTTGTCTTTACCTTTGGGTGGAAATTTCCAACAAGTCTTTCTCAAGTATTTTCATAAACCCGAAGTACCTTGATCACTTTTTGCCAAATATTCTTTCATACACCATTAACAAGATTCCTACTAGTTTCATTTCCATCTGAATCAACTAATATCTCATAAGTTTCCCAAACAGCAGACTTATACTTTTTATGAGCTTGAGGTTTAGATGTACCTTGACTTCCTTTTACAATTGAAATTGAAGAACGTGCCGTAACAATAGGAGGGTTAGTGAAAGGATGATGATTGGATTTACCAGTACTTTGATCATTTGAGATGTGATCATTTTTAATTTATTGTATTTTTCATTTACCGTTGGATTGTGCCATCTGCATTGCCATTAATTAAAATTATATATTAAGCATAAATACATATAAATATTTCAAACAAGCAAGATCTATAAAATTGACTGTAACACATTCAGCCAACTGATTCGGCCCAACCACAACACCACAACCAATACTCAAAAAAACTGACTAAGACACATAATAATAATAATTAATCACTCAATTCTAGTCAGAAAAACAAACCAAAAGGCTGGTGGCATCTGAGACATGGTGGAGGCAACCAGAAGTGTGACAGACAATGGCTGGACCTAACTGAACATGGCTAGAATGGCATGAGGTGGCCTGGAACTCGTCCAAAAAGCAATAGGTGCATCAGAATTGGATCGGCAGTAGCAGAATTGGTGGGATCTTCATGTTATATATATATATATATATATATATTCATGGTTCTAGTATCAGTTTTTTAGGACGAGATGGTTCTCGGGATGGATATTGCTTAAGATATGGAACCGTCCCAAAAGAAAAAGTACGTGACAGAACGGGACGAGAAAAGTCAAAATAACGGATTTTTCTAGGTCTCGATTCTTGCGGGACTAGACTTCGATTTTAGGTCGTGAATCTCCGAGTCCCGTGAGCAGCCCTACTAAATGCATATAAAGTTAAATCAGTAAACTCCTAAACCCCGAAATTCCTAAATACATAAACCATTAAACCACTAAATACTACTTAATAATTAATAAATCTATTTTTTATTGCTATTTATTATATTTTTAAATATTCATTTTAATTATTTATTAGTGTATTTATTTAGAAATATTTATTACAAAATAAATTATGAGTGAGACAAATATAATTTAAATAATATATTATTTATCTAATAAAAATATAAGCTTATAAAAGAAGTATAAATTTAAAAATTAAAAATTATTATCAAGTAATATAAGTTTAATTTTGAATTAATTTGAGTTTTGTAAATATTTTTTAATTAATATCTATCTTTTTATTAATAGTTTATTAATTTAAATTTTGATCATTATTATATTATCTATCAATAAAATTGTTAATATTGAATTAATATGATATATAATTTTTAATATTATTATAACTAAATATTGTATTCACATTTCAAAAAATTTTAAATATTATTATATTTTCAAAGGTTATAACCTATGAAAATGTGAAAAAATTACATATTTTTTTTGTTATTTTATTGTTTAAATAAAACCTATAAACCACTAAATGCCTAAAAACATAAATTGCTAAACTTTTAAATGACAAAACCTTTAAATACTTAATCTATTAAAAATGTTTACATTAATAAAAAACCATAAATCTTAATTTAATTTTTATTAAGTATAATATTAAATTTTTATTTTAATTATTTATTAGTTTATTTTTATAGAAATTTTAATTACAAAATAAATTATTAGTGAGACAGATCTAATTTAAATAATTTATTTTTCATCAAAAAAAAAATATCCTTATAAAAAGAGGCAAATTTTTAAAAACAAAAATTTATTATTTAGTAATATATTTTATTTTTTTTTTGAATCATTTTTGATTTTGCAATTATATTTTAATTTATATCATTCTTATTAATAATAGTTTATTAATTTTTTATTGATCATTATTATAATATCTATTAATAAAATTCTTTATATTGAGTTAATATTATATATAATTATTAAGATTTTATTACTGAATATTATATTCACATTTAAAAAAAATTAAAAATTATTATAATTTCAAAGGTTATAACCTTCAAAAATTAAAAAAAAATCAAAAATTTAAATTTTTTATTTTTTCATTCTTTAAATAAAAACTATAAATCACTAAAGGCCTAAACACTTAAATCACTAAACCCCAAAACACCTAAATACTTAAACCATTAAACTAGTATATCCTGAATAATAAATAATAAATTTTTATTTTATATGTATTCTTTATAATTTTAAATATTCATTTTAATTATTTATTAGTTTATTTTTATAGAATCATAAATTAAAAATTAATTATGAGGAAGACAAATATAATTTAAATAATTTAATTTTAATAACAAAAAATATAAACTTATAAAAAGAAGCAAAACATCAAGGAAAGTATTATTTTGTAATATATTTTACTTTGATTTTGAATAAATGACGTTTTGCAAATATATTTAAAATAATATCTATCTTATTAATAATAGTTTATTAATTTATTTTTTGATCATTATTAGAATAATTATCAATAAAATTGTTTATAATGAATTTATATGATATATAAATATAATGATTATTATAACTAAAGGTTTTATTCACTTTAGAAAAAAAATTAGAATTTATTGTAATTTCAAAGATTATAACCTTTGAAAATATCAAAAAATAACAAAAATAAATTTTTTGTTATTTTATTTATTAAATAAAACATATAAACCACTAAATACATATATAGGTAGATTAGTAAACTCCTAAATACATGAACCATTAAACCGCTATATACTACTTAATAATTAATAAATCTAATTTTTATTTTATTTATTATAATTTTAAATATTGATTTTAATTATTTATTAGTTTATTTTATAAAATATTTATTAGAAATTAAATTATGAGTGTGACAAATATAATTTAAATTATTTATTTTTAATCAAAAATAATATATATGCTTATAAAAGAAGTTAAAATTTAAAAATTAAAAATTATTATACAGTAATATATTATAGTTTAATCTTGAATCAATTTTGGTATTGTAAATATTTTTTAATTAATATCTATCTTATTATTAATAGTTTATTAATTTAATTTTAGATCATTATTATATTATCTATCAATAAAATTTCTATATTGAATTTAATGATATATAATTATTAATATTAAAATAACAAATTTTTTATTCACATTTCAAAAAATTTTAACTATTATTATATTTTAAATTGTAAATAAGTAATTATTATAATAATTATATTGTATTCACATTTAAATATTATATTTTGCAAAATAAATTATTTCAGAGACATATCTAATATAAATAATTTATTTTTCATCAAAAAAAAAATATATCCTTATAAAAAGAGGCAAAATTTTAAAAACAAATATTTATTATTTTGTAATATAGTTTATTTTGATTTTGAATCATTTTAGATTTTGTAATTATATTTTAATTTATATCATTCTTATCAATAATAGTTTATTAATTTTTTTATTGATCATTATTATAATTTGTATTAATAAAATTATTTATTTTGAGCTTACATTATATATAATTATTAAGATTATTATAACTAAATATTATATTCACATTTTAAAAAAATTAAAAATTATTATATTTTCAAAGTTATATCCTTCAAAAATTAATAAAAAATCAGAAAAATAAATTTTTTATTTGTTCATTCTTTAAATAAAAACTATAAATCATTAAGGCCTAAACACTTAAATCACTAAACTACAAAACACCTAAATACTTAAACCATTAAACTAGTATATCCTAAATAATAAATAATAAATCTCAATTTTATTTGTATTCATTATAGTTTTAAATATTCATTTTAATTATTTATTTGTTTATTTTTATAGAATTATAAATTAAAAATAAAGGATGAGGAAGGAAAATATAATTTAAATAAATTTACTTTTAATAAAAAAATTATAAACTTATAAAAAGAAGCAAAACATCAAAAAGATTATTATTTAGTAATATATTTTATTTTGATTTTTAATAAATTTACGTTTTGCAAATATATTTTAAATAAAATCTTTCTTATTAATAATTGTTTATTAATTTATTTTTTGATCATTAATATAATATATATCAATATAAATTGTTTAGATTGAATTTACATGATATATAATTATTAAGATTATCATAACTAAATATAGTATTCATATATAAAAAAAATTTAAAAATTATTATATTTTCAAAGGTTATAACCTTCAAAAATGATAAAAAATAACGAAAATAAATTTTTTGTTATATCATTGTTTAAATAAAACTTAAAAACCATTAAATGCCTAAACAAATAAATCTCTAAATTCCTAAACCCCGAAGTCCCTAAATACTTAAACCTTTAAACTCGTATACCTTAAATATATTTTAAATAATATATTGAAATAATAATTACAAAATAAATTATGAGTGACACAAATATAATTTAAATAATTTATTTTTCATCAAAAAATATATAAGCTTATAAAAAGTAGCAAAAACTAAAAAACAAAAATTATTATTTAGTAATAAATTTTAAATTTTTTTTGAATCATTTTAGGTTTTTTAATTATATTTTAATTTATATCTATCATATTAATAATAGCACATTAATTTATTTTTTGATAATTGATATAATATCTATCAATAAAATTGTTTATATTTAGTTTATATTATATATAATTATAATTATTATTATTACTAAATATTATATTCACATTTTTAAAAAAATTAAAATTTTTATATTTCAAAGGTTATAACCTTTGAAAATGTGAAAAAATATCAAAAATATTTTTTTGTTATTTCATTGTTTAAATAAACCACTAAATACCTAAAAAAATAAATCGCTAAACTCCTAAATAACAAAAACTCTAAATACTTAAACCATTAAACTGGTAAACATTAATAATAATTCATAAATCTCATTTTAATTTTTATTCAGTATAATTTTAAATTTTTATTTTAAATATTTATTAGTATATTTTTATAGAAATAATAATTACAAAATAACTTATTAGTGAGACAGATCTAATTTAAATTAGACTGGTATACCCAAAATAATAAAGAATAAATGTCAATATTATTTTTTTCAATATAATTTTAAATATTCATTTTAATTATTTATTTGTTTATTTTTATATAAATATTAATTAAAAAATAAATTATGAGTTAGACAAAAATAATTTATATAAATTAATTTTCATCAAAAAAATATGGATAAACTTTTTAAAAGAAAAAAAAAATTAAAACAACAAATTATTATATAGTAATATATTTTGATTTCTTCTGAATCATTTTAGGTTTTGTAATTATATTTTAATTGATATCTATCTTATTATTAATAGATTATTAATTTATTTTTTGATCATTTTTAGAATATTTATCAATAATATTGTTTATATTTAATTTACATGTTATATAATTATAAAGATTATTATAACGAAATATTATATTTACATTTGAAAAAAATTTAAAAATTATTATATTTTTAAAGGTTATCATCTTTGAAAATGAGATAAATAATTTTTTTTGTTATTAAAAGTAAATTATTTAAATTATATTTGTCTTCCTCATAATTTATTTTTAATTTATAATTTTATAAAAATAAACTAATAAATAATTAAAATTAATATTTAAAATTATAATGAATACAAATAAAATAGAGATTTATTATTAATTATCCAGGATATAGTAGTTTAATGGTTTATGTATTTAAGTGTTTTGGGGTTAGTGATTTAAGTGTTTAGGCCATTAGCGATTTATAGTTTTTATTTAAAGAATGAAAAAATAAAAAATTTAATTTTTTGATTTTTTAAATTTTTGAAGGTTATAACCTTTGAAATTATAATAATTTTTAATTTTTTTTTAAATGTGAATATAATATTCAATAATAATAATCTAAATAATTATATATAATGTAAACTCAATATAAATAATTCAATTAATAGATATTATAATAATGATGAATAAAAAATTAATAAACAATTATTAATAAGAATGATATAAATTAAAATATAATTGCAAAATCTAAAATGATTCAAAATAAAAATAAAATATATTACTATATAATAAATTTTTGTTTTTAAAATTTTGCATCTTTTTATAAGGATATATATTTTTTTGATGAAAAATAAATTATTTAATTTTGATCTGTCTCACTAATAATTTATTTTGTAATTAATATTTCTATAAAAATAAACTGATAAATAATTAAAAAAAAATGTTTAAAATTATACTTAATTAAAATTAAATTGGGATTTATGATTTTTTATTAATGTACACCTATTTAATAGTTTATGTATTTAAAGGTTTTGTCGTTTAGAAGTTTATCAATTTATGCTTTTAGGCATTTAGTGGTTTATGGGTTTTATTTAAACAATAAAATAAAAAAAATTGTATTTTTTCTCATTTTCATATATTATAACATTTGAAAATATAATAATATTTAAAATTTTTTGAAATGTGAATACAATATTTTATTATAATAATATTAATAATTATATATCATATAAATTCAATATAAACAATTTTATTGATAGATAATATAATAATGATCAAATTTAAATTAATAAACTATTAATAAAAAGATTGATATTAATTAAAAAATATTTACAAAACCCAAATTGATTCAAAATTAAAGTAAAATAGTTTATTGGATAATAATTTTTAATTTTTAAATTTTTACTTCTTTTATAAGCATATATATATTTATGATTAAAAATTAATTAATTAAAATATGTCACTCACATAATTTAATTTGTAATAAATATTTCTATAAAAATAAACTAATAAATAATTAAAATGAATATTTAAAATTATAATAAATAGAAATAAAAATTAGATTTATTAATTATTAAGTAGTATATAACGGTTTAATGGTTTATGTATTTTGGTATTACGAGGTTTAAGAGTTTACTAATTTAACTGTGCATGCATTTAGTGGTTTATAGGTGTTATTTAAAAAAAATATCAAAAAATTTATTTTTTTTATTTTTTGATATTTTCAAAGGTTATAACCTTTGAAAATATAATAATTTTGAAATTTTTTTTAAATGTGAATAAAATATTTAGTAAAAATAATCATGATAATTATATATAATATAAACTAATTATAATTAATTTTATTGATAGATATGATATCAAATATCAAAATATAAATTAATAAACTATTAGTAATATGATAGATATAAATTAAAATTTAATTACAAAACCTAAAATGATTCAAAATCAGTGTATAATTTATTACTAAATAATAATTTTTTGTTTTTAAATTTTTACTTCATTTTATCATATTATATTTTTTTTATTAAAAGTAAATTATTAATATTATATTTGTCTGATTAATTATTGATACTGTTATTAATATTTATATAAAAAATAAACTAATAAATATTTAAAATTATTATTTAAAATTATAAGAATACAAATTAAAATGAGATTTAAGATTTATTATTTCTTTATATGTAAATTATTTTTTGATAATCTCATTGTATAACCAAATATTTATTCTTTTTTAATATTTTCATGTAAGTGCAGTAAAGGAAATATTAAGAGGCTAGGGATGCAGTAGTAGTACAATAATTAAGGTCTCGTTGATCGGACAGCCGGCCGAAATTGGAGCAGAGCCTGACCCATCTCATGATCCGACCCACTCCAATTAAATGAACCTAGAGAAATTTTAATATAAAATGTTTTATAATTTTATTTTTGGGTGGCTCTTTTTGGACCCGTGGAACTATTCATCGTCTCTCTCTCTTCTCTTTGTGTGATTTATTGTGACTATTCTGTGTGTTGCATACTGTAAGACATTTCTGTTGCTTTAATCTATAACGCATAAGCATTTTCTAGTAGATTTAGCTAGTCAAACTGAGCGACTAGCGAACCATGTTATATAGTCATACTGAACCACATTTTCTATTGAATTTATTTGTCATTTTTTGATTCTATCATGGATGGTTCCTGAATTGGGATATATATATTGCTTGTTTTCTGTTGTTTCTGTGTTTCTGTATCTCAATCTCACTACCGTAGAAGCACAATTGCCCAACAATTATATATGGTATACCGGTTTAAAGGATCGATTATTTGCGAGTTTTGTCGTTTAGTTGTTTAGCAATTTATGTTTTTAGGCATTTAGTGGTATATGGGTTTTATTTATATAATAAAAATAAAAAAAAAATTTGATTTTTTTTAGATTTTCAAAGGTTATAACCTTTAAAAATAAAATAATTTTTAAAATCTTCTGAAATGTGAATACCATGAATATTATATTAATCTTATTAATTATATATTATATAAATTCAATATAAATAATTATAATGATAGATATTCTAATAATGATCAAAAATTAAATTAATAAACTATTATTAATAATATAAATATTAATTAAAATATATTTAAACAACAAAAAATGATTCAAAATCAAATAAAAATATATTACTAAATAATAATATTTAATTTTTAAAATTTTCCATCTTTTTATAAGATTATATTTTTTTATGATTAAAAATATATTATTTAAATAAAATCTGTATCACTCGAAATTTAATTTGTAATTAATTTTTCTAAAAAATTAAAATATAAATAATTAAAATGAATATTTAAAATTATAATAAATAGAAATAAAAATGAGATTTATTATTTATTAAGTAGTATACAGATGTTATAAGGTTTATGTATTTAGGGTTTTCGGGTTTTATGAGCTACTGATTTAAGTAACTAAACATTTAGTGGTCTATAAATTTAATTTAAAAAAGAAATAATAAAAAATTTATTTTTTGTATTCTCTCATTTTTTAAGATTATAACCTTTGAAAATTTAATAATTTTTAAATTAAAAATAAATTAATTAAAATATATATGTCGCTCTCATAATTTAATTTGTAATAAATATTTCTATAAAAATAAACTAATAAATAATTAAAATAAATATTTAAAATTATAATAAATAGAAATACAAATTAGATTTATTAATAATTAAGTACTATATAATAGTTTAATGGTTTATGTATTTAGGCATTACGGGGTTTTGGAGTTTTCTGATTTAACTTTATATGCATTTAGTAGGGCTGCTTATGGGACTTGATTCGTGACACGACCCGAAGTCTTGTCCCGGAAGAATCGGGACTGAGAAAAATCCGTCGACTTTGACTTTTACTCCCATTCTGTCACGTATTTTTTCTTTTGGGAAGGTTCCAGATCTAAAGCAATATCCATCCTGAGAACCATTGCATCCTAAAAAACTAATACTAGAACCAAGAATATATATATATATAAATAAAACATAAAGATGCCACCAATTCCGCAACTACCCATTCAATTCTGACGCACATATTGCTATTCCGATGAGTTCCAAGCCACCTCACGCCGTTCTAGTCGCGTTCAGTTAGGTTCAGCCCTTGTTCGTCACACTTCTGGTTGTCTCCACTGTGTCTCAGATGCCACCAGCCTTTTGGTTTGTTTTTCTGACGAGAATTGAGTGATTAATTATTATTATGGGTCTCAGTCAGTTTTGTTGAGTATTGGTTGGGCCGAATGAGTGGGATGAATGTGTAAAAGTCAGTTTTGTAGAGCTTGCTTGTTTGAAATATTCACCCGTATTTATGCTTAACACATCATATTAATTACTAGCAATGAAGATGGCACAATCTATCATTAAACAAAAAATACAATAAATTGAAGATGATCACATCTCAAATGATCAAAGTAATGGTAAATCCAATCATCATTTTTTCACCAACCCTACTATTGTTACGACAGGTTCTTCAAATCCAATTGTAAAAGAAAGACAAGGTACATCTGAACCTCAAACACATAAAAAGTATAAGTCTGCTGTTAGGGAAACTTATTAGATATTAGTTGATTCAGAAGGAAATGAAACTGGTAGGGCAGCTTGTATATGGTGTAGGAAATAATATTTGGCAAAAAGTGATCAATGTATTTCGGGTTTATGGAAATACTTGAGATATACTTGTAGTAAATTTCCACACAAAAAATAATTAATAAAAGCTCACAAAGGTAAAGACAAGTCATAATCTTTGTTGAGTTTCACTAAAGGTACTAGTTCAGAGGATAACAAATTAACTTGTTGGCAATTTGATCAACAACTAGTTAGGGAGGATTTGGTGAAAATGATCATAAAAGATGAATTGCCTTTTTGTTTTGTTGAGAGGGATGAGTTTAAAGAGTTTTGTGAAGTTAGTGTGCCGAAATTTAAAATTCCATCTAGGCACTCTATATTGAGTGATTGTTTTTCTTTGTTTGTGAAGGAAAAGAATAAAATTATTTGATAACATATCATCTCATTGTTGTAGAGTTTCATTGACTACCGACACTTGGACTAGCATTCAAAATTTGTCTTATATATGTTTGACTGTCCATTTCATTGATTCTCAATGGAATATGCATAAAAGGATTTTAAACTTTTGTGTAATTTAAAGTCATTCTAGAGTTTATATTAGAAATACTATTGAGTTTTCCATGAATGAATGGGGTTTGGAAAGTTGATTTGCATTACTGTTGACAATGCATAAAATAATGATGTTGCAGTTGAACAATTGAAAAAAAGGCTTGGGAAGAAAAGTGTTGTACCTTTGGGAGGTGAGCATTTTCATATGAGATGTTTTGCTCATATCCTAAACTTAATTGATAGAGATGGCATTGCAGTAGTTGAGGGTGCTATTCAAAAAATTAGAGGTGTGGTGAAATATGTGAGGAGCAGTCCTAAAAGATTATATATGTTTAAGTTATGTGTTGAAGAAGCAAACTTGACATATGGATCTTCATTGTAATTAGATTGTCCTACAAGATGGAATTCAACTTATTTGATGCTACAAACTGATATAAAATATCAAAAATAATTTGATAAGTTGGAGGACAAAAACAAAAGGTTTTTGAAGGAGTTTGGTTCAAACGTTCCAACTGAGAGAGACTGAACAAACGCCAAAATTTTGTCTCGTTTCTTGAAAACTTTTTATGAGGTAACATTATAAATTTTCTGGCTCATAATATTCTACCTCTAGTGTTTTTTTTTCATGAGAATATTCAAATTTTGAAAAAAAATGAGCTTTGTGAAAATAGTAGAGAAACAATGGTGACTGAAATGGGTATAAAAATGAGGAATAAATTCAATAAATATTGGGGTTCTCTTCAGTCAATAAATATTATAATTTTTGTAGCAGTAGTGTTGGATCCTAGATGTAAGCACAAATATCTCAAGGTTAAGTACACATTATGGAGAGGAATTGGCTAAAAATTTGGTGAAAAAGGTTATAAATACTTTAATTGAGATGATGGATGATTATAAAGATTTAAATTAAGTTGAATCAAAAGAAGATGATTTCTCTTCTACTGTGTTGAAGAGAAATGATGATTTCTTTGATGGTAGTGATACTTATGTTGATTTTTTTTGTTGAATTGGAGAAAGAACAAGAAGTTGCAGCTTTGGAAGAGTTGGATAGGTACTTGGAGGACAAACTTGTAAAAAATAGAATTGATTTTGATCTTCTAAACTGGTGGAAGGTAAATGAGGTTAGGTATCCTTCTTTAGCAAATGTAGCAAGGGATGCATTTGCTATCCAAGCATCTTCTGTGGCCTACGAATCTATATTTAGCACTGGGGGGAGAACTTTAGATAAATTTAGGTGTTCTTTAACATTTATTACAGCTGAAGTTCTCATATGTCTACAAGATTGGTTGAGAGGCTCAAACAAACCTATTGAAATTGAAGAATTAGTTCAAGACCTTGATGATAATGAATCAGGTTAGTATACAAATCTTGTAAATTTTAATTTCACTTTTACTTATTTTATTCATTCAATTTAATAAAAATATGGTTCAATTACATTTTTCAGAGAGGTAACAAGATCCAAATATTTTTCCAACTATAGTTGGCCAACTAAATTTGGAATATGTGTATTAACTTTTATAAGGTAATATTTTGTTTTTTTATTACTCTTTCATCTTATAAATTTATGTCTACATGATTAGCACGATTTCATCTTTGGTTGTCTTTCTATAGTGGAGGAAGAAAAGGGAGGAGTTGCCGAAAAGATAATTAATTGGGTTTGGATTTTCGTTGCTGTTCTGTGACGGACCTTTTAAATGATTATTATCATGGTTGTTATTAGTTGTATTTTTATTGTTTTATTAAGCTGCCTAATTTTAGCAATTAGTTAAGTAGTAATTGCTGCTACCAATGTTTGTGGTCATATTTAGCTATTCCTTAATATTTTAAGTAATTGTTTAAAAAATGTAGTATTGCTATTATGGTTAACTTTCACTCGGCTGAACAAAGCCAACGTGTGACAAAACAAAGAACCAAATTAAGCACACAACTTGGTCCCGTTCTATTTAACATTTCTATCCTTTTCTGCACATCAAAGCTTTTGACAAGGCAATGGAACTCGTTTGCGGGATTCAGCCTATTTGACAAAACAAAATTGGCCCTATTTCCGTTTGAAAGATACATAACTAAGGAATGATAAATGGCACAACAAAAGGTTTCGACATGAACTAACTTGGCAGGTTTGAAGAAAATAAATTTAAAAATATGTTCGAACTCCGTTACGTCCCGGAACCATTTTATCCTACCCAAAATTCCTGATCTTCAATTCACCCCGTCCAGATACTTTCAACCTATGGGACGGGTCTGGATCTTCAAAAATGATATCCGAACTGTGGGAAGGGACTAGAGATTTGTAATCCCCATTCCGTCCCTCCCATGAGCACGCCTAGCATTGAGTGGTTTATAAGAATTATTTAAAATATAAAATAACAAAAAATTTATTTTTATTATTTTTTGATATTTTCAAAGGTTATAACCTTTGAAAATATGATAATTTTTAAATTTTTTTCTAATGTGAATACAATATTTAGTTATACTAATCATTATATTTATATATTATATAAATTTAATATAAACAATTTTATTGATAAATATTCTAATAATAATCAAAAAATAAATTAATAATCCATTAATAATAAGATATATATTAATTAAAATATAATGACAAAACTTAAAATGATTCAGAAACAAAGAAAAATATATTACTATATAATAATTTTTTGTTTTTGAATTTTTTCTTCTTTTATTAAGTTTAACTATATTTTTTTAATTAAAAATAATTTATATAAATTATATTTGTCTAACTCATAATTTTTTTTAATTAATATTTATATATAAATAAACAAATAAATAATTAAAATGAATATTTAAAATTATAATGAAAAATAATAAGATTTATTATTTATTATTTAGGGATAGTGTTTTAATTTAAATTAGATCTGTCTCACTAATAATTTATTTTGTAATTAATATTTCTATAAAAATAAATTGATAAATAATTAAAATAAAAATTTAAAATTATACTGAATAAAAATTAAAATGAGATTTATGAATTATTATTAATGTATACAAGTTTAATAGTTTAAGTATTTCGATGTTTTATCGTTAAAAGTTTAGCGATTTATGTTTTTAGGCTTTTAGTGGTTTATATATAGGTTTTATATACAAAATTAAAATAACAAAAAAAAATTCTTTAATTTGTTATCATTTTCATAGGTTATAACCTTTGATTATATAATAATATTTACAATTTTTTGAAATGTGAATACAATATTTAGTTTTAATAATATTAATAATTATATACCATATAAATTTAATATAAACAATTTTATTGATAGATAATATAATAATGATCAAAATTTAAATTAATAAACTATTAATAAAAAGATAGATAATAATTAAAAAATATTTACAAAACCCAAATTTATTCAAAATTAAAGTAAAATATATTACCGGATTATAATTTTTAATTTTTAAATTTCTACTTCTTTTATAAGAGTATATTTTTTTTAAATAAAAATAAATAAATTATATTATATTTGTCGCAATCATACTTTATTTTGTAAAAAATATTTCTATAAAAATAAACTAATAAATAATTAAAACGAATATTTAAAATTATAATAAATAGAAATAAAAATTAGATTTATTAATTATTAAGTAGTATAAAGTAGTTTAATGGTTTATGTATTTAGGCATTACAGGCTTTAGGAGTTTACTAATTTAACTGTGTATGCATTTAGTGGTTTATAGGTTTTATTTAAAAATTAAAAAAACAAAATAGTTATTTTTATTATTTTTTTATATTTTCAAAGGTTATAACCTTTGAAAATATAATAATTTTTAATTTTTTTTCAAATGTGAATTCACTATTTAGTTATAATAATCATTATATTTATATATCATATAAATTCAATATAAACAATATTATTGATAAATATTTTTAAAATTATCAAAATAAACTAATAAATAATTAAAATAAAAATTTAAAATTCTTCAGAATAAAAATTAAATTGAGATATATGAATTATAATTAATGTATACGAGTTTAATATTTTAAGTATTTAGAGGTATTTTCGTTTATGACTTTAGTGAAATATGTTTTTAGGCATTTAGTGGTTTATAGGTTTTATTTAAACAATGTAATAACAAAAAAATTATTTTTGATATTTTTTCACATTTTCAAAGGTTATAACCATTGAAAATATAAGAATTTTAAAATTTTTTAAAAATGTGAATACAATATTTAGTAATAAGAATCATTATAATTATAAATAATATAAACTAAAATAAACAATTTTATTGATAGATATGATATCAATTATCAAAAAAATAAATTAATATGTTATTATTAATATGATAGATATAAATTAAAATATAATTGCAAAATCTAAAATTATTCAAAATCAAAGTAAAATTTATTACCAAATAATAATTTTTGTTTTTTAGTTTTTACTTCTTTTTATAAGCTTATATTTTTTTTGATGAAAAATAAATTATTTAAATTATATTTAATGTTTATGAGTTTAATGTTTTAAGTATTTAGGGGCTTTTGTGTTTAGGAGTTTAAAGATTTAAGTATTTATACATTTAGTGGTCTATAAGTTTTATTTAAACAATGATATAATAAAAAATTTATTTTTATTTTTTTTTAATTTTTTAAGGTTATAACTTTTGAAAATATAAAAATTTTTAATTTTTTTTCAAATGTAAATATATTATTTAATTATAATAATCTTAATAAATATAAGTCATTTAAATTCAATATAAATAATCACATTGCTAGATATTATAATAATGATCATTAAATAAATTAATAAACTATTATTAATAAGATAGATATTATTTAAAATATAATTGCAAAATCTAAATTTATTCAAAATCAATGTATATATTACTAAATAATAATTTTTTTTAATATTTTGGCATTTTTATAAGTTTATATTTTTGTTATTAAAAATAAATTATTTAAATTATATTTTTCTTCCTCATAAATTATTTTGTAATTTATTTTTCTATGAAAATAAACTAATAAATAATTAAAATAAATCTTTAAAATTATAATTGATACAAATAAAATTGAGATTTATTATTTATTATTCATGATATACATGGTTTAATGGTTTAAGTATTTAGGTATTTTTGGATTTAGTCATTTATGTGTTTATGCCTTAAGTGATTTTATCTAATTTTTGAAGGTTATAACCTTCGAAAATATAATAATTTTTAATTTTTTTTTAAAATGTGATATATTATTTAGTTATAATAATCTTGATAATTATATATCGAGTAAAATCAATATAAATAATTTTATTAAAAGATATTATAATAATGATCATTTATTAAATTAATAAACTATAATTAATTAGAATGATATAAATTAAAATATAATAGCAAAATCTAAAATTATTCAAAATTAAATTAAAATAAATTACTAAATAATAATATTTTGTTTTTAAAATTTTGCCTCTTTTTATTATATTATATTTTTTTGATGAAAAATAAATTAGTTATATTTATCTGTCTCACTAATAATTTATTTTGTAATTAACATTTTTATCAAAATAAACTGATAAATAATTAAAATATATATTTAAAATTATAATGAATACTAATAAAAATAAGATTTATTATTTATTATTTATTATTTAGATTATACTAATTTAAAGGCTTATGTATTTATGGGCTTTGGGGTTGGAGTTTAGTTATTAAGAATTTAGGTATTTTGTGGTTTATAGATTTTATTTATAAAATCTAATAACAAAAAATTTATTTTTTTATATTTTCTTATTTTCAAATGATATAACCTTGGAAAACTTAATAATTTTTAAATTTTTTTAAAATATGAAAATATTATTTTGTTATAATAATCAAAATAATTATATATTATGTAAATTCAATATAAATAATTTTTTTATAGATATTATGATGATGATAATAAAATAATTTAATAAACTATTATTAATAAGAAAGATATTAAATAGAATTTATTTTCATATGCTAAAATGATTCAAATTCAAAGTAAAATATATTAATAAGATAAAATATACAGGTTTAAAAGATTATATATTTAGGAGTTTTGGGATTTAAGAATTTAGTTATTTAAGTGTTTAGGCATTTAGTAGTTTATTGGTTTTATTTAAAAAATAAAATAACAAAAAATTTTTTTTTGTATTTTGTTCTCATTTTTGAAGGATATAACCTTTGAACCTATAACAATTTTTGAATTTTTTTTAAATGTGAATACTATATTTAGCTATGATAATAATAATAATTATATATCATTTAAATTCAATATAAACAATTATATTGATATATATTATAACAATGATCATACAAAAGATTAATAAACAATTATTAATAAGATAAATATTGTTTAAAATATATTTACAAAACCTAAAATGATTCGAAATCAAAGTGAAATAATTTACTAAATATATATTTTATATTTTTAATTTTTTGTATCCATTTATAAGCTTATATATTTTTTGATGAAAAATAAATTATTTAAATTATATTTGTCTAACTATTAATTTATTTTTTAATTTATATTTCTATAAAAATAAACTAATAAATAATTAATATGTATATATAAAATTATAATGAATACTAATAAAAATCAGATTTATGATTACTATATATTATTTTGGGTTCTGCAAATATATTTTAATTAATATCTATCTTATTAATAATAGTTTATTAATTTATTTTTTGATCAACAAAATAATATATTTTAATAAAATTTTTTATATTGAATTTACATCAAATATAATTATTAAGATTATTATAACTAAGTATTGTATTCATATTTTAGAACTATTAAAAAATTATTATATTTTCAAAGGTTATAACCTTTGAAAATCATGAAAATTCATACATATAAATTTTTTGTTATTACATTGATTAAATAAAACCTATAAATCAATAAATAAAACCTAAATGTGTAAACATATAAATCTATAAACTCATTAACACCAAAACCACAATAAACTTAAACCATTAAATAGGTATACCCTAAATAATAAATAATAAATCTCATTTTTAATAGTATTCATTATAATTTTATATATACATTTTAATTATTCATTAGTTTATTTTTATAGAAATATAAATTAAAAAATAAATTAATAGTGAGACAAATATAATTTAAATAATTTATTTTTCATTAAAAAATATATAAGCTTATAAATGGATCCAAAAATTTAAAAATTTTAAATTAATATTTAGTAAAATATTTAACTTTGATTTTGAATCATTTTAGGTTTTGTAAATATATTTTAAACAATATTTATCTTATTAATAATTGTTTATTAATCTTTTGTACGATCTTTATTATAATATATATCATTATAATTGTTTATATTGAATTTACAAGATATATAATTATTAAGATTATCATAACTAAATATAGTATTCACATTTAAAAAAAATTTAAAAATTGTTATAGTTTCAAAGGTTATATCCTTCAAAAATGAGAACAAATAACAAAAAAAAATTTTGTTATTTTATTTTTTAAGTAAACCTATAAACTACTAAATGCCTAAACACTTAACTCACTAAATTTTTAAATCCCAAAACTCCTAAATATATAATATTTAAAACATGTATATTTTATCTTATTAATAATTTTTTTATTTAATATCTATCTTATTAATATATTTTACTTTGATTTTGAATCATTTTAGGTTTTGCAAATAAATTTTATTTAATATCTATCTTATTAATAATAGTTTATTAATTTATTTTATTATCGTCATCATAATATCTATAAAAAAAATTATTTATATTGAATTTACATAATATATAATTATTTAGATTATTATAACAAAATAATATTTTCATATTTTAAAAAATTTTAAAATTATTAAGTTTTCAAAGGTTATAACTTTTGAAAATAAGAAAAAATAAAAAAAAGATAGATTTTATGTTATTAGATTTTTTAAATAAAATCTATAAACCACAAAATACCTAAATTCTTAATGACTAAACTTATAAACCCCGAAGCCCATAAATACATAAGCCTTTAAATTAGTATACTCTAAATAATAAATAATTAATTTCATTTTTATTAGTATTCATTATAATTTTAAATATTCATTTTAATTATTTATCAGTTTATTTTTATTGAAATATTAATTACAAAATAAATTATTAGTGAGGCTGATATAATATAAATAATTTATTTTTCATCAAAAAAATATAAGATTATAAAAAGAGGCAAATTTTTTAAAACAAAATATTATTATTATTAATTTATTTTAATTTAATTTGAATAATTTTAGTGTTTGCAATTATATTTTAATTTATATCATTCTAATTAATTATAGTTGATTAATTTATTTATTGATCATTATTATAATATCTATTAAAAAAATTATTTATATTGATTTTAGATTATACATAATTAACAAGATTATTATAACTAAATATTATATTCACATTTAAAAAAAATTAAAAATTATTATATTTTCAAAGGTTATAAACTTCAAAAATTAGATAAAATCACTAAAGGCCTAAACACTTAAATTACTAAACCCAAAAATACCTAAATACTTAAATCATTAAACTAGTATATCCTGAATAAAAAATAATAAATATCAATTTTATTTTTATTCATTATAATTTTAAATATTTATTTTAATTATTTATTAGTTTATTTTTATAGAATTATAAATTAAAAATAAATTATGTGGAAGACAAATATAATTTAAATAATTTACTTTTAATAACAAAAAATATTAACTTATAAAAAGAAGCAAAACATCAAAAAAATTATTATTTACTATATTATTTTACTATGCTTTTTAATAAATTTACGTTTTGCAAATATTTTTTTAAAAATATCTATCTATTTAATAATAGTTTATTAATTTATTTATTGATCATTATTATAATATCTAGCAATGTGATTATTTATATTGAATTTAAATGAATTATATTTATTAAGATTATTATAACTAAATATTATTATTAAATTTGAAAAAAATTTAGAAATTTATATAATTTCAAAGGTTTTAACCTTCAAAAATTAGAAAAAAAAATAAAAATAATTTTTTTGTTATATCATTATTTAAATAAAACTTATAGACCACTAAATGCCTAAACACTTAAATCTATAAACTCCTAAACACAAAAGCCCCTAAATACTTAATATTTTAAACTCGTAAACCTTAAATATAATTTAAATAATTTATTTTTCTTCAAAAAAAATTATAAGCTTATAAAAAGAAAAAAACTAAAAAATAAAATTTATTATTTGGTAATAAATTTTACTTTGATTTTAAATAATTTTAGGTTTTGGAATTATATTTTAATTTATATCTATCATATTAATAATAGCATATTAATTTATTTTTTGATAATTGATATCATATCTATCAATAAAATTGTTTATATTTAGTTTATATTATATATAATTATAATGATTCTTATTACTAAATAATATATTCATATTTTTAAAAAAAATTTAAAATTATTATATTTTCAAAGGTTATAACCTTTGAAAATGTGAGAAAATATCAAAATTATTTTTTTGTTATTTCATTGTTTAAATAAATCCTATAAACTACTAAATGCCTAAACACTTAAGTCAAAAACTGTGAAATCACAAAAACCCTAAATAGATAATCCTTTTAAACTGGTATACCCTAAATAATAAATATTAAATCTCAATATTATTTTTTTAATTATAATTTAAAATATTCATTTTAATTATTTATTCATTTATATTTATTAAATATTAATTACAATATAAATTATGAGTTAGACAAATATAATTTATTTAAATTATTTTTCATCAAAAAATATAGATAAACTTTTAAAAAGAAGAAAAAATTTTAAAACAAAAATTTATTATATAGTAATATATTTTTCTTTCCTTCTTAATCATTTTACGTTTTGTAATTATATTTTAATTGATATCTATCTTATTAATAATCGATAATTAATTTATTATTTGATCATTATTAGAATATTTATCAATAAAATAGTTTATATTGAATTTATATGAAATATAAATATAATGATTATTATAACTAAATATTGAATTCACTTTTAAAAAAAATTTAATAATTATTATATTTTCAAAGGTTATAACATTTGAAAATATCAAAAAATAATAAAAATAAATTTTTTGTTTATTTATTTTTTAAATAAAACCTATAACCACTAAATGCATACACAGTTAATAATTATTATTTCAATTTATTATAATTTTAAATATTTATTTTAATTATTTATTAGTTTATTTCTATAGTAATATTTATTACAAAATAAATTATGAGTGCGAGAAATATAATTTAAATAATTTTTTTTAATCAATAAAAGTATTTACGCTTATAAAAAAAGTAAAAATTTAAAAATTAATAATTATTATTAAGTAATATATTTTACTTTAATTTTTAATCAATTTAGGTTTTGTAAATATTTTTTAATTAATATCTATCTTATTATTAATAGTTTATTAATTAAATTTTTGATCATTATTATAATATCTATCAATAAAATTGTTTATATTGAATTTATATGATATAAAATTTTTAATATTATCATAACTAAATATAATATTTACATTTCAAAATATGTTTAATATTATTATATTTTCAAAGGTTATGACCTATGAAAATTAGAAAAAATTTAAAATTTTTTTTTTGTTATTTTATTGTTTAAATAAAACCTATAAACCATTAAATGCCTAAAAACATAAATCGCTAAACTCCTAAATGACTAAACCTAAAAATAATTAAATAATTAAACTAGTATACATTAATAATAATTCATAAATCTCATTTTAATTTTTATTTAGTATAATTTTAAATTTTTATTTTAATTATTTATCAGTTTATTTTTATAGAAATATTAATTACAAAATAAATTATTAGTGAGAAAGATCTAATTTAAATTAAACCAGTATACCCTAAATAATAAATAATAAATCTATTTTTTTTCATTATAATTTTAAATATTCATTTTAATTATTTATTTGTTTTTTTATATAAATATTAATAACAAAATAAATTAAGAGTTATACAAATATAATTTATTTATATAATTTTTTATCAAAAAATATAGATAAACTTTTTAAAAGAAAAAAAAATTTTAAAACAAAATATTATTATAAAGTAATATATTTTGTTTTGCTCCTGAATCATTTTAGGTTTTTTAATTATATTTTAATTGATATCTATCTTATTAATTATAAATTATTAATTTTTTTTGTGATCATTATTAGAATATTTTTCAATAAACATGTTTATATTGAATTTATATAATATATAAATATAAATATTATTATAACTTAAATATTGAATTCACTTTTAAAAAAAATTAAAAAATTATTATATTTTTAAAGGTTATAACATTTGAAAATATCAAAAAATAATAAAAATAAATTTTTTGTTTATTTAATTTTTAAATAAAACCTATAACCACTAAATGCATACATAGTTAAATTAGTAAACTCCTAAACCTCGTAATGCCTAAATACATAAACCATTAAACCGCTATATACTACTTAATAATTAATAAAACTAATTTTTATTTCTATTTTTTATAATTTTAAATATTCATTTTAATTATTTACTAGTTTATTTTTATAGAAATATTTATTACAAAATAAAGTATGAGTGCGATAAATATAATTTAAATAATTTATTTTTAATCAATAAAAGTATTTACGCTTATAAAATAAGTAAAAATTTAAAAATAAAAAATTATTATTAAGTAATATATTTTACTTTAATTTTGAATCAAATTGGGTTTCGTATATATTTTTTAATTAATATCTATCTTATTATTAATAGATTATTAATTTAATTTTTGATCATTTTTATAAAATCTATCAATAAAATTGTTTATATTAAATTTATATGATATATAATTATTAATATTATTATAACTATTTATTATATTCACATCTCAAAAAATGTTAAATATTATTATATTTTCAAAGATTATGACCTATGAAAATGAGAAAAAATTACAATTTTTTTGTTATTTTATTGTTTAAATAAAACATATAAACCACTAAATACCTAAAAACATAAATCGCTAAACTCCTAAATGACAAAACCTCTAAATACATAAAGAATTAAACTGGTATACAATAATAATAAATCATAAATTTCATTTAAATAAATTTTTGTTTTTAAAATTTTGCCTCTTTTTATAAGCATATATATTTTTTTTGATAAAAAATAATTTATTTAAAATTACACTTAATAAAAATTAAAATGAGATTTATGATTTATTATTAATGTATATCAATTTTATAGTTTAAGTATTTAGAAGTTTTGTTGTTTACGAGTTTAGCGATTTATGTTTTTAGGCATTTAGTGGTTTATAGGTTTTATTTAAACAATAAAATTACAAAAAAAAATTTGTAATTTTTTGTCATTTTCATAGGTTATAACCTTTGAAAATATAATAATATTTAAAATTTTCTGAAATGTGAATACAATATTTAGTTATAATAATTTTAATAATTATATATCTTATAAATTCAATATAAACAATTTTATTGATAGATATTATAATAATGATCAAAAAATAAATTAATAAACTATTAATAATAAGATAGATATTAATTAAAAAATATTTACAAACCCCAAATTAATTCAAAATTAAAGTAAAAAATATTACTGGATAATAATTTTTAATTTTTAAAATTTTACTTCTTTTATAAGCGTATATATTTTTTTGCATTAAAAATAAATTATTTAAATTATATTTGTCTCACTCATAATTATTTTGTAAGAAATATTTATATAAAATAAACTTATAAATATTTAAAATGAATATTTAAAATAATAATAAATTAATATAAAAATTAGTTTTCTTAATTATTAAGTAGTATATAGCATCTTAATGGTTTATGTATTTAGACATTACGGGCCTTAGGAGTTTACTGATTTTTCTGTGTGTGCATTTAGTGGTTTATAGGTTTTATTAAAAAAATAAAATAACAAAATATTTGTTTTTATTATATTTTGATATTTTCAAAGGTTATAACCTTTGAAAATATAATAATTTTTAAACTTTTTTCAAATGTGAATTCAATATTTAGTTATAATAATCATTATATTTATATATCATATAAATACAATATAAACATTATTAATCATAAATATTCTAAAAATGATCAAAAAATAAATTAATAATCTATTATTAATATGATAGCTATTAATTAAAATATAATAAAAAAACCTAAAACTATTCAGAAGAAATCAAAATATATTAGAATATAATAATTTATTGTTTTGAAATTTTTTTTTCCTTTAAAAATTTTATCCATATTTTTTTGATGAAAATTAATTTATATAAATTATATTTGGGCAACTCATAATTTATTTTTTAATTAATATTTATATAAAAATAAACAAATAAATAATTAAAATGAATATTTAAAATTATAATGAAAACAATAATATTGAGATTTATTTTTTATTATTATGGGTATGCCGGTCTAATTTAAATTAGATCTGTCTCACTAATAATTTATTTTATAATTAATATTTCTATAAAAATAAATTGATAAATAATTAAAATAAAAATTTAAAATTATACTGAATAAAATTAAAATGAGATTTATGAATTAATATTAATGTATACCAGTTTAATATTTTAAGTATTAAAGGTTTTTTCTTTTATGACTTTAGTGATTTATGTTTCTTGGCATTTAGTGGTTTATAGATTTAATTTAAACAATGAAATAACAAAAAAATTATTTTTGATATTTTTTCACATTTTCAATGGTTATAACCTTTGAAAATATAATAATTTTAAAATTTTTTAAAAATGTGAATACAATATTTAGTAATTATAATCATTTTAATTATTTATAATATAAACTAAATATAAACAATTTTATTGATAGATATGATATCAATTATCAAAAAGTAAATTAATATGTTATTATTAATATGATAGATATAAATTAAAATAAAATTGCAGAACCTAACAATATTCTAAATCCAAGTAAAATTTATTAATAAATAATAATTTTTTTAGTTTTTGCTTCTTTTTATAAGATTATTTTTTTTATGAAAAATAAATTTTTTAAATTATATTTGTATCACTCATAAATTATATTTTAATTAATATTTTTATAAATTATTTAAATTATATTTTAGGTTTACGAGTTTGAAGGTTTAAGTATTTAGGAGCTTTTGTGTTTAGGAGTTTAGAGGTTTAATTGTTTAGGCATTTAGTGGTTTATAACTTTTATTTAACCAATGATATAACAAAAAATTTATTTTTATTATTTTTTTAATTTTTGAAGGTTATAACCTTTGAAAATATAATAATTTTAATTTTTTTCAAATGTAAATATAATATTTAGTTATAATAATCTTAATAATTATAAGTCATTTAAATTCAATATAAATAATTACATCACTATATATTATAATAATGTTCAAAAAAATTTTAATAACTTTTATCAATAAGTTAGATATTATTTAAAATATATTTGCAAAATTAAAATTTATTCAAAATCAAAGTAAAATATATTACTTAATAATAATTTTTTTAATGTTTTGCTTTTTTTATAACTTTATATTTTTGTTATTATAGATAACTTATTTAAATTAATTAGTTTTACTCATAATTTATTTTATAAATTATAATTCTATAATAATAAACTAATAAATAATTAAAATAATTATTTAAAATTTTAATGAATACAAATAAAATTGAGATTTATTATTTATTATTCAGGATATACCGGCTTAATGGTTTAAGTATTTAGGTGTTTTTGGGTTTAGGAGTTTATTGATTTAAGTGTTTAGACCTTTAATGATTTATAGTTATTATCTAAAGAATTAAAAAACAAAAAAATTAATTTTTTGAATTTTTTTAATTTTTGAAGGTTGTAACCTTTGATAATATAATAAATTTAATTTTTTTTAAAATGTGAATACAATATTTAATTATAATAATCTTAATAATTATATATAATGTAAACTAAATATAAATAATTTTATTAATAGATATTATAATAATGAACAATAAATAAATTAATAAACTAGTATTAATAAGAATGATATAAATTAAAATATAATTGTAGAATCTAAAATGATTTAAAATCAAAATAATATATATTACAAAATAATAATTTTTTATTTTAAAAATTTTGCCTCATTTTATTTGCATATATATTTTTTTGATGAAAATTAAATTATTTAAATTATATCTATCTCATTAATAATTTATGATGTAATTAATATTTCTATAAAAATAAATTGATAAATAATTAAAATAAATATTTAAAATTATAATGAATACTAATAAAAAGAGATTTATTATTTATTATTTATTATTTAGGGTATACATATTTAATGGTTTAAGTTTTTTGTGGTTTTGGGGTTAAAAAGCTTATTGATTTATATGTTTCCACATTTAGATGTTTATAGGTTTTATTTAATCAATGAAATAACAAACAATTTATTTTTATGAATTTTCATGATTTTCAAAGGTTATAACCTTTGAAAATATAATAATTTTTTAATAGTTCTAAAATATGAATATAATACTTAGTTATAATAATCTTAATAATTATATTTGAAGTAAATTTAAAATAAAAAATTTTATTAATATATGTTATCAAAATGATCAAAAAAAATTAATAAACTATTATTAATAAGATAGATATTAATTAAAATATATTTCTAGAACCCAAAATAATTCAAAATCAAAGTAAATTATTTTACTAAATAAATTTTAAATTTTTGAAATTTTATTTTTTTTATAAGCTTATATTCATTTTCATAAAAAATAAAATATTTAAATTATATATATCTCACTCATTATTTATTTTGTAATTAATATTTCTATAAAAATAAACTAAAAAAATAATTAAAATGAATATTTAAAATTATAATGAATACAAATAAAAATGAAATTTATTATTTATTATTTAGGTTTTATAGGTTTAATAGTTTATGTATTTAGGGGGTTTTGGGGTTAAGGAGTCTGGATCTTTAAATGATTAGGCATTTAGTGGTTTATAAGTTTTATTTTAATAATAAAATAATAAAAAAAATTATTTTTGTGATTTTTTATCATTTTTGAAGGTTATAAGTTTTAAAATATAATAATTTTTAATTTTTTTTTCAAATAGAAATATAATATTTAGTTATAATAATCTTAATATTTATAAGATATTTAAATTCAATATAAGTAATTTTATTGATAGATATTATAATAATGATCAAAAAATAAATTAATAAACTATTATTAATAAGATTGATAGCAATTAAAATATAAATGCAAAACCTATAATGATTCAAAATCAAAGTAAAATATATTACTAAATGATAATTTTTTGTTTTTAAATTTTAACTTCTTTTTATAAGTTTATATTTATTTTTTGATTAAAAATAAATGATTACAATTATATATGTCTCACTCTTTATTTATTTTGCAATTAATATTTCTATAAAAAATAAACTAATAAATAATTAAAATAAATAATTAAAATTATAATGAATACAAAATAAAATGAGATTTATGATTTATTATATATGGTATACCAGTTTAATGGATTGTTAATTTAGGGGTTTTGTCATTTAGGAGTTTAACAATTTATGATTTAGGTATTTAGTGGCTTGTAGGTTTTATTTATATAATAAAAATAAAAAAAAATTTTACATTTGTTCTGATTTACAAAGGTTATAACCTTTAAAAATAAAATAATTTTTAAAATTTTTTGAAACGTTAATACTATGTATAATTATATTAATCTTACTAATTATATATCATATAAATTCAATATAAACAATTTTAATGATTGATAATATAATAATGATCAAAAATTAAATTAATAAATTATAATTAATAATATAAATAATAATTAAAATATATTTATATAACACAATGATTCAAAATCAAATCAAAATATATTTCTAAATAATAATATTTAGATGAAAAATATCTTAGAATATAAAAATGATTCAGAAGAAAGCAAAATATATTACTATATAATAATTTGTTGTTTTGAATTTTTTTTTCTTTTAAAATAAAATATTTTTCATTTTAATTAAAAATAATTTATATAAATTATATTTGTCTAAATCATAATTTATATTTTATTTAATATTTATATAAAAATAAACAAATAAATAATTAAAATGAATATTTAAAATTATCATGAAAAAAAATATTGAGATTTATTATTTATTATTTAGGGTTACTAGTTTAAAAGGATTATTATTTAGTGTTTTAGAGATTTAGGAGTTATTGATTTAAGTTTTTAGGCATTTACTGGTTTATAGGTTTTATTTAAACAATGAAATATCAAGAAAAAATATTTTTTTTATTTTTTCACATTTTCAAAGGTTAAAAACTTTGAAAATATACTAATTTTAAAATTTTTTTCAAATGTGAATTCAATATTTAGTTATAATAATCATTATATTTAAATATCATATAAAGTCAACATAAACAATTTTATTGATAAATATTCTAATAATTTTCAAAAAATAAATTAATAATCTATTATTAATAAGATATATATCAATTAAAATATAATTACAAAACCAATAATGATTCAGAAGCATAGGAAATTATATTATTATATAATAATTTTTTGTTTTTAATTTTTTTTTCTTTTAATAAGTTTATTTATATTTTTTTGATGAAAAATAATTTATATAAATTATGATTGTCTAACTCATAATTTATATTATGATTAATATTTATATAAAAATAAACAAATAAATAATTAAAATGAATATTTAAAATTATAATGAAAAAAATAAAAATGGATTTATTTTTTATTATTTAGGATATATCTGATTAAAATAATTATATATTTAGGGTTTTCGAGATTTAGAAGTTATTCATTTAAGTATTTAGGCATTTGATTGTTTATAGGTTTTATTCAAACAATGAAATAACAAAAAATTTATTTTTGATATTTTTTCAAATTTTCAAAGGTTAACATTTGAAAATATAATAATATTAAAATTTTTTAAACTGAATACAATATTTAGTAAAAATAAATATTATAACTATATATAATATAAACTAAATATAAACAATTTTATTGATAGATATTATATCAATTATCAAAAAATAAATTAATAAACTTATATTAATATGATAGATATAAATTAAAATAAAATTAAAAAACCTAAAATGATTCAAAATTAATGTAAAATTTATTACTAAATAATTATTTTTTTTAAGTTTTTGCATCATTTTATAAGCTTATATGTTTTTTTAATGAAAAATATATTATTTAAATTATATTTGTATCATTCATAATTTATTTTGTAATTAATATTTCTATAAATTATTTAAATTATATTTAAGGTTTATTAGTTTAATGGCTTAAGTATTCAGAGGCTTCGAGATTTATGAGTTTAGATATTTATGTATTTAGGTATTTAATGTTTTATAAGTTTTATTTAAATAATGATATAACAAAAAATTTATTTTTATTATTTTTTCTCATTTTTGAAGGTTATAAACTTTGAAAATATACCAATTTTAAAATTTTTTTTATATCTGAATACCATATTTAGTTATGATAATCTTAATAATTATATATCATGTAAATTCAATATAAAAAATTATATTGAAATATATTATATTAATTATCAAAAAATAAATTAATAAACTATTATTAATAAGATAGATATTATTTTAAATATATTTCCTAAACGTACATTTATTCAAAATCAAAGTAAAATATATTACAAAACAATACTTTCTTTGATGTTTTGCTTCTTTTTATAAGTATATATTTTTTGTTATTAAAAGTAAATTATTTAAATTTTATTTGTCTTCCTCATAATTAATTTTTAATTTATAATTCTATAAAAATAAACAAATAAATAATTAAAATGAATATTTAAAATTATAATGAATACAAATAAAATAAAGATTTATTATTTATTATTCATGATATACTAGTTTAATGGTTTAAGTATTTAGGTGTTTTAGGGTTTAGTGATTTAAGTGTTTAGGCCTTTAGTGATTTATAGTTTTTATTAAAGAATGAAAAAATTAAAAATTTAATTTTTTGATTTTTTTTAATTTTTGAAGGTTATAACCTTTGAAATTATAATAATTTTTATTTTATCTAAATGTGAATATAATATTCAGTAATAATAATCTTAATAATTATATATAATGTAAACTCAATATTAATAATTTTATTAATAGATATTATAATAATTTTAATAATTATAGATATTATAATATCTATTATTATAATAATACATATTATAATAATTTTATAATAGATATTATAATAATAAAATATATTACTAAATAATAAATTTTTGTTTTTAAAATTTTGCCTCTTTTTATAAGGATATATATTTCTTTTGATCAAAAATAAATTATTTAAATTAGATATATCTCACTAATAATTTATTTTGTAATTAATATTTCGATAAAAATAAACTGATAAATAATTAAAATAAAAATTTAAAAGTATACTTAATAAAAATTAAATTGAGATTTATGATTTTTTATTAATGTACACCTGTTTAATAGTTTAAGTATTTAAAGGTATTGTCGTTTAAGAGTTTAGCAATTTATGTTTTTAAGCATTTAGTGGTTTATAGGTTTTATTAATAGCAATTTATGTTTTTTCTCATTTTCACAGGTTCTAACCTTTGAAAATATAATAATATTTAAAATTTTTTGAAATGTGAATACAATACTATGTTATAATAATATTAATAATTATATATCATATAAATTTAATATAAATAATTTTATTGATAGATATTATAATAATGATAAAAAATTAAATTTATAAACTATTAATATTAAGATAGATATTAATTAAAAAATATTTACAAAACCCAAATCGATTCAAAATTAAAATAACTTATATTACTTGATAATAATTTTTAATTTTTAAATTTATACTTCTTTTATAAGCATATATTTTTATTAGATAAATAATATATTATTTAAATTATATTTGTCCCACTCATAATTTATTTTGTAATAAATATTTCTAAATAAATACACTAATACATAATTAAAAAGAATATTTAAAAATATAATAAATAGCAAAAAAAAAATAGATTTATTTATTATTAAGTAGTATTTAACGGTTTATTGGTTTATGTATTTAGGCATTACAGGGTTTAGGAGTTTTCTGATTTAACTTTATATGCATTTAGTAGGGCTGCTCACGGGACTCGGAGATTCACTACCCGACCCGAAGACTTGTCCCGAAAAATCGGGGGTGAGAAAAATCCGTTGACTTTGACTTTTCCCTTCCCGTTTTGTCACGTATTTTTTCTTTTAGGACGGTTCCAGATCTTAAGCAATATCCATCCCGAGAATCGTGCCATCCTAAAAAACCGATACTAGAACTAGGAATATATATATATATATATAACATGAAGATGCCACCAATTCCACTACTGCCCATATTATTTCCGATGCACCTATTGCTGTTCTGGCGAGTTCCAGGCCACCTCATGCCATTTCAGCCGTGTTTAGTTAGGTCTAGCCCTTTTCCTATCGCACTTTTGGTTGCCTCCACCATGTCCGAGATGCCACAGCC
Source organism: Sapria himalayana (assembly GCA_029783825.1). Lineage (NCBI taxonomy): Eukaryota > Viridiplantae > Streptophyta > Magnoliopsida > Malpighiales > Rafflesiaceae > Sapria > Sapria himalayana. Next base: position 72,436 of record JAREIK010003602.1, on the reverse strand, counting down.
TTTTGGTTTGTTTTTTTGATGAGTATTGAGTGATTAATTATTATTATTATGTGTCTCAGTCAGTTTTGTTGAGTATTGGTTGTGGTGTTGTGGTTGGGCCGAATGAGTGGGCTGAATGTGTACAGTCAGTTTTATAGAGCTTGCTTGTTTGAAATATTTATATGTATTTATGATTCACATATCATATTCATTAATGGCAATGCAGATGGCACAATCCAGCGGTAAACGAAAAATACAATAAATTGAAGATGATCACATCTCAAATGATCAAAGTACTGGTAAATCCAATCATTATCCTTTCACGAACCCTTTTATTATTATGGCAGGTTCTTCAATTCCAATTGTAAAAGAAAGACAAGGTACATCTGAACCTCAAACTCATAAAAAGTATAAGTCTGCTGTTAGGAAACTTATGAGATATTAGTTGATTCAGAGGGAAATGAAACTGGTAGGGCAGCTTGTATATGGTGTAGGAAAGAATATTTGGCAAAAAGTGTTCAAGGTATTTCGGGTTTATGGAAATACTTGAGATATACTTGTAGTAAATTTCCACACAAAAAAGAATTAATAGAAGCTCACAAAGGTAAAGACAATTCATAATCTTTGTTGAGTTTCACTAAAGGTACTAGTTCAGTGGATAACAAATTAACTTGTTGGCAATTTGATCAAATACTAGTAAGGGAGGCTTTGGTGAAAATGATCATAAAAGATGAATTGCCTTTTTGTTTTGTTGAGAGGGATGAGTTTAATGGGTTTTGTAAAGTTAGTGTGCCTCAATTTAAAATTCCATCTAGGCAATATATTGATGGATTGTTTTTCTTTGTTTGTGAAGGAAAAGAAGAAATTATTTGATAGCATATCTTCTCATTGTTGTAGAGTTTCATTGACTACCGACACTTGGACTAGCATTCAAAATTTGTCTTATATATGTTTGACTGTTCATTTCATTAATTCTCAATGGAATATGCATAAAAGGAATTTAAACTTTTGTGTAATTTAAAGTCATTCTAGAGTTAATATTAGAAATGCTATTGAGTTTTCCATGAATGAATGAGGTTTGAAAAAGTTGATGTGCATTACTGTTGCCAATGCATAAAATAATGATGTTGCAGTTGAACATTTGAAAAAAAGGCTTGTGAAGAAAAGTGTTGTACCTTTGAGAGGCGAGCATTTTCATATGAGATGTTGTGCACATATCCTTTCACGAATTCTTTTATTGTTATGGCAGGTTCTTCAATTCTAATTGTAAAAGAAAGTCAAGGTACATCTGAACCTAAAGCTCATAAAAATATAAGTCTGCTATTTGGGAAACTTATGTGATATTAGTTGATTCAGAGGGAAATGAAACTAGTAAAGCAGCTTGTATATGGTGTAGGAAAGAATATTTGGCAAAAAGTAATCAAGGTATTTTGGGTTTATGGAAATACTTGAGAGAGACTTGTAAAAAATTTCCACACAAAAAAGAATTAATCGAAGCTCACAATGGTAAAGACAAGTCACAATCTTTGTTGAGTTTCACTAAAGGCAATAGTTCAGAAAATAACAAATTAACTTGTTGGCAATTTGATCAAATACTAGTAAGGGAGGCTTTGGTGAAAATGATCATAAAAGATGAATTGCCTTTTAGTTTTGCTGAGTGGGATGAGTTTAAGGAGTTTTGTAAAGTTAGTGTGCCTCAATTTCAAATTCCATCTAGGCACTTTGTGTTGAGGGATTGTTTTTCTTTATTTGTGAAGGAAAAGAAGAAATTATTTGATAGCATATCATCTCATTGTTGTAAAGTTTCATTGACTACCACCAGTTGGACTAGCATTCAAAATTTGTCTTGTATATGTTTGACTGTTCATTTCATTGATTCTCAATGAAATATGCATAAAAGGCTTTTGAAATTTTGTGTAATTAAAAGGCATTTTGAAGTTAATATTAGAAATGCTATTGAGTTTTGCATGAATGAATGGGGTTTGAGAAAGTTGATGTACATTACTATAGACAATGCATCAAATAATGATGTTGAAGTTGAACAATTGAAAAAAAGGCTTGTGAAGAAAAGTGTTGTACCTTTGAGAGGCGAGCATTTTCATATTAGATGTTGTGCTCATATACTAAACTTAATTGTCAGAGATGGCATTGCAGTAGTTGAGGGTGCTATTCAAAAAATTAGAGGTGTGGTGAAATATGTGAGGAGTAGTCCGAAAAGATTAGATATGTTTATGTGTTGAAGAAGCAAACATGACATATGGATCTTCATTGCAATTAGATTGTCCTACAAGATCGAATTCAACTTATTTGATGCTACAAACTAATATAAAATATCAAAAAGAATTTGATAAGCTGGAGGACAAAGACAAAAGGTTTTTGTAAAAGTTTGGTTCAAACGTTCCAACTGAGAGAGACTGAACAAACGCCAAAATTTTGGATCATTTCTTGAAAACCTTTTATGAGGTAACATGTAAATTTTCTGGCTCATTATATTCTACCTCCAGTGTTTATTATCCTGTGATTATTCGAATTTTGAAAAAAATTGAACTTTGTGAAAATAGTAGAGATACAATGGTGTCTGAAATGGGTATGAAAATGAGGCATAAATTAAATAAATATTGGGGTTCTCTTCCATCAACAAATATTATTCTTTTTGTAGCAGTAGTGTTGGATCCTAGATATTAGCTCAAATATCTCAAGGTTAAGTACACTTAGCATTATAGATAGGAATTGGCTAAAATTTTGGTTAAAAAGGTTATAAATGCTTTAAATGAGATGATGGATGATTAAAAACATTTAAATTATGATAAATCAAAAGAAGATGATTTCTCTTCTAGTGTGTTGAAGAAAAATGATGATTATTTTGAAGGTAGTGATACTTATGCTGATTATTTTATTTGTTGAATTGGAGAAAGAACAAGAAGTTGCATCTTTGGAATAGTTGGATAGGTACTTGGAGGACAAAATTGAAAAAAATAGAATTGATTTTGATCTTCTAAACTGGTGGAAGGTAGATGAGGTTAGGTATCCTTCTTTGGAAAATGTAGCAAGGAATGTATTTGATATCCAAGCATCTATTGTGGCCTACGAATCTAGATTTAGCACAGGGGGGAGAACTTTAGATAAATTTAGGAGTTCTTTAACACCTATTACAGATGAAGTTTTCATATGTCTACAAGATTGGTTGAGAAGCTCAAACAAACCTATTGAAATTAAAGAATTAGTTCAAGACCTTGATGAAAATGAATCAGGTTAGTATACAAATCTTGTAAATTTTAATTTCACTTTTACTTATTTTATTCATTCAATTTAATAAAAATATGGTTCGATTACTATATTCAGAGGGGTCACAAGATCCAAATATTCATCCAACTATAGTTGGCCAACTAAATTTGGAATGGGTGTATTAAATTTTATAAGGTAATATTTTGTTTTTTTATTACTCTTTCATATTAGAAATTTATGCCTACATGATTAACACGTTTTCATCTTTGGTTATCCTTCTATAGTGGAGGAAGAAATGGGAGGAGTTGTAGAAGAGATAATTAATTGGGTTTTGATTTTAGTTGCTGTTACGGGATGGACCTTTGAAATGATTATTATCATGGTTGTTATTAGTTGTATTTTTTTTGTTATATTAAGCTGCCTAAATTTAGCAATTACTTAAGTAGTAATTGCTGCTACCAATCCTTGTGGTCATCTTTAGCTATTCCTTAATATTTTAAATAATTGTTTAAAAAATGTAGTATTGCTATTATGGTTAACATTCACTCGGCTGAACAAAGCCAAATTGTGACAAAACAAAGAACCAAATTAAGCACACAACTGGGTCCCGTTCTTTTAAACATTTCTACCCTTTTCTGCACATCAAAGCTTTTGACAAGGAAATAGAACTCATTTGTGGTATTCAGCCTATTTGACACAACAAAATTGACCCAATTTGAGTTAGAAAGATACATAACTAAGGAATGTTAAATGGTACAACAAAAGTTATCGATATGAACTAACTTGGCGGGTTTGAAGAAAATAAATTGAAAAAAATGTCCTATCTTCGTTTCGTCCCGGAACCATTTTCTCCTACCCAAAATTCCCGATCTACGTCTCGTCCCGTCCCGATATTTTCAACCTATATCACTGGTCTAAATCTTCAAAAAAAAAATCTCAGAACTATTGGAAGGGACTGGAGATTTGTAATCCCCATCCCGTCCCGTCCCATGAGCACCCCTAGCATTTAGTGGTTTATTGGTTTTATTTAAAAAATAAAATAACAAAAAAATTATTTTTTTTATTTTTTGATATTTTCAAAGGTTATAACCTTTTAAAATATAATAATTTTTAAATTTTTTTCAAATGTGAATACAATATTTAGTTATACTAATCATTATATTTATAATTATATAAATTCAATATAAACAATTTTATTGATAAATATTCTAATAATAATCTAAAAATAAATTTAATAATTCATTAAAAATAAGATAGATATTAATTAAAATATAATGACAAAACTTAAAATGATTCAGAAGCAAAGAAAAATATATTACTATATAATAATTTTTTGTTTTGGAATTTTTTTTTTCTTTCAATAAGTTTATCTATATATTATTAATAAAAAATAATTTATATAAATTATATTTATCTAACTCATAATTTATTTTTTAATTAATATTTATATATAAATAAACAAATAAATAATTAAAATTAATATTTAAAATAAAACTGAAAAAAAATAAGATTTAATATTTAATATTTAATATTTAATATTTATTATTTATTATTTAGGGATACTGATTTAATTTAAACTTGATCCGTCTCACTGCTAATTTATTTTGTAATTAATATTTCTATAAAAATAAACTAGTAAATAATTAAAATAAAAATTTTAAAATTATACTGAATAAAATTAAAATGAGATTTAAGATTTATTATTAATGTAACCAGTTTAATATTTTAAGTACCTAAAGGTTTTTTCGTTTATGACTTTAGCAATTTATGTTTTTAGGCATTTAGTGGTTTATAGGTTTTATTTAAACAATGAAATAACAAAAAAATTATTTTTGATGTTTTTTCACACTTTCAAATGTTATAATCTTTGAAAATATAATAATTTTAAAATTTTTTAAAAATGTGAATACAATATTTAGTAATAATAATCATTATAATTATATATAATATAAACTAAATATAAACAATTTTATTGATAGATATGATATCAATTATAAAAAAATAAATTAATATGCTATTATTAATATGATAGATATAAATTAAAATATAATTGCAAAACATAAAAATATTCAAAATCCAAGTAAAATTTATTACTAAATTATAATTTTTTTTAGTTTTTGCTTCTTTTTATAATCTTGTTTTTTTGATGGAAAATAAATTATTTAAATTATATTTGTATCACTCATAATTTATTTTGTAATTAATATTTTAATAAATTATTTAAATTATATTTAAGGTTTACGAGTTTAAAGATTTAAGTATTTAGGGGCTTTTGTGTTTAGGAGTTTAGAGGTTTAAGTGTTTAGGCATTTAGTGGTCTATAAGTTTTATTTAAAAAATGATATAATAAAAATTTTATTTTTATTATTTTAAAAATTTTTCAAGGTTATAACCTTTGAAAATATAATAATTTTTAAATTCTTTTCAAATATAAATATAATATTTAGTTAAAATAATCTTAATAATTATAAGTCATTTAAATTCAATATAAATAGTTACTTTGCAAGATATTATATTAATGATACAAAAAAATTTAATAAACTATTATTAACAAGATAGATATTATTTAAGATATATTTCCAAAATATAAATTTTTCAAAATCAAAGTAAAATATTTTACTTAATAATTATTTTTTTAATGTTTTGCTTTTTTTATAACTTTATATTTTTGTTATTATAAATAAATTATTTAAATTAATTAGTCTTACTCATAATTTATTTTGTAAATTATAATTCTATAATAATAAACTAATAAATAATTAAAATAATTATTTAAAATTATAATGAATACAAATAAAATTGAGATTTATTATTTATTCTTCAGGATATAGCGGCTTAATGGTTTAAGTATTTAGGTGTTTTTTGGTTTAGGAGTTTAGTGATTTAAGTGTTTAGTCCTTTAGTGATTTATAGTTATTATCTAATGAATTAAAAAACAAAAAATTTAATTTTTTGAATTTTTTTAATATTTGAAGGTTGTAACCTTTGAATATAAAATAATTTTAAATTTTTTTAAATGTGGATATAATATTTAGTAATAATAATCTTAATATTTATATCTAATGTAAACTAAATATAAATAATTTTATTAATAGATATTATAATAATGATCAATAAATAAATTAATAAACTAGTATTAATAAGATTGATATAAATTAAAATATAATTGTAGAATCTAAAATGATTCAAAATCAAAATAAGATATATTACAAAATAATACTTTTTTATTTTAAAAATTTTGCATCATTTTATAAGCATATATATTTTTTTGATTAAAAATAAATTATTTAAATTATATCTGTCTCACTAATAATTTATTATGTAATTAATATTTCTATGAAAATAAATTGATAAATAATTAAAATGAATATTTAAAATTATAATGAATACTAATAAAAATAGATTTATTCTTTTTTATTTAGGGTATACCTATTTAATGGTTTATGTTTTTTGTGGTTGTGGGGTTGAGGAGTTTATTGATTTATATATTTCCACATTTAGGTGTTTATAGGTTTTATTTAATCAATTAAATAACAAAAAATTTATTTTTATGAATTTTCATGATTTTCAAAGGTTATAACCTTTGAATATATAATAATTTTTTAATATTTCTAAAATATGAATACAATACTTAGTTATAATAATCTTAATAATTATATTAGAAGTATATTTAAAATAAAAAATTTTATTAATATATATTATCAAAATGATCGAAAAATAAATTAATAAACTATTATTAATAAGATAGATATTAATTAAAATATATTGGTAGAACCCAAAATAATTCAAAATCAAAGTAAATTATTTTACTAAATTAAATTTTAAATTTTTGAAATTTTATTTTTTTTATAAGCTTATATTTTTTTTCATAAAAAATAATATATTTAAATTATATGTATCTCACTCATTATTTATTTTGTAACTAATATTTTTATAAGAATAAACTAAAAAATAATTAAAATGAATATTTAAAATTATAATGAATACAAATAAAAATAAAATATATTATTTGTTATTTAGGTTATATAGGTTTAATAGTTTAAGTATATAGGGCGTTTTGGGGTTAAGGAATCTAGATATTTAAATGATTAGGCATTTAGTGGTTTATAAGTTTTTTTTTAAATAATAAAATAATAAAAAAATTATTTTTGTGATTTTTAATCATTTTTGAAGGGTATAACATTTGAAAATATAATAATTTTTAATTTTTTTTCTAATGGAAATATAATATTTAGTTATAATAATCTTAATATTTATAAGACATTTAAATTCATTATACGTAATTTTATTGATAGATATTATAATAATGATCAAAAAATAAATTAATAAACTAATATTAATAAGATTGATAGTGATTAAAATATAAATGCAAAACCTATAATGATTCAAAGTAAAATATATTACTAAATGATAATTTTTTGTTTTTAAATTTTTACTTCATTTTATAAGCTTATATTTATTTTTTGATTAAAAATAAATCATTAAAATTATATTTGTCTCACTCTTTATTTATTTTGCAATTAATATTTCTATAAAAAATAAACAAATAAATAATTAAAATGAATATTTAAAATTATAATGAATACAAAATAAAATGAGATTTATGATTTATTATTTATGGTATACCGGTTTAAGTGATTCTTAATTTAGGGGTTTTTTCGTTTAGGAGTTTAGTAATTTATGTTTTTAGGCATTTAGTGGTTTATAGTTTTATTTATAAAATAAGAATAAAAAATTTTTTTTAGATTTTTTATGATTTTCAAGTTTATAACCTTTGAAAATAAAATAATCCTTAAAATTTTTTGAAATGTGAATACTATGTATAATTATATTAATCTTGCTAATTATATATCATATAAATTCAATATAAACAATTTTAATGATAGATATTATAATAATGATCAAAAACTAAATTAATAAACTATTATTAATAATATAAATAATAATTAAAATATTTTTATATAACAGAATGATTCAAAATCAAATCAAAATATATTACTAAATAATAATATTTAGATGAAAAATATTTTACTATTTAAAAATGATTACGAAGAAAGAAAATATATTACTATATAATAATTTGTTGTTTTGAAATTTTTTTTTCTTTTAAAATAATTTATTTTTCATTTTAATTAAAAATAATTTATATTAATTATATTTGTCTAAATAATAATTTATTTTATAATTAATATTTATATAAAAAATAAACAAATAAATAATTAAAATGAATATTTAAAATTATAATGAAAAAAATAATATTGAGATTTATTATTTATTATTTAGGGTTACTGGTTTAAAAGGATTATTATTTATTATTTAGTGTTTTAAAGATTTAAGAGATATTGATTTAAGTGTTTAGGCATTTAGTGGTTTATAGGTTTTATTTAAACAATGAAATATCATAAAAAATAGTTTTTTTATTTTTTCACATTTTCAAAGGTTATAAACTTTGAAAATATAATAATTTTAAATTTTTTTACAAAAGTGAATTCAATATTTAGTTATAATAATCATTATATTTAAATATCATATAACTTCAATATAAATAATTTTATTGATAAATATTCTAATAATGATTAAAAAATAAATTAATAATCTATTATCAATAAAATTGATATTACATAAAATATAATATCAAAACCTAAAATGTTTCAAAATCAAAGCAAAATATAATACTAAATAATAATTATTTATTTTTAAATTTTTATTCTTTTTATAAGCTTATCAATTTTTTGATTAAAAATAATTTTGATATATTATATTTTTAACTCATAATTTATTTTATAATTAATACAAAAATAAAAATAAAAAACTAAATAATCAAAATGAATTTTTAAATTATAATAAAAAAAAAATAAAATGAAATTTATTAATTATTATTTAGGGTATACCGATTTAAAGGATTATCTATATAGAGGTATCGGGATTTTGTAGTTTAGTGATTTAAAGGCTTAGGCATTTAGTGGTGTATATGTTTTATTTTAACAATAGAATAACAAAGAAAAAATATTTTTTTTTATTTTTTCACATTTTCAAAGGTTATAACCTTTGAAAATATAATAATTTTAAAATTGTTTTCAAAAGTGAATACAATATTTAGTTATAATAATCATTATATTTATATATCATATAAATTCAATATAAACATTTTTATTGATAAATATTCTAATAATGATAAAAAAATAACTTAATAATCTTTTATTAATAAGATAGATATCAATTAAAATATATTTACAAAACCTAAAATGATTTAGAAGCAAATCAAAATATATTACTATATAATAATTTTTTGTTTTGAAATATTTTTTTTCTTTTAAAAAGTTTATCTATAATTTTTCGATGAAAAATAATTTACATAAATTATATTTATGTAACTCATAAATTATTTTGTAATTAATATTTATATAAAAATAAACAAATAAATATTAAAATGAATATTTAAAATTATAATAAAATAATGATATTTATTTTTTATTATTTAGGGTATACTAGTTTAATTTAAATTATATTTGTCTTACTAATAATTTATATTGTAATTAAAATTTATAAAAAAAATAAACTGTTTAATAATTAAAATAAAAATTTAAAATTATACTGAATACAAATAAAAATGAGATTTATGAATTATTATAAGTCATTTAAATTCAATATAAATAATTACATTGCTAGATATTATAATAATGATCAAAAAAAATTTAATAAACTATTATTAATAAGATAGATATTATTTAAAATATATTTGCAAAATCTAAATTTATTCAAAATCAAATTATAATATATTACAAAATAATAATTTTTTTTAATGTTTTTCTTTTTTTATAAGTTTATATTTTAGTTTTTTAAAATAAATTTATTTAAATTATATTTGTCTTACTTATAATTTATTTTGTAATTTATAATTCTATAATAATAAACTAATAAATAATTAAAATGAATATTTAAAATTATAATGAAGACAAATAAAATTGAGATTTATTATTTATTATTCAGGATATACCGGTTTAATGGTTTAAGTATTTAGGTGTTTTTTAGTTTAGGAGTTTAGTGATTTAATTGTTTAGACCTTTCATGATTTATAGTTTTTATTTAAAGAATTAAAAAACAAAAAATTTAATTTTTTGATTTTTAAAATTTTTGAAGGTTATACCCTTTGAAAATATAATAATTTTTAATTTTTTTTAAATGTGAATATAATATTTAGTTATAATAATCTTAATAATTTTATATAATGTAAACTAAATATAAATAATTTTATTAATAAATATTATAATAATGATCAATAAATTAATTAATAAACTAGTATTAATAAGAATGATATAAATTAATATATAATTGTAAAATCTAAAATGATTCAAAATCAAAATAAGATATATTAATAAAAAATAATTTTTTATTTTTAAAATTTTGCCTCTTTTTATAAGCATATATATTTTTTTGATGAATAATAAAGTATTTAAATTATATCTGTCTCACTAATAATTTATTTTTAATTAATATTTCTATAAAAATAAACTGATAAATAATTAAAAAGATTATTTAAAATTATAATGAATACTAATAAAAATGAGAATTATGATTTATTATTTAGACTATACTAATATAATGTTTTGAGTATTTATGAGCTTCGGGGATTAGAAGTTTAGTCATTTTAGTATTTAGTCTTATAGTGGTTTATAGGTTTTATTTAAAAAATAAAAAAAAAGTTTTTTTATCATTTTTTCTCATTTTTGAAAGTTATAACCTTTGAAAATATAATAATTTTTAATTTTTTTTTAAAAAAGTGAATACAATATGAAGTTAATAATCATAATAATTAAATATCATATAAATTCAATATTAATTATTTTATTTGTATATATTATAATAATGATCATAAAAAATAATAAACAATTATTAATAAGATAAATATTATTTTAAATATATTTGCAAAACCTAAATTGATTCTAAATCAAAGTGAAATACTTTACTAAATATTAATTTAAAATTTTTAAATTTTTATATCCATTTATATGCTTATATATTTTTTGATGAAAAATAAATTTTTTAAATTATATTTGTATCACTAATAATTTATTTTTTAATTTATATTTCTATAAAAATAAACTAATAAATAATTAAGATGTATGTTTAAAATTAGAATGAATACTTATAAAAATGAGATTTATTATTTATTATTCATAGTATACTGGTTTAATGGTTAAATTATTTAGGGGTTTTGTCATTTAAAAGTTTAGCAATTTATGTTTTTATGCATTTAGTGGTTTATAGGTTTTATTTATATAATAAAAATAATTTTTTTTTTGATTTTTTATGATTTTAAAAGGTTATAACCTTTGAAAAGAAAATAATTTTTAAAATTTTATGAAATGTGAATACCATGTATAATTTTATTAATCTTACTAATTATATATCATATAAATTAAATATAAACAATTTTAATGATAGATATTATAATAATGATGAAAAATTAAATTAACAAACTATTATTACAAATCTAAATATTAATTAAAATATATTTACATAACACAAAATGATTCTAAATCAAATCAAAATATATTACTAAATAATAATATTTAATTTTTAAAATTTTCCTTCTTTTGTTGAGCTTATTTTTTTTTGATTAAATATAAATTATTTAAATATTATTTGTTTCATTCGAAATTTATTTAGAATTAATTTTTCTAAAAAAATTATACTATAAATAATTAAAATGAATATTTAAAATTATATTGAATAAAAATATAAATGAGATTTATTATTTAATAAGTAGAATATAGCTATTAAAAATTTATGTATTTAGGGGTTTCAGGGTTTATGAGCTTACTGATTTAAGTAAGTAATCATTTAATGATCTATAGGTTTTATTTAAAAAATGAAATTACAAAAAATTTATTTTTATAATTTTTTCTCATTTTTTAAGGTTATAACTTTTGAAAATATAATAATTTTTAAATTTTTTCCAAAAGTGAAACAATATTTATTTATAATAATAATAATTATATATCATAGAAATTCAATATAAACAATTTTATTGATAGATATTCTAAAAATTATCAAAAAATAAATTAAAAATCTATTATGAATAAGATTGATATTACTTAAAATATAATATCAAAACCTAAAATGATTCAAAAGCAAAGAAAAATATATTACTAAATAATAATTATTTGTTTTTAAATTTTTATTCTTTTTATAAGCTTATCTATTTTTTGATGAAAAATAATTTTTATAAATTATATTTTTAACTCATAAATTATTTTATAATTAATACATATATACAAATAAAAAACTAAAAATCAAAATGAATTTTTTAAATTATAAAGAAAACAAATAAAAATGAGATTTATTAAATATTATTTAGTATATACCAGTTTAAAAGATTATCTATATAGGGGTATCAGAAATTTGTAGTTTAGTGATTTAAGTGTTTAGGCATTTAGTGGTGTATAGGTTTTATTTAAACAATGAAATTAAAAAATATATATATTTTTTTATTTTTCACATGTTCAAAGGTTATAATCTTTGAAAACATAAAAATTCTAAAACTTTTTTCAAAATGAATACAATATTTAGTTATAATAATTATTAAATTTATATATCATATAAATTCAATATAAACATTTGTATTGATAAATATTCTAAAAATGATCAAAAAATAAATTAATAATCTATTATTAATAAGATATATATCATTTAAAATATAATTACAAATATTAAAATGATTCAGAAGCTAAGCAAAATATATTACTATATAATAATTTTTTGTTTTGAAATTTGTTTTTAAAAATGTATCTATATTTTTTTGATGAAAAATAATTTATATAAATTATATTTGTTTAACTCATAATTTATTTTGTAATTAATATTTATATAAAAGTATAAAATTAATAATTTAAATGAATATGTAAAATTATAAAGAAAAAAAAATGAGTTTTATTATTTATTATTTAGGCTATACCGGTTTAATTTAAATTAGATCTATATAACTAATAATTTATTTTGTAATTAATATTTATATACAAATAAACTGATAAATAATTAAAATAAAAATTTAAAATCAAACTGAATAAAAATTAAAATGATATTTATGATTTATTATTACTGTATACCAGTTTAATTGTTTATGTATTTAGAGATTTTGTCATTTAAGAGTTTAGCGATTTATGTTTTCGGGAATTTAGTGGTTTATAGGTTTTATTTAAACAATAAAATTACAAAAAAAAAATTTGTAATTTTTTCTCATTTTCATTGCTCATAACCTTTGAAAATAAAATAATATTTAACATTTTTGAAATCTGAATATAATATTTAGTTATATTAATATAAATAATTATATATCATTAAAATTCAATATAAACAATTTTATTTATAGATAATTTAATAATGATCAAAATTTAAATTAATAAACTATTAATAAAAAGATTGATATTAAATAAAAAATATTTACAAAACCCAAATTGATTCAAAATTAAAGTAAAATATATTATTTGAAAATAATTTTTAATTTTTAAATTTTTACTTCTTTTATAAGCGTAAATACTTTTACTCATTAAAAATAAATTATTTAAATTATATTTCTCGCACTCATAATTTATTTTGTAATAAATATTTCTATAGAAATAAACTAATAAATAATTAAAATAAATATTTAAAATTATAATAAATAGAAATAAAAATTAGATTTATTAATTATTAAAAAGTATATAGCAGTTTAATGGTTTATGTATTTAGGCATTACGAGGTTTAGGAGTTTACCGATTTAACTGTGTATGCATTTAGTGGTTATAGTTTTTATTTAAAAAATTAATAAACAAAAAATTTATTTTTATTATTTTTTGATATTTTCAAATGTTATGAACTTTGATAATATAATAATTTTTAAATTTTTTTCAAAAGTGAATTCAATATTTAGTTATAATAATGATTATATTTATATTTCATATAAATTCAATATAAATAATTTTATTAATAAATATTCTAATAATGATCAAAAAATAAATTAATAATCTATTATTAATAAGATAGATATCATTTAAAATATAATTACAAAACCTAAAATGATTCAGAAAGAAAGCAAAATATATTACTATATAATAAATATTTGTATTGAAATTTTTTCTTCTTTTTATAAGTTTATCTATATTTTTTAATGAAAAATAATTTATATAAATTATATTTGTCTAACTCATAATTTATATTGTAATTGATATTTAATAAAAATAAATGAATAAATAATTAAAATGAATATTTTAAATAATAATAAAAAAAATAATATTGAGATTTATTATTTATTATTTAGGGTATACCAGATTAAAAGGATTATCTATTTTAGTTTTCGAGATTTTGGAGTTATAGACTAAAGTGTTTAGGCATTTAGTAGTTTATAGGATTCATTTAAATAATGAGATAACAAAAAAATTATTTTTGATATTTTCTCACATTTTCAAAGGTTATAACATTTGAAAATATAATAATTTTAAATTTTTTTAAAAATATGAATACACTTTTTATTAATAAGAATCATTATAATTATAAATAATATAAACTAAATATAAACAATTTTATTGATAGATTTGATATCAATTATCTAGAAATAAATTAATATGTTATTATTAATATGATAGATATAACTTAAAATATATATGCAAAACCTAAAATTATTTAAAATCATAGTAAAATTTAATAACAAATAATAATTTTTGTTTTTTAGTTTTTGCTTGTTTTTATAAGCTTATATTTTTTTTGATGAAAAATAAATTATTTAAATTATAATTAAGGTTTACGAGTATAAAGTTTTAAGTATTTAGGGGCTTTTGTGTTTAGGAGTTTATATATTTAAATGTTTAGGCACTTAGTGGTCTATAAGTTTTATTTAAACAATTATATAAAAAAATATATATTTTTATTTTTTTTCTAATTTTTAAAGGTTATAACCTTTGAAAATATACAAATTTCTAAATTATTTTCAAATGTAAAGATAATATTTCGTTATAATAATCTTAATAAATATAAGTCATTTAAATTTAATATAAATAATCACATTGCTAGATATTATAAAATGATCAATAAATAAATTAATAAACTATTATTAATAAGATAGATATTATTTAAAATATATTTGCAAAATCTAAATTTATTCAAAATCAAAAGTATATATTACTAAATAATATTTTTTTTATTATTTTGCTTTTTTATAAGTTTATATTTTTGTTATTAAAAATAAATTATTTAAATTATATTTGTCTTCATCATAATTTATTTTGTAATTTATAATTTTAAAAAATAAACTAATAAATAATTAAAATAAATATTTAAAATTATAATGAATACGAATAAAATTGAGATTTTTTATTTATTATTTAGGATATACAGGTTTAATGGTTTAATTATTTAGGTGTTTTGGGGTTTATTCATTTAAATGTTTATGCCTTAAGTTATTTTATCTAATTTTTGAAGGTTATATCCTTTGAAAATATAATAATTTTTAATTTTTTTTTAAATGTGAATATAATATTTAGTAATAATATGCTTGATAATTATATATAATGTAAAATCAATATAAAAAATTTTATTAATAGATATTATAAGAATGATCAATAAATAAATTAATAAACTATTATTAATTATAATGATATAAATTAAAATATAATTACAAAATCTAAAATTATTCAAAATTAAATTAAAATAATTTACTAAATAATAATATTTTGTTTTAAAAATTTTGCCTCTTTTTATAATCATATATTTTTTTGATGAAAAATAAATTATTTATATTATATCTGACTCACTAATTATTTATTTTTTAATAAAATTTCTTTAAAAAAAACTGATAAATAATTAAAATGAATATTTAAAATTATATTGAATACTAAAAAAAATGAGATTTATGATTTATTATTTAGAGTATACTAATTTAAAGCTTGATGTATTTATGGGCTTCGGGGTTTAGGAGTTTAGTCATTAAGAATTTAGGTATTTTGTGGTTTATAAATTTTATTTAAAAAATCTAATAACAAAAAATTTATTTTTTTATTTTTTTTCTATTTTCAAAGGTAGCCTTTGAAAACTTAATAATTTTTAAATTTTTTTAAAATGTGAAAATTTTATTTTGTTATAATAATCTATATAATAATATATTATGTAAATTGAATATAAATAATTTTTTTAATAGATATTATGATGACGATAATAAAATAAATTAATAAACTATTATTAATAAGATAGATATTAAATAAAATTTATTTGCAAAACCAAAAATGATTAAAAATCAAAGTAAAATATCTTAATAAGATAGATATAAAATAAAACTATTATTAATAAGATAAAATATACAGGTTTAAAAGATTATATATTTAGGAGTTTTGAAATTTAAGAATTTAGTGATTTAAGTGTTTAGGCATTTTGTAGTTTATAGGGTTTATTTAAAAAAAAATAACAAAAAAATTTTTTTTGTTATTTTTTCTCATTTTTGAAGGATATAACCTTTAAAACTATAACAATTTTTAAATTTTTTTTAAATGTGAATACTATATTTAATTATGATAATCTTAATAATTATATATCATGTAAATTTAATATAAACAAGTATTTTAATATATATTATAATAAAGATCATACAAAAGATTAATAAACAATTTTTAATAAGATAAATATTGTTTAAAATATATTTACAAAACCTAAAATGATTCAAATCAAAATGAAATATTTAACTAAATATTAATTTTAAATTTTAAAATTTTGTATCCATTTATAAGCTTATATATTTTTAGATGAAAAATAAATAATTTAAATTATATTTGTCTCACTATTAATTTATTTTTTAATTTATATTTCTTAAAAAATAAACTAATAAATAATTAAAATGTATATATAAAATTTTATTGAATACTAATAAAAATGATATTTATGATTAATTATTTAGTGTATACCTATTTTATGGTTTAAGTATATTGTGATTTTTGGGTTAATGAGTTTATTGATTTATATGTTTACACATTTAGGTGTTTAATGGTTGTATTTAATCAATGAAATAACAAAAAATTTATTTTTATGAATTTTCGTGATTTTCAATGGTTATAACCTTTGAAAATATAATAATTTTTTAATAGTTCTAAAATATGAATACAATACTTAGTTATAAAAATCTTAATAATTATATTTGATGTATATTCAATATAAAAAATTTTATTAATATATTATTTTGGTGATCAAAAAATAAATTAATAAACTATTATTAATAAGATAGATATTAATAAAAATATATGTGTAGAACCCAAAATAATTCAAAATCAAAGTAAATTATATTACTAAATAAAATTTTAAATTTTTGAAATTTTGTTTATTTTTATAAGCTTATATTTTTTTTATAAAAAATAATTTATTTAAATTATATTTTCTCACTCATTATTTATTTTGTAATTAATATTTTTATAAAAATAAACTAAAAAATAATTAAAATGAATATTTAAAATTATAATGAAAACAAGTAAAAATGAGATTTATTATTATTTATTTAGGTTATATATGTTTAATGGATTAAGTATTTAGGTGGTTTTGGGGTTTAGGAGTCTAGAGATTTAAATGTTTAGGCATTTAGTGGTTTATACGTTTTATTTAAATAATAAAATAATAAAAAAATTATTTTTGTGATTTTTTATCATTTTTGAAGGTTATAACCTTTGAAAAGATAATAATATTTTAATTTTTTTTCAAATGTAAATATAATATTTAGTTATAATAACTTAATAATTATAAGCCATTTTAATTGAATATAATTAATTTTTTCTTCGATATTATAAAAATGATCAAATAATAAATTAATAAACTATTATTAATAAGATTGATCGCAATTAAAATATAATCACAAAATATATATATAATGATTCAAAATCAAAGTAAAATATATTACTAAATAATAATTTTTTGTTTTTAAATTTTTACTTCTTTATATAAGCATATTTTTTTTTGATTAAAAATAAATAATTAAAATTATATTTGACTCACTCATTATTTATTTTGTGATTGATATTTCTATAAAAATAAACTAATAAATAATTAAAATGAATATTTAAAATTATAATGAATACAATTTAAAATGAGATTTATGATTTATTATATATGGTATACCAGTTTAATGTTTTGATTATTTAGGTGTTTTGTCGTTTAGGAATTTAAAATTTTATGTTTTAGGCATTTAGTGGTTTATAGGTTTTGTTTATATAATAAAAATTTAAAATCCTTTTTTTTGATTTTTTCTGATTTTCAAAGTTTATAATTTTAGAAAATAAGATAATTTATAAAATTTTTTGAAATGTGAATACAATGTATAATTATATTAATCTTACTAATAATATATGATATAAATTCAATATAAATAATTTTAATGATAAATAATATAATAATGATCAAAAATTAAATTAATAATATATTATTAATAATATAAATATTAATTAAAATATATTTACATAACACAAAATGATTCAAAATCAAATCAAAATATATTACTAAATAATAATATTTAATTTTTAAAAATTTCTTTCTTTTTATAGATAACCTTTTTATTTTAAAAAGGTTATCTATATTTTTTGATTAAAAATATTTTATATAAATTATATTTGTCTAACTCATAATTTATTTTGTAATTAATATTTATATAAAAAATAAACAAATACATAATTAAAATGAATATTTAAAATTATAATTATAAAAAAATGAGATTTATTAATTATTATTTAGGGTATACCAGTTTAATTTTAATTATATCTGTCTCACTAATAATTTATTTTGTAATTAATATATTTATAATTATAAACTGATAAATAATTAAAATAAATATATTAAATTATACTTAATAAAAATTAGAATGAGATTTATAATTTATTATTAATGTATACCAGTTTATTGGTTTAAGTATTTATATATTTTGTCATTTGAAAATTTAGCAATTTATGTTTTTAAGCATTTAGTAGTTTACAGGTTTTATTTAAACAATAAAATAATAAAAAAAATTTATAATTTTTTCTCATTTTCATATGTTATAACCTTTGAAAATATAATAATATTTAAAAATTTTTTAAATGTTTATATAATATTTTAGTTATAATAATATTAATAATTATATATCATATAAATTCAATATAAACAATTTTATTGATAGATATTATAATTATGATCAAAAATTAAATTAATAAATTATTAATAAAAAGATAGAAATTAATTAAAAAATATTTACAAAACCCAATTTGATTCAAAATTAAAGTAAAATATATTACTTGATAATAATTTTAAATTTTTTAATTTTTATCTCTTTTATATGCATATATATATTTTTTCATTAAAAATAAATTATTTAAATTATATTTGTTGGACTCATAATTTACTTTGTAATAAATATTTCTATAAAAATAAACTAATAAATAATTAAAATGAATATTTAAAATTATGATAAATAGAAATAAAAATTAGATTTATTATTTATTATGTATTATATATTGGTTTAATGGTTACTATATTTAGGCATTACGGTATCTAGGAGTTTACTTATTTAACTGTGTATACATATAGTAGTTTATAGGTTTTATTTAAAAAATAAAAAAACAAAAAATTTATTTTTATTATTTTTTGATATTTTCAAAGGTTATAACCTTTGAAAATATAATAATTTTTAAATTTTTTTTTAAGTGAATACAATATTTAGTTATAATAATCATTTTATTCATATATTATATAAATTCAATATAAACAATTTTATTAATAAATATTCTAATAATGATCAAAAAATAAATTAATAATCTATTATTAATAAGATAGATATCAATTAAAATATAATTACAAACTTAAAATGATTCAGAAGAAAAGCAAAATTTATCACTATATAATAATTTTTTGTTTTGAATTTTTTTTATCTTTTAAAAAGTTTATGAATAACTTTTTGATGAAAAATAATTTATATAAATTATATTTGTCTAACACAATTTATTTTGTAATTAATATTTATATATAAATAAACAAATAAATAATTAAAATGAAAATTTAAAATTATAATAAAAAAAAATAAGATTTATTATTTATTATTTAGAGATATCGGTAAAATTTAAATTAGATTTGTCTCACTAATAATTTATTTTGTAATTAATATTTCTATAAAATAATTTGATAAATAATTAAAATAAAAATTTAAAATTATACTAAATAAAATTTAAAATGAGATTTATGAATTATTATTAATGTAAACCAGTTTAATATTTTAAGTATTTAAAGGTTTTTTCGTTTATGACTTTAGCGATTTATGTTTTTAGGCATTTAGTGGTTTATAGGTTTTATTTAAACAATTAAATAACAAAAAAAATTATTTTTGATATTTTTTCACATTTTCAAAGGTTATAACCTTTGAAAATATAATAATTTTAATGTTTTTTAAAAATGGGAATACAATATTTAATAATAATTAAATCATTATTATTATATATAATATAAACTAAATATAAACAATTTTATTGATAGATATGATATTAATTATCAAAAAATAAATTAATATGCTAATATTAATATGATAGATATAAATTAAAAGATAATTGCAAAACATATAAATATTCAAAATCCAAGTAAACTTTATTACAAAATAATAATTTTTTTTTAGTTTTTGATTGTTTTTATAAGCTTATATTTTTTTGATGAAAAAAAATTATTTAAATTATATTTGTATTACACATAATTTATTTAGTAATTAATATTTTAATAAATTATTTATATTATATTTAAGGTTTACATGTTTAAAGGTTTAAATATTTAGGGGCTTTTGAGTTTAGGAGTTTAGATTTTTAAGTATTTAGGATTTACTGGTTTATAAGTTTTATTTAAACAATGATATAACAAAAAAATTATTTTTATTATTTTTTCTAATTTTTGAAGATTATATCCTTTGAAAATATAATAATTTTTAAATTTTTTTCAAATGTGAATATAATATTTATTTATAATAATATTCATAATTATAATTCATTTAAATTCAATATACATAATTATATTGCTAGATATTATAATTATGATAAAAAAATAAATTAATAAACTATTATTAATAAAATAGTTATTATTTAAAAAGTATTTGCAAAATCTAACTTTATTTAAATCAAAGTATAATATATTACTAAATAATAATTTTATTTGATGTTTTGCTTTTTTTATAACTTTATATTTATGTTATTAAAAATAAATTATTTAAATTATATTTGTCTTACTCATAATTTATTTTGTATTTTATAATTCTATAATAATTAGCTACTAACTTATTAAAATGAATATTTAATATTATAATGAATACAAATAAAATTGAGATTTATTATTTTTTATTCAGGATAAACCGGGTTATTGGTTTAAGTATTTAGGTGTTTTGTGGTTTAGGAGTTTAGTGATTAAAGTGTTTAGGCCTTTAGTGATTTATAGTTTTTATTTAATGAATATAAAAATAAAAAATTTAATTTTTTGATTTTTTTTAATTTTTGAAGGTTATAACCTTTGAAATTATAATAATTTTTAATTTTTTTTAAATGTGAATATAATATTCAGTAATAATAATCTTAATAATTATATATAATGTAAACTCAATATAAATAATTTTATTGATAGTTATTATAATAATGATCAATAAATAAATTAATAAACTTGTATTTATAAAAATGATATAAATTAAAATATAATTGTAAAATCTAAAATGATTCAAAATCAAAATAAAATATATTACTAAATAATAATTTTTTTTAAATTTTGCTTCATTTTATAAGCATATATATTTTTTTGATCAAAAATAAATTATTTAAATTATATATGTCGCACTAATTATTTATTTTATAATTAATATTTCTATAAAAATAAACTGATAAATAATTAAAATGAATATTTAAAATTATAATGAATACTAATAAAACTGAGATTTATGATTTATTTTTTTAACTATAATAATTTAAAGTTTTTACGTATTTATGGGCTTCGGGGTTTAGGAATTTAGTCATTTTAGTATTTAGTCATTAGTGGTTTATAGGTTTTATATAAATAATAAAATAACAAAAATTTTATTTTTGTTATTTTTTCTCATTTTTGAAGGTTATAACCTTTGAAAATTATAATATTTTTAATTTTTTTTTGAAAAGTTAATACAATATGAAGTTATAATAATCATAATAATTATATATAATATAAATTCAATATAAACTATTTTATTGATATTTATTATAATAATGATCATAAAAAAGTATTAACCAATTATTAATAAGATAAATATTATTTAAAAAATATATTCAAACCCTAAAATGACTTAAAATCAAAGTCAAATATTTTACTAAATATTAATTTTAAATTTTTGTATCCATTTATAAGCCTATATATTTTTTGATGAAAAATAAATTATTTAAATTATATTTATCTCACTAATAATTTATTTTTTAATTTATATTTCTCTAAAATTAAACTAATAAATAATTAAAATGTAAATTTAAAATTATAATGAATACTAATCAAAATGAGATTTATGATTTAATATTAAGGGTATAACTATTTAATTGTTTATGTTTTTTGTAGTTTTGGGGTTAAGGAGTTTATTGATTTATATGTTTACACATTTTCGTCTTTATAGGTTTTATTTAATCAATGAAATAGCAAAAAATTTATTTTTATGAATTTTCGTGATTTTCAAAGGTTATATAACCTTTAAAAATATAATAATTTTTTAATAGTTCCAAAATATGAATACAATACTTAGTTATAATAATCTTAATAATTATATTTGTTGTAGATTCAATATAAAAAAATGTATTAATATATATTATAATAATGATCAAAAAATAAATTAATAACTATTATTAATAAAATAGATATTAATTAAAATATATTTGTAGAACCCAAAATAATTCAAAATCAAAGTAAATTATATTACTAAATAAAATTTTAAATATTTGAAATTTTGTTTATTTTTATAAGCTTATTTTTTTCATAAAAAATAATTTATTTAAATTATATCTGTCTCACTCATTATTTATTTTGTAATTAATATTTCTATAAAAATAAACTAAAAAATAATTAAAATGAATATTTAAAATTATAATGAATACAAATAAAAATGTGATTTATTATTTATGTTATATAGGTTTAAAGGTTTAAGTATTTAGGGGGTTTTGGGGTTTAGTAGTCTAGAGATTTAAATGTTTAGACATTTAGTGGTTTTTAAGTTTTATTTAAATAATAAAATAATAAAATAATAAAATAATAAAATAATAAAATAAAATAATAATAATAAATATAATATAAATATAAATAATTTTTTATGATTTTTTATCATTTTTGAAGGTTATAAACTTTGAAAATATAATAATTTTTAAATTTTTTTCAAATGTAAATATAATATTTAGTTATAATAACTTAATAATTATAAGGTATTTTAATTGAATATAAATAATTTTATTGTTCAATATTATAAAAATGATCAAATAATAAATTAATAAACTATTGTTAATAAGATTGATCACAATTAAAATAGAATTGCAAAACATATATATAATGATTCAAAATCAAAGTAAAATATATTACGAAATAATAAGTTTTTGTTTTTAAATTTTTACTTTTTTATATAAGCTTATTTTTTTTTCGATTAAAAATAAAGTATTGAAATTATATTTGTCTCACTCATTATTTATTTTGTGATTGATGTTTCTATAAAAAATAAACTAATAAATAATTAAAATGAATATTTAAAATTATAATGAATACAAATTAAAATGAGATTTATGATTTATTATATATGGTATACGAGTTTAATGGTTTGATTATTTAGGAGTTTTATCATTTAGGAGTTTAGCAATTTATGTTTTTAAGCATTTAGTGGTTTATAGGTTTTATTTATATGATAAAAATTTAAAATTCTATTTTTGATTTTTCTTTGATTTTCAAAGGTTATAACCTTTGAAAATAAAATAATTTTTAAAATTTTTTGAAATGTGAATACAATGTATAATTATATTAATCATATTAATTATTTATCATATAAATTCAATATAAATAATTTTAATGATAGATATTATAATCATGATCAAACATTAAATTAATAAACTATTATTAATAATATAAATATTAATTAAAATATATTTAAATAACACAAAATGATTCAAAATCAAATCAAAATATATTACTAAATAATAATATTTTATTTTTTAAATTTTCCTTCTTTTTATAAGCTTATATTTTTTTCTATTAAAATAAATTATTTAAATAATATTTGTCTCACTGGAAATTTATTTTGTAATTAATTTTTCTAAAAAATTAAACTATAAATAATTAAAATGAATATTTAATATTATAATAAATAGAACTAAAAATGAAATTTATTATTTATTAAGTAATATATACATGTTAAAGGTTTATGTATTTAGGGGTTTCGGGGTTTATGAGCTTAGTGATTTAAGAAAGTAAGCATTTAATTATCTATATGTTTTATTTAAAAAATGAAATAACAAATAATTTATTTTTATTATTTTTTCTCATTTTTAAGGTTATAATCTTTTAAAATGTAATAATTTTAAAATTTTTTTCAAAAGTGAATTCAATATTTAGTTATAATAATCATTATATTTATATATCATATAAATTCAATAAGAACTATTTTATTGATAAATATTCTAATAATGATCAAAAAAAAATTAATAATCTATTATTAATAAGATAGATATCAATTATAATATAATTACAAAACCTAAAAATGATTCAGAAGCAAAGCAAAATATATTACTATATAAAAATTTTTTGTTTTGAATTTTTTTTTCTTTTAAAAAGTTTATCTATATTATTCTGATGAAAAATAATTTATAAAAATTATATTTGTGTAAGTCATAATTTATTTTGTAATTAATATTTATATAAAAATAAACAAATAAAAAATTAAATTTGAATATTTAAAATTAAAATGAAAAAAAATGAGATTTATTCTTTATTATTTAGGATATACCGGTTTAATTTAAATTAGATCTGTCTCACTAATAATTTATTTTGTAATTAATATTTCTATAAAAATAAAATGATAAATAATTAAAATTATACTCAATAATTAAAATAATTTATTTTGTTCCTCTCTCAACTCTAGAATGATTGCTAAAGCTCAACCAAAATAATAGGAGCATTTACATTATCTCTAATATGTCTTATCATATTTGATGTTGAATCATTGGGCTATCAAAGGTAATTTGACTAATGTATGCTAACAGACTAAACCAAAGTTGTACCCCCATGTTTTGAAATAGCTAGTTGTTGAATATGATATTTATTTTGATTATTGTAATTTCTTCTAAAATATCTCTAATGCACACTCTCAAAGTAATTTTTTTAAAACATAGATTACCACTAGAAAAATAACCACCTTGTGGAATATTAGATCAAACTAGCCCTAGGGCGGTTTGAGCAGGGTAAGAAGTATGGGCTCTCTTTCAATCAAGAATCAAAAAATTTACTTTATTGGCATGTCTAAGCCTTTTTTTTATATACTCATGGATATGAAAAGTATCAGTTCTTTTTTTTATATTAAATGAGTATTGTATACAAGCTCACAATACCCAAAAAGGTGTAAATGAATCATATTCAAATGTATAAAAGGTTTTAATCATTGCTCACAATATTAGTCTTCCATATATATTCTCGAGGTCACAAATCAAAGGAAAAAGGTTTAGTGATATTTCGAATCCCAAGAATGTAAGCTATAGAAAGTTATAAAAGTAGTACTCAAGCTTTAACTATTTCTAGTGTCATGACTTTTGCTCTTGAGGAATGTCCAAAGTTATAATCATTCGTAGTGCAATGACTTTGCAATATAAAGATAAAATGCACAAGCTATAGTCATATCCAAAACTGTGACCCAGTATTATAGTGATTAAATATGTATTCATGATCATTCTTAGTGCCATAACAATATGTTCAACAGAGAGACACAAGTTATGGAATATTCTCATCGATATTATTTTGTGTTCTAGAGACAAAATATACAATCATGACCAATGCTAATGCTACTATAATCTAAAGCAAGAAAGAGACTGAATCCATAACTCACCCCTTGAGTCATGACTTTGTCTTACATATATAAAAAGATAAATCTATGACATTTTTAAAAGTTGTAAATTTCAATTTAAATTTAACACTTAGTCATTTGATTATAAAAGAGCAAAACATGAGATTTAGGATTTAGGGGTTATGGGTTAGGGTTATAGTTTATGGTATAAGGTTTAAGATTTAAAGTTGAGAGTTTATGGTTTTTTTTTGTTCTTTTTTTTGGAAAATACACACTTTATTTATCATTTAGGCACACAACTTACAGGAGACTAAAGAGCTGACTAATTTAGGCCAACCCACCAAATCCTAATCACCTTAATGATTCTATGCATAAAATACATAAAAAACATAATGCCTAATAATTCCAAGCATACGAATACAACTAAAATAACCTGGCATTCCCAGACTTTAGAGTTGGCATTGAGTTATTATGCCCTCTGCGTCCTTTCCATTCGGAATTGTCCAAGCCTTTTGGAGGAACCTGAATGATGCACCATATTAAAACTATGCAAATATAAGATTGTGCATGTGTGTGACATGCAGCATCAAGTGTTTGCCTATGTCATTGCTATGCAATGGAATACATTTAAAACTGAATACCCATAAATCCACAAGTCCATATCTACGGTACTTTGTCTATTCATTCTCACCTCTGAATTCCACATTCTTGTGTTCCAATGATTTTCAAAAGAGTATATCTTGGGTTAGAATGCTTCCACCTCATGCTCCAAGAAGTGGCTGTATGTTGCAAAAACAAAATATCAAAATATATGCATGCATCGGTGTGCATGTGTGATGAGGTCCATCTCATAGTCTAATTATCTACGCATACAACCAAGCTAGAATACAATTAAATTACATAATGCTATAAAGATGGGTATTTTGCTCCCAGGAGTGTAGCATCGCCTAATGTCTATTTACAAAATGCATTAGTGGGCCCCACATAGAGATACTCATGGGTCCAGTTGCCCCAATTGCATGCTACATAGAGAACAGAAAAGATTGTGTGTGTGAGTATGTCATGATCCATCTCTACAAGTACATGGTGCATACAAAGTCCAAAATACAAATAAGACTACAAACATAAACTACAAGTTTGAATCATTCTCTCCCGTGTGGCTGGTATGGACTCCATTACTTACTGGCCCTGCTTGGTGATGCACTAGATTTTTCCAGCTCTCCAATTAATCATGTATTACCCGTGACTCCTGTTGGGCGACGGTTGGGTGGCCTTCTATGCTGCCTGATAGGGCTAGTGGAACCCACTCCTAGCTACTCCTGGTTTTACTCCCGACCAGTTTGCTCGGTCTCGTCAGTTGTCTGAATGTTAGCATTCCGCCTTGCTAGTGGGGCCCTCTACAAGTTGGTGGCCCATACTTCTAGCTGCTTCTAGGACTTGCTGGCCCCTCTAAATGCTACACCAAAATGGACAAGAATATGTGCACATGTGTACTGTGGTCCGTAGCTATGTGTGTGTGGTGCAGCAGTATCAGGGTTTAGGAGTTTAGTAATTTAAGTATTTAGGTATTTTGTAGTTAATAGGTTTTATTTAAATAATTAAGTAACAAAAAAATTATTTTTATGATTTTTTCTCATTTTCATGGTTATAACCATTGAAAATATTATAATTTATAATTTTTTTCAAATGTTAATACAATATTTAATTATAATAATCATAAAAATTAAATATCATGTAAATTCAATATAAATAATTTTTTTGATCGATATTTTAATACTGATTATAAAAGTGATTAATAAACTATTATTAATAAGATAGATATTAATTAAAATATATTTGCAAAACCTAAAACGATTCAAAATAAAAGTAAAATATATTACTAAATAATAATTTCCTATTTTTAAATTTTTGATTCTTTTTATAAGCTTATAAATTTTTTTGATAAAGATAAATTATTTAAATTATATTTGTCTCATTCATAATTTTATTTTGCAATTAATATTTCTATAAAAATAAACTAATAAATAATTAAAATGAATATTAATATTATAATGAATACATATAAAAATGAGATTTATGATTAATTATTTAGGGTATACCGATTTAATGGTTTAAGTATTTAGGAGTTCAGGAGTTTAGTGATTTAAGTGTTTAGGAATTTAGTAGTTTATATGTTTTAATTTAATAATGAAATAACAAAAAAATTATTTTTCAAATTTTTTATCAATTTTGAAGATTATAACCTTTATAAATATAATAATTTTTAAATTCTTTTCAAATGTGAATACATTATTTAGTTATAATAAACTTAATAATTATATATAATGTAAATTAAAAATAAACAATTTTATTGATAGATATTAATAAACTAAATATAAATATAAATATAATAATGATCAAAAAATATATTAAACTATTATTTATTGATAGATATTTATATATTATTTCTAAATACTTAAACCTTTAAAGATGGTTTAAATATTTAAGTATTTAAAAGTTTTGTGGTTTAGGAGTTTATGAATTTAATGATTTAAGCATTTAGGCATTTAGTAGTTTATAGGTTTTATATAAACAATAAAATAACATAAAATTTATTTTTGTGATTTTATCTCATTTTCAAAGATGATAACCATTAAAAATATAATAATTTTTAAATTATTTTCAATGTAAATATAATATTTAGTTATATAATCTTTATAATTATATATCATGTAAATTCAATATAAACAATTTTATTGATAAATATACTAATAATGTTCAAAAAATATATTTATAATCTATTATTAATAAGATAGATATCAATTAAAATATAATTACAAAACCTAAAATGATTCAGAAGCAAAGCAAATATATTACTATATAATTATTTTTAGTTTTGAAAAATTTTTTCCTTTTAAAAAGTTTATCTATAATTTTTTGATGAAAAATAATTTATATAAATTATTTTTGTCTAGCTCAAATTATTTTGTAATTAATATTTATATATAAATAAACAAATAAATAATTAAAATGAATATTTAAAATTATAATGAAAAAAATGAGATTTATTATTTATTATTTAGGGATACTATTTTAATTTAAATTAGATCTGTCTAACTAATAATTTATTTTGTAATTAATATTTCTATAAAAATAAACTGATAAATAATTAAAATAAAAATTTAAAATTATACTGAATAAAAATTAAAATGAGATTTATGAATTATTATTAATGTTTACCAGTTTATTGGTTTAAGTATTTAATGGTTTTATCGTTTAAGAGTTTAGCGATTTATGTTTTTAGGCATATAGTGCTTTACAGGTTTTATTTAAACAATGAAATAACAAAAGAATATTTTTGATTTTTTTTCACATTTTCAAAGGTTATAACCTTTGAAAAAATAATAATTTCAAAATTTTTTATAAATGTGAATACAATATTTAGTAATAATAATCATGATAATTATATATAATATAAATTAAATATAAACAATTTTTTTATAGATATGATAACGATTATCAAAAAATAAATTAATATGCTATTATTAATATGATAGATATCAATTAAAATAATATTAAATAACCTAAAATGATTCAAAAACATTGTAAAATTTATTACTAAATAATAATTTTTTTTTAGTTTTTGCTTCTTTTTATAAGCTTATATATATTTTTGATGAAAAATAAATAATTTAAATTATATTTGTATCACTCATAATTAATTTTGTAATTAATATTTCAAAATATTATTTAAATTATATTTAAAGGTTTATGAGTTGAAAGGTTTAAGTATTTAGGGGCTTCGGGGTTTAGGAGTTTAGAGATATATGTGTTTAGGCTTTTAATGGTTTATAAGTTTAATTTAAACAATGATATAACAAAAAATTTATTTTTGTTATTTTTTATCATTTTTAAAGGTTATAACCTTTGAAAATATAACAATTTTTAAATTTTATTTATATGTGAATACTATATTTAGATATGATAATCTTAATAATTATATATCATGTAAATTCAATATAAACAATTATATTGATAGATATTATATAAATGACCAAAAAATAAATTAATAAACTATTATTAATAAGAAAGATTTTATTTAAAATATATTTGTAAAATGTAAATTTATTCAAAATCTAAGTAAAATATATTACTAAATAATAATTTATTTGATGTTTTGCTTCTTTTAATAAGTTTATATTTTTTTATTAAAAGTAAATTATTTAAATTATATTTGTCTTCCTTATAATTTATTTTTAATTTATAATTCTATAAAAATAAACTAATAAATAATTATATTGAATATTTAAAACTATAATGAATACAAATAAAATAAAGATTTATTATTTATTATTCTGGATATACTAGTTTAATGGTTTAAGTATTTAGGTGTTTTGGGGTATAGTGATTTAAGTGTTTAGGCCTTTAGTGATTTATAGTTTTTATTTAAAGAATGAAAAAATAAAAAATTTAAGTTTTTGATTTTTTTTAATTTTTAAAGGTTATATAACCTTTGAAAATATAATAATTTTTAATTTTTTTTAAATGTGAATATAATATTTACTTATAATAATCTTAATAATTATATATAATATTAACTCAATATAAAGAATTTTATTAATAGATATTATAATAATGATCAATAAAAAATTAATAAACTATTATTAATAAGAATGATATAAATTAAAATATAATTGTAGAATCTAAAATGATTTAAAATCAATATAAGATATATTACTAAATAATAATTTTTTATTTTAAAAATTTTGCCTTTTTTTATAAGCATTTTTTTAATGAAAAATAAATAATTTAAACTATATATGTCGCACTAATAATTTATTTTGTAATTAATATTTCATTAAAAATAAACTGATAAATAATTAAAATGAATATTTAAAATTATAATGAATACTAATAAAAATTAGATTTATTATTTATTATTTGGACTATAATAATTTAATGTTTTAAGTATTTATGGGCTTCAGGGTTTAGGAGTTTAGTCATTTTATAATTTAGTCATTTAGTGGTTTATAGGTTTTATGAATACTAATTAGAAATTAAAATTATATTTGTTTTATTAATAATTTATTTTTTAATTTATATTTCTATAAAAATAAACTAATAAATAATTAAAATATATATTTAAAATTATAATCAATACTAATAAAAATGATATTTATGATTTATTAATTAAGGTATAACTATTTAATTGTTTAAGTTTTTTTGTGGTTTTGGGGTCAATGAGTTTATTGATTTATATGTTTACACATTTAGGTGTTTATAGGTTTTATTTAATCACAGAAATAACAAAAAATTTTATTTATGAATTTTCGTGATTTTAAAATGTTAAAACCTTTTAAATTATAATAATTTTTTAATAGTTATAAAATAGGAATACAATACTTAGTTATAATAATGTTAAAAATTCTATTTGTTGTAAATTCATTATAAAAAAATTTATTAATATATATTATCATAATGATCAAAAAATAAATTAATAAACTATTATTAATAAGATAGATATTAATTAAAATATATTTGCAAAAAACAAAATAATTCAAAATCAAGTAAATTATATTACTAAATAAAATTTTAAAATTTTGAAATTTTGTTTATTTTTTTAAGCTTATTTTTTTTTCATAAAAAATAATTTATTTAAATTATATGTCTCATTCATTATTTAATTTGTAATTAATATTTCTATAAAAATAAACTAAAAAAATAATTAAAATGAATATTTAAAATTATAATGATTACAAATAAAAATGAGATTTATTATTTATTATTTAGGTTATATATGTTTAATTGTTTAAGTATTTAAGAGATTTTGGTGTTTAGGAGTCTAGAGATTTAAAAATTTAGGCATTTAGTGGTTTATAAGTTTTATTTAAATAATAAAATAATAAAAAAATTATTGTTGTGATTTTTTATCATTTTTGAAGGTTATAACATTAGAAAATATAATAATTTTTAATTTTTTTAAAAGTAAATATAATATTTAATTATAATAATCTTAATAATTATAAGACATTTAAATTGAATATAAGTAATTTTTTTGTCAGATATTATAAAAATAAACAAATAATAAATTAATAAACTTTTATTAATAAGATTGATAACAATTAAAATATAATTGCAAAACCTATATATAATGATTCAAAATCAAAGTACAATATATTACTAAATAATACTTTTTTGTTTTTAAATTTTTACTTCTTTTTATAAGAGTATTTTTTTTTGATTAAAAATAAATTATTAAAATTATATTTGTCCAACTCATTATTAATTTTGTGATTAATATTTCTATTAAAAATAAACTAATAAAAAATTAAAATGAAATTTAAAATTATAATAAATACAAATTAAAATGAGATTTATGATTTATTATTTGTGGTATACCAGTTAAATGGTTTGATTATTTAAGAGTTTTGTCATTTAGGAGTCTATCAATTTATGTTTTTAGGTATTTAGTGGTTTATAGTTTTATTTATATAAAAAAAAATTTCTTTTTGATTTTTTCTGATTTTCAAAGGTTATAACCTTTAAAAATAAAATACTTTTTAAAATTTTTTGAATTGAGAATAGTATGTATAATTATATTAATCTTACTAATTATATATCATATAAATTCAATATAAACAATGTTAATGATAGATATTATAATAATGATCAAAAATTAAATTAATAAACTATTATTAATAATATAAATAATAATTAAAATATATTTACATAACACAATGATTCAAAATCAAATCAAAATATATTACTAAATAATATTATTTAGATTAAAAATATATTACTATATAAAAATGATTCAAAAGAAAGCAAAATATATTACTATATAATAATTTGCTGTTTTGAAATTTTTAAATAATTAATATAAATTATTTTTCATTTTAATGAAAAATAATATATATAAATTATATTTGTATAACTCATAATTTATTTAGTAAGTAATATTTATATAAAAATAAACAAATAAATAATTAAAATGAATATTTAAAATTATAATGAAAAAAATAATATTGAGATTTATTATTAATTATTTAGTGTTACCGGTTAAAAAGGATTATTATTTATTATTTAGGGTTTTAGAGATTTAGGAGTTGTTGATTTAAGTGTTTCGGCATTTAGTGGTTTAGAAGTTTTATTTAAACAATGAAATATCAAAAAAAAATGTTTTTTTTTATTTTTTCACATTTTCAAAGGTTATAACCTTTGAAAATATAATAATTTTAAAATTTTTTTAAAAAGTGAATTCAATATTTAGTTATAATAATAATTATATTTATATATCATATAAATTCAATATAAATAATTTTATTGATAAATATTCTAATAATGATCAAAAAATAAATTAATAATCTATTATTAATAAGATAGATATCAATTAAAATATAATTACAAAACCAATAATGATTCATAAGCAAAGCACATTATATTATTATATATAATTTTTTGTTTTTAATTTTTCTTTCTTTTAATAAGTTTATCTATATTTTTTTTGATGAAAAATAATTTATATAAATTATGATTGTCTAACTCATAATTTATTTTGTAATAAATATTAATATAAAAATAATCAAATAAATAATTAAAATGAATATTTTAAATTATAATGAAAAAAATAAAAATGGATTTATTGTTTATTATTTAGGATATATCTGATTAAAAAAATTATCTATTTAGGGTTTTCGAGATTTAGAAGTTATTAATTCAAGTATTTAGGCATTTAGTGGTTTATAGGTTTTATTTAAACAATGAAATAACAAATAAATTATTGTTTATATTTTTTCGAATTTTCAAAGGTTATAACCTTATAAAATATAATAATTTTAAAATTTTTTAAAAATGTGATTACAATATTTATTATAAATAATTATTATAACAATATATAATATAAACTAAATATAAACATTTTTAGTGATATATATTATATCAATTATTAAAAAATAAATTAATAAACTATTATTAATATAATAGATATAAATAAAAATTTAATTACAAAAACTAAAATGATTAAAAATCAAAGTAAATTTATTACTAAATAATAATTCTTGTTTTTTAGTTTTTGCCTCATTTTATAAGATTATATATTTTTTTGATAAAAAATAAATTATTTAAATTATATATTGTATCACTCATAATTTATTTTGTAATTAATATTTCAATAAATTATTTAAATTATATTTAAGTTTTACGAGTTTAAAGGTTTAAGTATTTAGGGGCTTCGAGGTTTAAAAGTTTAGAGATTTATTTGTTTAGGTATTTAATGGTTTATAAGTTTTATTTAAACAATGATATAACAAAAATTTTATTTTTTGTTATTTTATCTCATTTTTGAAGGTTATAACCTTTGAAAATATAACAATTTTTAAATTTTTTTAAATCTGAATACTATATTTAGTTTTGATAATCTTAATAATTATATATCATATAAATCAATATAAACAATTATATTGATAGATATTATATTAATGATCAAAAAATAAATTAATAAACTAATTTAAATAAGATAGATATTATTTAAAATATATTTGCAAAACCTAAATTTATTCAACTTCAAAGTAAAATAAATTACTAATTAATAATGTTTTTGATGTTTTGCTTTTGTTATAAGCTTATATTTTTTGTTCATAAAAGTATATTATTTAAATTATATTTGTCTTCCTCATAATATATTTTGTAATTTATAAGTCTATAAAAATAAACTAAAAAATAATTAAAATGAATATTTAAAATTATAATGAATACAAATAAAAGTGAGATTTATTATTTATTATTCAGGATATATAGTTTTAATGGTTTAGGTATTTAGGTGTTTTTGGGTTTAGTCATTTAAGTGTTTATGCCTTTAGTGATTTATAGTTTTTATTTAAAGAATGAAAAAACAAAAAATTTAATTTTTTGTTTTTTTTAATTTTTTTTAAATGTGAATATAATATTTAGATATAATAATTTTAATAATTATATATAATGTAAACTCTATAAATTATTTTATTAATAAATATTATAATAATGATCAATAAATAATTAATAAACTATTGTTTAAAATAATGATATAAATTAAAATATAAATGCAAAATCTAAAATGATACAAAATCAAAATAAAATATTTTACTAAATAATAAATTTTTGTTTTTAAAATTGTGCCTATTTTTATAAGCTTATATTTTTTTGATGAAAATATAAATTATTTAAATTATATCTGTCTCACTAATAATTAATTATAAAATTAATATTTCTATAAAAATAAACTGATAAATAATTAAAATAAAAATTTAAAATTATAGTGAAAAAAAATTAAAATGAAATTTATGATTTATTATTAATGTATACTAGTTTAATGGTTTTGAGATTTAAAATTTTCTGAAATGTGAATACAATATTTAGTTATAATTTTATTAATAATCATACATCATATAAATTGAATATAAATAACTTTGATGATAGTTATTATAATAATAATAAAAAATTAATTAATAAACTATTATTAATTAGATAGATATTCATTAAAAAATATTTATAAAACCCAAATTGATTCAAAATTAAAGTAAAATATATTACTGAATAATATTTTTTAATTTTTAAATTTTACTTCTTTTATAAGCATATATATATTTTTTGATTAAAAATAAATTATTTAAATAGTATTTGTCTTACTCATAATTTATTTTGTAATAAATATTTATATAAAAATAAACTAATAAATAATTAAATGAATATTTAAAATTATAATAAATAGAAATAAAAAAATTTTATTAATTATTATGTATTATATAGTGGTTTAATAGTTTATGTATTTAGGTATTACGGGGTTTAAAAGTATACTGATTTAATTATGTATGAATTTAGTAGTTTATAGGTTTTTTTTAAAAAACAAAATAACAAAAAATTTATTTTTATTATTTTTTGATATTTTCAAAGGTTATAAACTTTGAAAATATAATAATTTTTAAATTTTATCAAAAGCAAATTCAATATTTAGTTAAAATAATCATTATATTTTATATCATATAAATTCAATATAAAAAATTTTAGTGATTAATATTGTAATAATGATCAAAAAATAAATTAATAATCTATTATTAATAAGATAGATATCAATTAAAATATAATTACAAAACATAAAATGATTCATAAGCAATCCAAAATATATTACTATATAATAATTTTTTGTTTTGTAAATTTTTTTTATTTTAAAAGTTTATCTATATTTTTTTGATTAAAAATAATTTACCTAAATTATATTTGTCTAACTCATAATTTATTTTATTATTAATATTTATATAAAAATAAACAAATAAATAATTAAAATTAATAATTATAAATTATAATGAAAAAAAATGAGAGTTTTTATTTATTATTTAGGGTATACCGGTTTAATTTAAATTATATCTGTCTCACTAATAATTTATTTTGTAATTAATATTTCAATAAAAATAAACTGATAAAAAATTAAAATAAAAATTTAAAATTATACTGAATAAAAATTAAAATGAGATTTATGAATTATTATTAATGTATACCAGTTTAATATTTTACGTATTTAGAGGTTTTGTCGTTTAGGACTTTAGCGATTTATGTTTTTAGGCATTTAGTAGTTTATATGTTTTATTTAAAGAATGAAATAACAAAAAAATTATTTTTGATATTTTTTCACATTTTCAAAGGTTATATAAACTCTGCCAATATAATAATTTTAAAATTTTTTATAAATGTGAATACATTATTTAGTAATAATAATCATTATAATTATATATAATATAAACTAAATATAAACAATTTTATTCATAGATATGATATCAATTATCAAAAAATAAATTAATATGCTATTAATATTATGATGGATATAAATTTAAATATAATTGAAAAACCTAAAATTAATCAAAATACAAGTAAAATTTATTACTTAATAATAATTTTTGTTTTTTAGTTTTTGCTTATTTTTATAAGCTTATATTTTTTTTGATGAAAAATAAATTATTTAAATTATATTTGTATCACTTATAATTTATTTTGTAATTAATATTTCAATAAATTATTTAAATTATATTTAAGGTTTACGAGTTTAAAGGTTTAAGTATTTAGGGGCTTTTGTATTTAGGAGTTTAGATGTTTAAGTGTTTAGGAATTTAGTGGTTTATAAGTTTTATTTATACAATGATATAGCAAAAAAATTATTTTTATTATTTTTTCTAATTTATGAATATTATATCCTTTGAAAATAAAATAATTTTTAAATTTTTTTCATATGAAAATATAATATTTATTTATAATAATCTTCATAATTATAATTCATTTTAATTCAATATAAATAATTATTAATAAACTATTATTAATATAATAATTATTATTTAAAATGTATTTGCAAAATCTAAATTTATTCAAATCAAAGTAAAATATATTACTAAATAAAAATTTTTTTTAATGTTTTGCTTTTTTTATAAGAATAATATTTTTGTTATGAAAAAAACAGATAAATAATTAAAAAAAATTAAAATTATAGGGAATAAAAATTAAAATGAGATTTATGATTTATTATTAATGTATACCAATTTAATAGTTTAAGTATTTAGAGGTTTTGTTGTATAGGTATTTAGCGATTCATGTTTTTTGGCATTTAGTGGTTTATAGTTTTTATTTAAATAATAAAATAACAAAAAAAATTTGTAATTTTTTGTGATTTTATAGGTTATAACCTTTAAAAATATAATAATATTTAAAATTCTTTGAAATGTGAATACAATATTTAGTTATAATAATTTTAATAATTATATATCATATAATTTCAATATAAATAATTTTATTGATAGATATTATAAAAATGATCAAAAATTGAATTAATAAACTATTAATAATTAGATAGATATTAATTACAAAATATTTACAAAACCCAAATTGATTCAAAATTAAAGTAAAAAATATTATTGGATAATAATTTTTAATTTTTAAATTGTTACTTCTTTTATAAGCGTATATATTTTTTTTATTAAAATTAAACTAGTTAAAATATATTTGTCGCACTCATAATTTATTTTGTAATAAAAATTTATATAAAAATAAACTAATAAATAATTGAAATGAATATTTAAAATTATAATAAATTGAAATAAAAATTAGATTTCTTAATTATTAAGTAGTATATTGCGATTTAATGGTTTATGTATTTAGGCATTACGGGCTTTAGAAGTTTACTGATTTAATCATGTATGCATTTAGTGGTTTATAGGTTTTATTTAAAAATTAAAATAACAAAATATTTATTTTTATAATTTTATTATATTTTCAAAGGTTATAACGTTTGAAATAATAATAATTTTTAAATTTTTTTCAAATATGAATTCAATATTTAGTTATAATAATCATTATATTTATATATCATATAAATTCAATATAAACAATATTATTGATAAATTTTCTAAAAATGATCAAAAAATAAATTAAAAATCTATTATTAATAAGATAGATATAAATTAAAATATAATTACAAAACATATAATGATTCAGAAGCAAAGCAAATTATATTACTATATAATAATTTTTTGTTTTTAATTTTTTTTTTTAATAAGTTTATCTATATTTTTTTTGATGAAAAATAATTTATATAAATTATAGTTGTCTAACTCATAATTTATTTTGTAATTAATATTTATATAAAAATAAACAAATAAATAATTAAAATGAATATTTAAAATTATAATAAAAAAATGAGATTTATTCTTTATTATTTAGGTAATACCAGTTTAATTTAAATTATATCTATCTCACTAATAATTTATTTCGTAATTAATATTTCAATAAAAATAAACTGATAAATAATAAAAATTAAAATATAAAATTATATTGAATAAAAATTAAAATGTGATTTATGAATTATTATTAATGTATACCAGTTTAATATTTTAAGTATTTAGAGGTTTTATCATTTAAGACTTTAGCGATTTATATTTTTAGGCATTTAGTGATTTATTAGTTTTGTTTAAACAATTAAATAACAAAATTTTAAAAATAAACAAAATTTTAAAAATTATTTTTGATATTTTTTCACATTTTCAAAGGTTATAACCTTTGACAATATAATAATTTTAAAATTTTTTAAAAATGTGAATACAATATTCAGTTATAATAATCATTATAAATATATATAATATAAATTAAATATAAACAATTTTATTGATAGATATGATATCAATTATCAAAAAATAAATTAAAATGCATTTATTATTATAATGGATATAAATTAAAATATAATTGCAAATCCTAAAATTATTCAAAATCCAAGTAAAATTTATTACTAAATAAAAATTTTTGTTTTTTAGTTTTTGCTTCTTTTTATAAGCTTTTATATTTTTTGATGAAAAATAAATTATATAATTATATTTGTATCACTCATAATTTATTTTGTAATTAATATTTTAATAAATTATTTAAATTATATTTAAGGTTTACGAGTTTAAAGATTTAAGTATTTATGGGCTTTTGTGTTTAGGTGTTTAGATGTTTAAGTGTTTAGGCATTTAGTGGTTTATAACTTTTATTTAAACAATGATATAGCAAAAAATTTATTTTTATTATTTTTCTAATGTTTGAAGATTATATCCTTTGAAAATATAATAATTTTTAAATATTTTTCAAATGTAAATATAATATTTATTTATAATAATCTTCATAATTATAATTCATTTAAATTCAATATAAATAATTATATTGCTAGATATTATAATAATGATCAAAAAATAAATTAATAATCTATTATTAATAAAATAGTTATTATTTAAAAAGTATTTGCAAAATCTAAATTTATTCAAATGAAAGTAAAATATATTACTAAATAATAATTTTTTTTAATGTTTTGCTTTTTTTTATAACTTTATATCTTTGTTATTAAAAATAAATTATTTAAATTATATTTGTATTACTCATAATTTATTTTGTAATTTATAATTCTATGATAATAAACTACTAAATAATTAAAATTAATATTTAAAATTATAATGAATACAAATAAAATAATGATTTATTATTTATTATTCAGGATATACTAGTTTAATGGTTTAAGTATTTAGGTGTTCTGGGGTTTAGTGATTTAAGTGTTTAGGCCTTTAGTGATTTATAGTTTTTATTTAAAGAATAAAAAAAATTTAATTTTTTGATTTTTTTAAATTTTTGAAGGTTATAACTTTTGAAAATATAATAATTTTTAGTTTTTTTTAAATGTGAATATAATATTTAGTTATAATAATCATAATAATTATATATAATGTAAACTCGATATAAATAATTTTATTAATAGATATTATAAAAATTAACTATAAAAAAATTAATAAACTATTATTAATAAGAATGATATAAATTAAAATATAATTACAAAATCTAAAATGATTCAAAATCAAAATAAAATATATTACTAAATAATAAATTTTTGTTTTTAAAATTCTGCCTCTTTTTATAAGGATATATATTTTTTTTGATGAAAAATAAATTATTTATATTAGAACTCTCTCACTAATAATTTATTTTGTAATTAATATTTCCATAAAAATAAACTAATAAATAATTAAAATAAAAAATGAAATTATACTTAATAAAAATAAAATTGAGATTTATGATTTTTTATTAATGTACAACTATTTTATGGTTTAAGTATTTAATGGTTTTGTCATTTAGGAGTTTAGCAATTTATGTTTTTAGGCATTTAGTGGTTTATAGGTTTTATTTAAAAAATAAATAACCAAAAAAATTGTAATTTTTTCTCATTTTAATAGGTTATAACCTTTGAGAATTTAATAATATTTAAAATTTTTTTAAAAGTGAATACAATATTTAGTTATTTTAATATTAATAATTATATATCTTATAAATTCAATATAAACAATTTTATTAATAGATAATATAATAATGATCAAAAATTAAATTAATAAACTATTAATAATAAGATAGATATTAATTAAAATATATTTACAATACCCAAATCGATTCAAGATTATACTATAATATATTACTGTATAATAATTTTTAAATTTTAAATTTTTACTTCTTTTATAAGCTTATATTTTTTTTTGATTAAAAATAAATTATTTAAAAAATTATTTGTCGTACTCATAATTTATTTTGTATTAAATATTTTATAAAAATAAACTAATAAATAATTGAAATCAATATTTAAAATTATAATAAATAAAATAAAAATTAGATTTATTAATTATTAAGTAGTATAAAGCGGTTTAATGGTTTATGTATTTAGAAGATTACTGATTTAACTATATATGCATTTAGTGGTTTATATGTTTTATTTAAAAAATAAAATAACAGAAAATTTATTTCTGTTATTTTTTGATATTTTCAAAGGTAACCTTTGAAAATACAAAAAATTTTAAGTATTTTTCTTAAGTGAATACAATCTTTAGTTATAATAATCAATATATTTATATATCATATAAATTCATTATAAACAATTTTATTGATAAATATACTGAATAATGTTCAAAAAATAAATTAATAATCTATTATTAATAAGATAGATATCAATTAAAATATAATTACAAAAGCTAAAATGATTCAGAAGCAAAGCAAAATATATTACTATATAATAATTTTTTGTTGTGAATTTTTTTTTCTTTTAAAAAGTTTATGTATATTTTTTTGATGAAAAATAATTTATATAATTTATACTTGTCTAACTCATAATTTATATATTTATAAAAAATAAACTAATAAATAATTAAAATGAATATTTAAAATTATAATGAATACAGATTAAAATGAGATTTATGATTTATTATATGTGGTATACCAGTTTAATTGTTTTATTATTTAGGGCTTTTGTCGTTTAGGAGTTTATCAATTTATGTTTTTAGGCATTAAGTATTTTATAGGTTTTATTTATATAATAAAAATAAAAAAAATTATTTTTTTTGATTTTCAAAGGTTATAACCTTTGAAAATAAAATAATTTTTTAAATTTTTTGAAATGTGAATGCTATCTATAATTATATTAATCTTACTAATTATATATCATAAAAATTCAATATAAACAATTTTAATGATAAAAATTATAAAAATGATTAAAAATTAAATTAATAAACTATTATTAATAATATAAATAATAATTAAAATATATTTACATAACACAATGATTCAAAATCAAATCAAAATTTATTACTAAATAATAATATTTAAATGAAAAATATATTACTATATAAAAATGATTCAGAAGAATGCAAAATATATTACTATATAATAATTTGTTGTTTTGAAATTTTTTTTTCTTTTAAAATAAATTAATTTTCATTTTAATGAAAAATAATTTCTATAAATTATATTTGTCTAACTCATAATTTATTTTGTAATTAATATTTATTTAAAAATAAACAAATAAATAATTAAAATGAATATTTAAAATTATAATGAAAAAATAATATTGTGATTTATTATTTATTATTTAGGGTTACCGGTTTAAAAGGATTATTATTTATTAGTTAGGGTTTTAAAGATTTAGGTGTTATTGAATTAAGTGTTTAGGCATTTAGTGGTTATAGTTTTTATTTAAACAATGAAATATCAAAAAAAAATATTTTTTTTACATTTTAAAAGGTTATAAACTTTGAAAATATAATAATTTTAAAATTTTTTTCAAAAGGGAATTCAATATTTAGTTATAATAATCATTATATTAAAATATCATATAAATTCAATATAAACAATTTTATTGATAAATATTCTAATAATGATCAAAAAATAAATTAATAATTAATTATTAATAAGAGAGATATCTATTAAAATATAATTACAAAACCAATAAAGATTCAGAAGCAAAGCGAATTATATTATCATATAATAATTTTTTGTTTTTAATTTTTTTTTCTTTTAATAAGTTATCTATATTTTTTTGATGAAAAATAATTTATATAAATTATTATTGTTTGACTCATAATTTATTTTGTAATTAATATTTATATAAAAATAAAAAATAAATAATTAAAATGAATATTTAAAAGTATAATGAAAAAAATAAAAATGGATTTATTCTTTATTATATATGATATATCAGATTAAAAAAATTATATATTTAGGGTTTTCGAGATTTAGAAGTTATTCATTTAAGTATTTAGGCAATTAGTGGTTTATAGGTTTTATTTAAACAATGAAATAACAAATAAATAATTATATATAATGTAAACTAAATATAAATAATTTTAT
Organism: Sapria himalayana; assembly: GCA_029783825.1. Lineage (NCBI taxonomy): Eukaryota > Viridiplantae > Streptophyta > Magnoliopsida > Malpighiales > Rafflesiaceae > Sapria > Sapria himalayana. The sequence continues at coordinate 29,013 of JAREIK010003602.1, read as the reverse complement.
TAATAGATTTTATAATAATGATCAATAAATAATTAATAAACTATTATTAAAAAGAATGATAAAAATTAAAATATAAATGCAAAATCTAGAATGATACAAAATCAAAAAAAAAATATTTTACTAAATAATAAATTTTTGTATTTAGATTTGTGCCTATTTTTATAAGCTTATATATTTTTTGATGAAGTATAAATTATTTAAATTATATCTGTCTCATGAATAATTTATTTTTTAATTAATATTTCTATAAAAATAAACTGATAAATAATTAAAATAAATATTTAAAATTATACTGAATAAAAATTAAAATGAGATTTATGATTTATTATTAATGTATACCAATTTAATATTTTAAGTATTTAGAGGTTTTGTCATATAGGTGTTTAGCGATTCATGTATTTAGGCATTTAGTGGTTTATAGGTTTATTTAAACAATAAAATAACAAAAAAAATTGTGTAATTTTTTGTCATTTTGATAGGTCATAACCTTTGAAAATTTAATAATATTTAAAATTTTTTTTAATGTGAATATAATATTTTAGTTATAATAATATTAATAATTATATATCATATAAATTCAATATAAAAAAATTTATTGATATATATTATAATAATGATCAAAAATTAAATTAATAAGCTATTAATAAAAAGATAGAAATTAATTTAAAAATATTTACAAAACCCAAATTGATTCAAAATTAAAGTAAAATATATTACTAGATAATTATTTTAAATTTTTAAATTTTTACTTCTTTTATATGCGCATATATATTATTTCATTAAAAATAAATTATTAAATTATATTTGTCGCACTCATAATTTATTTTGTTATAAATATTTCTATCAAAATAAACTAATAAATAATTAAAATGAATATTTTAAAATTATAATAAATAGAAATAAAAATTAGATTTATTATTTATTTGTATTATATATCAGTTTAATGGTTACTGTATTTAGGCATTATGGGGTCTAGGAGTTTACTTATTTTACTGTGTATGCATTTAGTAGTTTATAGGTTTTATTTAAAAAATAAAAAAACAAAAAATTTATTTTTATTATTTTTTAATATTTTCAAAGGTTATAACCTTAAAAAATATAATAATTTTTAAATTTTTTTAAAAAGTCAATTCAATATTTAGTTATAATAATCATTATATTTATATATCATATAAATTCAATATAAACTATTTTATTGAAAAATATTCTAATAATGATCAAAAAATAAATTAATAATCTATTATAATAAGATAGATATCAATTATAATATGATTACAAAACCTAAAATGATTCAGAAGCAAAGCAAAATATATTAATATATAATAATTTTTTGTTTTGAAATTTTTTTTTTCTTTTAAAAAGTTTATCTATATTATTTTGATGAAAAATAATTTATATAAATTATATTTGAGTAACACATAATTTATTTTGTAAATAATATTTATATAAAAATAAACAAATAAATAATTAAATTTGAATGTTTCAAATTAAAATGAAAAAAAATGAGATTTATTCTTTATTATTTAGGATATACCGGTTTAATTTAAATTAGATATGTCTCACTAATTATTTATTTTGTAATTAATATTTCTATAAAAATAAACTGATAAATAAGTAAATTAAAATTTAAAATTATAATAAATAATTAAAATAATTTATTTTGTTCCTCTCTCAACTCTAGAATGATTGCTAAAGCTCTAACCAAAATAATAGGAGCTTTTACTTTTATCTCTATTATGTCTCATCATATTTGATATTGAATCAGTGGGCTATCAAAGGGAATTTGACTCATTTACGCTAACAGGCTAAACCAAAGTTGTACCCCTATTTGTTTAAATAGCTTGTTGTTAAGGATGCTATTTATATTGATTATTGTAATTTCTTTTAGAATATCTCTCATGCACACACTCAAATCAATCTTTTTAAAACAAAGTTCACCTCTAAAAAAATAACCACCTTGTAGCCTATTATAACAAACTAGCCCCGAGGGGGGCTTTAGCAGGGCAAGAAGTATGGGCTCTCTTTCAATCAAGAATCAAAAAAATTTTTGTATTGGCATGTCTAAACCTTTTTTTATATCCTCATGGATTTGAAAAGTATCATTTCTTTCATTTTATATTAAATGAGTTATGTATACAATCTCATAATGCCCAAAATGCTAGTAAATGAATCATATTCAAATGTATAAAGGTTTTAATCATTGCTCAAAATATTAGCATTGCATATTGATGCTTGAGGTCACAGATTAAAAGAAAAAGCCATAGTGATATTTCCAATCCCAAGAATTTTAGCTATAAAAAGTTATAAAGAGTAGTACTCGAGCTTTAACTATATCTAGGGTCATCACTTTTGCTCTTGAGGAATGTCCAAAGTTACAATCATTCCTAGTGCAATGACTTTGCAATATAAAAATAAAATGCACAAGCTATGGTCATATCCAATACTATGACCCAGAATTATAGTGATTAAATATGTATTCATGATCATTCTTTGTGCCATAACAATATGTTCAACAGAGAGACACATGTTATGGCATATTCTCATCGATATGATTTTGTGTTCTAGAGACAAAATATACAATCATGACCATTACTAATGCTACAATAATCTAAAGAAAGAAAGTGATTGAATCCATAACTCACCCCTTGAGTCATGACTTTGTGTTATATATACAAAAAGATAAATCTGTGTCATTCCTAAAAGTTGTGAATTTCAATTTAAATTTAACACTTAGTCATTTGATTATAAAAGTGCAAAACATGAGATTTAGGATTTAGGGTTTGTGAACCAGGGGTATAGTTTATGGTTTAAGGTTTAGGGTTTAAAGATTAAGGTTTATGGTTTTTTTTGTTTTTTTTTGGAAAATACACACTTTATTTATTATTTAAGCACACAACTTACAAGAGACTAAAAGCTGACTAATTTAGGTAAGCCCACCAAATCCTATGCACCTTAATGATTCTATGCATAAAATACATAAAAAAACATAATGCCTAATAATTCCAAGCATACGAAAACAACTAAAATCACCTGGCATTCCCGGACTTCAGAGTTGGCATTGAGTCATTATGCGCACTATGACAATTCCATTCGGAATTGTCCAAGCCTTTTGGAGGAACCCGAATGATGCACCAAATTAAAACTATGCAAATATAAGATTGTGCATGTGTGTGACATGCAGCATCAAAGTATTTAGTTATAACCTTTGAAAATATAGTAATTTTTAAATTTTTTATCATTTGTAAAAATAATATTTAGTTATAACCTTTAAATAATAAAATCACAAAAAAATATTTTTGTGATTTTTTATCATTTTTGAAGGTTATAACCTTTGAAAATATAATAATTTTTAAATTTTTTTCAAATATAAATATAATATTTAGTTATAATAATCTTAATAATAATAAGATATTTAAATTCAATATATGTAATTTTATTGTTAGATATTATAAAATTGATCAAATAATAAATTAATAAACTATTATTAATAAGATTGATCACAATTAAAATAAAATTGCAAAACCTATATGTAATGATTCAAAATCAAAGTAAAATATATTACTAAATAATAATTTTTTGTTTTTAAATTTTTATTTGTTTATATAAGCTTATTTTTTTGATTAAAAATAAATTATTAAAATTGTATTTGTTTCATTCATTATTTATTTTGTGATTGATATTTCTATAAAAAATAAACTAATAAATAATTAAAAATGAATATTTAAAATTATAATGAATTCAAATTAAAATGAGATTTATGATTTATTATATATGGTATGCCGGTTTAATGGTTTGATTATTTAGTTGTTTATAGGTTTTATTTATATAATAAAAATTTAAAATTCTATTTTTGATTTTTTCTGATTTTCAAAGATTATAACCTTTGAAAGTAAAATAATTTTTAACATTTTTTGAAATGTGAATACCATGTATAATTATATTAATCTTGCTAATTATATATCATATAAATTCAATATAAATAATTTTAATGATATATATTATAATAATGCTCAAAAAGTAAAATAATAAACTATTATTAATAATAATAATCTTAATTAAAAAATATTTACATAACACCAAATGATTCAAAATCAAATCAAAATATATTACTAAATAATAATATTTAATTTTTAAAATTTTCATTCTTTTTATCAGCTTATATTTAGTTATAATACAATATTTAGTTATTATAATCATTATATTTATATATCATATAAATTAATATATAAACATTTTTATTGATAAATATTCTAATAATGATGAAAAAATAATTTAATAATCTATTATTAATAAGATAGATATCAATTAAAATATATTTACAAAACCTAAAATGATTCTGAAGCAAAGCAAAATATATTACTATATAATCATGTTTTGTTTTGAAATTTTTTTTATTTTTTTAAGTTTATCTATAATTTTTTGATGAAAAATAATTTATATAATTTATTTTTGCCTAGCTCAATTTATTTTGAAATTAATATTTATATATAAATAAACAAATAAATAATTAAAATGAATATTTATAATTATAATAAAAAAAATGAGAGTTATTATTTATTATTTAGGGATACTGTTTTAATTTAAGTTATATCTGTCTCACTAATAATTTATTTTGTAATTAATATTTCTATAAAAATAAACTGATAATAAATTAAAATAAAAATTTAAATTATACTGAATAAAAATTAAAATGAGATTTATGCTTTATTATTACTGTATACCAGTTTAATGGTTTAAGTATTTAAAGGTTTTTTCATTTAGGATTTTAGCGATTTATGTTATTAGGCTTTTTGTGGTTTAGATGTTTTATTTAAAAAAATAAAATATCAAATAAATTTGCTATAATTTTTTCTCATTTTAAAATGGTTATAACCTTTGAAAATATAATAATATTTAAAATTTTTTGAAATGTGAATACAATACTTAGTTATAATAATATTAATAATTATATATCATATAAATTCAATAAAAAATTATATTGATATATATTATAATAATGATCAAAATTAAATTTATAAAGTTTTGATATTAAGATAGATATTAATTAAAAAATAATTACAAAACCCAAATTGATTCTAAATTATAGTAAAATATATTTCTGGATAAGAATTTTTAATTTTTAAATTTTTACTTGTTTTATAAGAATATATATTTTTTAAATTATATTTGTCGCACTCATAATTTCTTTTGTAATAAATATTTATATAAAAATAAACTAATAAATAATTAAAATGAATATTTAAAATTATAATAAATAGATTTAAAAATTAGATTTATTAATTATTAAGTAGTATATAGGTGTTTAATGGTTTATGTATTTTGGCATTACGAGGTTTAGAAGTTTACTGATTTAACTGTGTATGCATTTAGTGGTTTATAGGTGTTATTTAAAAAATATCAAAAAATATTTTTTTTTAATTTTTGATATTTTCAAAGGTTATAACCTTTGAAAATATTATAATTTTTAAATTTTTTTCAAAAGTGAATACTATATTTAGTTATAATAATCATTATATTTATATATCATATAAATTCAATATAAATATTTTTATTGATAAATTTTCTAATAATGATAAAAGAATAAATTAATAATCTATTATTAATAAGATAGATATCAATTTAAATATAATTACAAAGCCTAAAATGATTCAGATTTAAAGCAAAATATATTACTATATAATAATTTTTTGTTTTGAATTTTTTTTCTTTTAAAAAGTTTAAATATATTTTTTTGATGAAAAATAATTATATAGATTATATTTGTCTAACTCAATTTATTTTGTAATTAATAATTATATAAAAATAAATGAATAAATAATTAAAATTAATATTTTAAATTATAAAGAAAAAATAATATTGAGATTTATTATTTATTATTTAGGGTATATCGGTTTAAAATGATTATCTATTTAGGGTTTTCGAGATTTAGTTGTTATTGATTTAAGTATTTAGGCTTTTAGTGGTTTATAGGATTTATTTAAATAATGAAATAACAAAAAAATTATATTTTTTATTTTTTCACATTTTCAAAGGTTATAACATTTAAAAATATAATAATTTTAAAATTTTTTTAAAATGTGAATAAAATATTTAGTAATAATAATCCTTATAATTATATATAATATAAACTAATTATAAATAATTTTATTGATAGATATGATATCAATTATCAAAAAATAAATTAATAAACTATTATTAATATGATAGATATAAATTAAAATATTATTACAAATCCTAAAATGATTCAAAATCAATTTAAAATTTATTACTAAATAATAATTTTTTGTTTTTAAATTTTTACTTCTTTTTATAAGATTATATTTTTTTTATTAAAAGTAAATTATTAATATTATATTTGTCTGACTAATTATTTATTTTGTAATTAATATTTATATAAAAAATAAACTAATAAATATTTAAAATGAATATATAAAATTATAATGAATACAAATTAAAATGACATTTAAGATTTATTATTGTTGTATATGTAATTTATTTTTTGATAATCTATTTCTATAACCAAATATTTTTTCTTTTTTTATATTTTCATGTAAGTGCAGGAAAAAAAATATTAGAGGCCAGGGATGCAGTAGTAGCACAATAACGGAGGTCTCGCTGACTGGACAGCGGGCTAGAATTGGATTAGAGCCTGCCCCATCTCATGATCCAACCCGCGCCGGTTAAATGAACCGAGAGAAATTTTAAAATAAATGTTTTGTAATTTTATTTTTGGGTAGCTGTTTTTGGACCCATGGAACTGTTCATCTTCTCTCTCTTTTCTTTCTGTGTGATTTATCATGACTATTCTGTGTGCTGCATACTGTAAGAGATTTCTGTACCTTTAATCTGTAACGCATTAACATTTTCTGGTGGATTTGGCTAGTCGTACTGAGCAACTAGCTAAGAATGTTATTTTCGGTGATTATTTCTCCTTTTTTGATTCTATCATGGATGGTTGCTGCATTGGGATATATATATTGCTTGTTTTATGTTGTTTCTGTTTTTCTGTATCTCAATCTCATTACCATGGAAGCACAATTGCCCAACAATTATATATGGTATACCGGTTTAATGGATCGATTATTTAGGGGTTTTATCGTTTAGGAGTTTAGCAATTTATGTTTTTAGGCATTTAGTGGTATATAGGTTTTATTTATATAATAAAAATAATTTTTTTTTTGATTTTTTTTAGATTTTGAAAGGTTATAACCTTTAAAAATAAAATAATTTTTAAAATCTTTTGAAATGCGAATACCATGTATAATTATATTAATATTATTAATTATATATCATGTAAATTCAATATAAATAATTTTAATGATAGATATTATAATAATGATCAAAAACTAAATTAATAAACTATTATTAATAATATAAATATTAATTAAAATATATTTACATTACACAAAATAATTCAAAGTCAAATAAAAATATATTACTAAATAATAATATTTAATTTTTAAAATTTTAAATCTTTTTATAAGCTTATATTATTTTATGATTAAAAATAAATTATTTAAATAATATCTGTCTCAATCGAAATTATTTTGTAATTAATTTTTCTAAAAATTAAAATATAAATAATTAAAATGAATATTTAAAAAATAATAAATAGAAATAAAAATGAGATTTATTATTTATTAAGTAGGATACAACTTTTATAAGGTTTATGTATTTAGGGGTTTCGGGTTTTATGAGCTACTAATTTATGTAAGTAAACATTTAGTGGTCTATTGATTTTATTTAAAAAAGAAATAACAAAAAATTTATTTTTTGTATTCTTTCTCATTTTTTAAGATTAAAAACCTTTGAAAATATAATAATTTTTAAATTTTTTTCAAAAGTGAATACAATATTAATTTATAATAATCATAATAATTATATATCATATAAATTCAATATAAACAATTTTATTGATAGATATTCTAATAATTATCAAAAAATAAATTAAAAATCTATTATGAATAAGATTGATATTACTTAAAATATAATATCCAAACCTAAAATGATTCAAAAGCAAAGTAAAATATATTACTTAATAATAATTATTTGTTTTAAAATTTTTAAAATTTTTATAATTTTTATAAGCTTATCTATTTTTTGATGAAAAATAATTTTTATAAATTATATTTTTAACTCATAATTTATTTTATAATTAATATATATATATAAATAAAAAACTTAACAATCAAAATGAATTTTTTAAATTATAAAGAAAACCAATAAAAATGAGATTTATTATTTATTATTTAGGATATACCAGTTTAAAGGATTATCTATATAGGGGTATCGGGTATTTGTAGTTTAGTGATTTAAGTGTTTAGGCATTTATTGATTTATAAGTTTTATTTAAACAATGAAATAACAAAAAAAATATTTTTTTTATTTTTTCACATGTTCAAATGTTATAATATTTGAAAATATAAAAATTTTAAAACTTTTTTCAAAAAATAAATTATTAATCTATTATTAATAAGATAAATATCAATTAAAATATAATAAAAAAACCTAAAATGATTCAGAAGAAATCAAAATATATTAGCGTATAATAATTTGTTGTTTTGAAATTTTTTTTTCTTTTAAAAAGTATATCCATATTTTTTAATGAAAATTAATTTATATAAATTATATTTTTCTAATTCATAATTTATTTTTTATTTAATATTTATATAAAAATAAACAAATAAATAATTAAAATAAATATTTAAAATCATAATGAAAAAAATAATATTGAGATTTATTCTTTATTATTTAAGGTATACTTGTTTAATATAAATTAGATCGGTCTCACTAAGAATTTATTTTGTAATTAATATTTCTATAAAAATAAACTGATAAATAATTAAAATAAAAATTTAAAATTATACTGAATAAAAATTAAAATGAGATTTATGAATTATTATTAATGTATACCAGTTTAATATTTTAAGTATTTAAAGGTTATTTCGTTTATGACTTTAGCAATTTATGTTTTTAGGCATCTAGTGGTTTATAGGTTTTATTTAAACAATGAAATTACAAAAAAAATTGTTTTTGATATTTTTTCACATTTTCAAATGTTATAACCTTTGAAAATATATTAATTTTAAATTTTTTTAAAAAGTGAATACAATATTTAGTAATAATAATCATTATTATTATATATAATATAAACTAAATATAAATAATTTTAATGATAGATATGATATCAATTATCAAAAAATAAATTAATATGTTATTATTAATATGATAGATATAAATTAAAATATAATTTCAAAATCTAAAAATATTCAAAATCTAAGTAAAATTTATTACTAAATAATAATTTTTTTTATTTTTTGCTTCTTTTTATAAGCTTATATTTTTTTTGATGAAAATAATTTATTTAAATTATATTTATATCACTCATAATTATTTTGTAATTAATATTTTAATAAATTATTAAAATTCTATTTAAGGTTTACGATTTTAAACGTTTAAGTATTTAGGGGCTTTTGTGTTTACTAGTTTAGAGGTTATAGTATTTAAACATTTGGTATTTTATAAGTTTTATTAAAACAATGATATAACAAAAAATTTATTTTTATTATTTTTTTTTATTTTTTAAGGTTATAACCTTTGAAAATATAATAATTTTTAAATTTTTTTCCAATGTAAATATAATATTTAGTTATAATAATCTTAATAATTATAAGTCATTTAAATTCAATATAAATAATAACATTGCTAGATATTATAATAATGATAAAAAAAATTAATAAACTATTATTAATAAGATATATATTATTTAAAATATATTTGCCAAATCTAAATTTATTCAAAATCAAAATAAAATATATTACTTAATAATAATTTTTTTAATGTTTTGCTTTTTTTATAAATTTATATTTTTGTTATTATAAATAAATTATTTAAATTAATTTGTCTTACTCATAATTTATTTTGTAATTTATAATTCTATAATAATAAACTAATAAATAAATAAAATAATTATTTAAAATTATAATGAATACAAATAAAATTGAGATTTATTATTTATTATTCAGGATATATCGGTTTAATGGTTTATGTATTTAGTTATTTTTAGGGTTTAGGAGTTTAGTGATTTAAGTGTTTAGACCTTTAGTGATTTATAGTTATTATCTAAAGAATTAAAAAAATATTAATTTTTTGAATTTTTCTAATTTTTGAAGATTGTAACCTTTGAAAATATAATAATTTTTAATTTTTTTAAATGTGAATAAATATTTTGTAATAATAATCTTAATAATTATATATAATATAAACTAAATATAAATAATTTTATTAATAGATATTATAATAATGATCAATAAATAAATTAAAAAACTAGTATTAATAAGAATAATATAAATTAAAATATAATTGTAGGATCTAAAATGATTCAAAATCAAAATAAGATATATTAAAAAAATAAATTTTTTATTTTAAAAATTTTGCCTCATTTTATCAGCATTTATATTTTTTTGATAAAAATACATTATTTAAATTTATCCGTCTCACTAATAATTCATTTTGTAATTTATATTTCAAAAAAAAATAAACTGATAAATAATTAAAACGAATATTTAAAATTATAATGAATGGTAATAAAAATGAGATTTATTATTTATTATTTAGAGTATACTTATTTAAAGGCTTATGTATTTATGGGCTTCGGGGTTTAGAAGTTTAGTCATAAAGAATTTAGGTATTTTGTGGTTCATAGATTTTATTTAAAAAATCTAATAACAAAAAATTTATTTTTTTTTATTTTTTCTTATTTTCAAATGTTATAACCTTTGAAAACTTAATAATTTTTAAATTTTTTTAAAATGGGAAAATATTATTTTGTTATAATAATTTAAATAATTATATATTATGTAAATTCAATATAACTAATTTTTTTATTATTATTATAATGATGATAATAAAAAAAATTAATAAACTATTATTAATAAGATAGATATTAAATAAAATTTATTTGCAAAACCTAAAATGATTCAAAATCAAAGTAAAATATATTAAAAAGATAGATATTAAATTAAACTATTATTAATAAGGAGAAAATATACAGGTTTAAAAGATTATATATTTAGGAGTTTTGGGATTTAAGAATTTAGTGATTTAAGTGTTTAGGCATTTAGTAGTTTATAGGTTTACTTAAAAAATAAAATAACAAAAAAAAATTTTTGTTATTTGTTCTCATTTTTGAAGGATATAACCTTTGAAACTATAACAATTTTTTTAATTTTTTTAAATGTTAATACTATATTTAGTTATGATAATCTTAATAATTATATATCATGTAAATTCAATATAAAAAATTATATTGATATATATTATAATAATGATCATACAAAAGATTAATAAATAATTATTAATAAGATAAATATTGTTTAAAATATATTTACAAAACCTTAAATGATCCAAAATCAAAGTGAAATATTTTACTAAATATTAATTTTAAATTTTTAAATTTTTGTATCCATTTATAAGCTTATATATTTTTTGATGAAAAATAAATTATTTAAATTATATTTGTCAAGCTATTAATTTATTTTTTAATTTATTTTTCTATAAAAATAAACTAATAAATAATTAAAATGTATATATAAAATTATAATGAATACTAATACAAATGAGAGTTATGATTTATTATTTAGGGTATACCTATTTAATAGTTTAAGTTTATTGTTGTTTTGGGGTTAATGAGTTTATTGAAATATATGTTTACACATTTAGAATTTATTTATTGATTTTTAGGTTTTATTTAACAATGAAATAACAAAAAATTTATTTTAATGAATTTTCGTGATTTTCCAAGTTTATAACTATTGAAAATATAATAATTTCATAATAGTTCTAAAATTTGAAAACAATACTTCGTTATAATAATCTTAATAATTATATTTGATGTAAATTCAATATAAAAAATGTTATTAATATATATTATTTTGATGATCAAAAAATAAATTAATAAACTATTATTAATAAGATAGATATTAATTAAAAAGTTTTGAAATTTTAATAAATTATTACTATATAATAATTTTTTGTTTTGAAATTTTTTTTATTTTAAAAAGTTTATCGATATTATTTTGATGAAAAATAATTTATATAAATTATATTTTTCTAACTCATAATTTATATTGTAATTAAAATTTATATAAAAATAAACAAATAAATAATTAAATTTGAATATTTAAAATTAAAATGAAAAAAAATGAGATTTTTTCTTTATTATTTAGGATATACCAGTTTAATTTAAATTAGATCTGTCTCAATAATAATTTATTTTGTAATTAATATCTCTATAATAATAAACTGAGAAATAATTAAAATAAAAATTAAAATTATATTTAATAATTAAAATAATTTATTTTGTTCCTCTTTCAACTCTAGAATGATTGCTAAAGCTCTAACCAAAATAATAGGAGATTTTACTTTATCTCTATTATGTCTCATTAATTTTGATGTTGAATCACTGGGCTATCAAATGTAATTTGACTCATGTACGCTAACAGACTAAACCAGAGTTGTACCCCTATGTGTTGAAATAGCTAGTTCTTGAGGATGCTATTTATATTGATTATTGTAATTTCTTCTAAAATATCTCTCATGCACACACTCAAAGCAATTTTTTTTAAACATAGTTCACCTATAAAAAAATAACCACCTGGAATCCTATTAGATCAAACTAGCCACATGGCGGTTTGATCAGAGCAAGAAGTATGGGCTCTCTTTCAATCAAGAATCAAAAAAATTATTTTATTGGCATGTCTAAGCCTTTTTTTTATATCGTCATGGATATGAAAATTATCATTTCTTTCTTTTTATAGTAAATGAGTTATGTATGCAAGCTCATAATACCCAAAAAGGTGTAAATGAATCATATTCAAGTGTATAAAAGGTTTTAATCATTGCTCAAAATATTAGTTTTGCATATTGACACTTGAGGTTACAAATCAAAGGAAACTGGTTTTGTGATATTTCGAAACCCAAGAATTTTAGCTATAGAAAGTTATAAAGAGTAGTACTCGAGCTTTAATTATTTCTAGGTTCATGAATTTTGCTCTTGAGGAATGTCCAAAGTTACAATCATTCCTAGTGCAATGACTTTGCAATATAAGGAAAAAATGCACAAGCTATGGTTATATCCAAAACTGTGACCCAGTATTATAGTGATTAAATATGTATTCATGATCATTCTTAGTGCCATAATAATATGTTCAACTGAGAGACACAAGTTATGACATATACTAATCGATATGATTTTGTGTTCTAGAGACAAAATATACATTAATGACCATTACTAATGCTACAATATTCTAAAGCAAGAAAGATACTGAATCCATAACTCACCCCTTGAGTCATGACTTTGTGTTACATATACAAAATGATAAATCTGTGACATTTTAAAATTTGTAAATTTCAATTTAATTTTAACACTTAGTCAGTTTATTATAAAAGTTCAAAACATGAGATTTAGGATTTATGGTTTATTGGTTAGGGTTATAGTTTATGGTTTAAGGTTTAGGATTTAAAGTCTAGGGTTTATTATTTTTTTTTATTTTTTTTGGAAAATACACACTTTATTTATCATTTAGGTACACAACTTGCAAGAGACTAAAGAGCTGACTAATTTACGCCAGCCCTCCAAATCCTATGCACATTAATGATTCTATGCATAAAATACATAAAAAACATAATGCCTAATAATTTAAAGCATACAAATACAACTAAAATCACATGGCATTCCCAGACTTCAGATATGGCATTGAGTCATTATGCGCACTGCATCCTTTCCATTCGGATTTGTCCAAGCCTTTGGGAGGAACCTGAATGATGCACCATATTAAAACTATGTGAATATAAGATTGTGCATGTGTGTGACATGCAGCATCAAGCATTTGCCTTTGTCATTGCTATGAAATGGAATACATGTAAAACTGAATACCCATAAATTCACAAGTCCATATCTACGCCACTTTGTCAATTCATTCTCACCTCTGAATTCCACATTGTTTTTCTCCAATGATCTTCAAAAGAGTTTCTCTTGGGTTAGAATGCTTCCTTCTTGAGCTCCAAGAAGTGGCCGTATGTTGCACAAACAAATATCAAAAAATATGCATGCATCGGTGTGCATGTGTGATGAGGTCCATCTTATAGTCTAATTATCTATGCGCACAACCAAACTATAATACAAGTAAAATTACAAAATGCTATAAAGATGGGTCTTCTGCTTCCAAAAGTGTAGCATCGCCCAATGTTTATTTACAAAATGCATTAGTGGGCCCCACTTAGAGATACTCATGGGTCCAGTTGCCCTCATTGTATGCTACATAGAGAACAGATAAGATTGTGTGTGTGAGTATGTCATGATCCATCTCTACAAGTACATGGTGCATACAAAGTCCAAAATACGAATAAGACTACAAACATAAACTACAAGTTTGAATCTTTCGCTCTGGTGTGGCTAGACTGGACTCCATTTCTTACTGGCCCTGGTTGGTGATTCTTCGTATTTGCCGGCTCTCCAATTAATCATGGATTACCTGCTACTCCTGTTGGGCGATGGTTGGGTGGCCCTCTATGCTTCCTGATACGGCTAGTGGGACCCACTCCTAGCTACTACTGGGTTTACTTCCGACTACTTTGCTCGGTATCATCAGTTGTCTTAATGTTATCATCCCGGCTTGCTAGTGGGGCCCTCTACAAGCTGGTGGCCCAAACCTTGCCTACTTCCAGGACTTGCTGGCCCCTCTAAATGCTACACCAAAATGGACAAGAATATGTGCTGGTGTGTACTGTGGTCCGTCGCTATGTGTGTGTGGTGCAGCAGTATCAGGGTTTAGGAGTTTAGTAATTTAAGTATTTAGGTATTTTGTGGTTTATATGTTTTATTTAAATATTAAATAACAAAAAAATTATTTTTAAGATTTTTTCTTATTTTCAAGGTATTGACCATTGAAAATTTTATAATTTTTAATTTTTTTTCAAATGTTAATACAATATTTAATTATAATAATCATAAAAATTAAATATCATGTAAATTCAATATAAATAATTTTATTGATCAATATTATAATATTGATCATAAAATAGATTAATAAACTATTATTAATAAGATAGATTTTAATTAAAATATATTTGCAAAACCTAAAACGATTCAAAATCAAAGTAAACTATATTACTAAATAATAATTTTTTATTTTTAAATTTTTGATTCTTTTTATAAGCTTATACATTTTTATGATGAAGATAAATTATTTAAATTATATTTTTCTCATTCATAATTTTATTTTGCAATTAATATTTCTATAAAAATAAACTAATAAATAATTAAAATGAATATTTAAATTATAATGAATACAAATAAAAATGTTATTTTTGATTAATTATTTAGGATATACCGGTTTAATGGTTTAAGTATTTTGGAGTTCAGGAGTTTCGTGATTTAAGTGTTTAGGCATTTAGTAGTTTATATGTTTTATTTAAATAATGAAATAAAAAAAAATTATATTTCAAATTATTTATCAATTTTGAAGGTAACCTTTATAAATATAATAATTTTTAAATTTTTTTCAAATGTGAATACATTATTTAGTTATAATAAACTTAATAATTATATATCATGTAAATTAAAAATAAACAATTTTATAGATAGATATTAATAAACTAAATATAAATATAAATATAATAATGATCAAAAAATAAATTAATAGACTATTATTTATTGATGGATATTTATATATTATTTATGAATACTTAAACCTTTAAAGATGGTTTAAATGTTTAAGTATTTAAGGGTTTTGGTGTTTTTGGATTTAGGAGTTTAATGATTTAAGCATTTTGGCATTTAGTAGTTTATAGGTTTTATATAAACAAAAAAATAAAAAAAAATTATTTTTTGATTTTATCTCATTTTCAAAGATGATAATCCTTAAAAATATAATAATTTTTAAATTATTTTCTAATGTAAATATAATATTTAGTTTTAATAATCTTAATAATTATATATCATGTAAATTCAAAATAAACATTTTTATTGATAAATATTCTAATAATGATCAAAAAATAAATTAATAATCTATTATTAATAAGATAGATATCAATTAAAATATAATTACAAAACCTAAAATGATTCAGAAGGAAATCAAAATATATTACTATATAATAAATATTTGTTTTGAAATTTTTTATTCTTTTTATAAGTTTATCTTTATTTTTTGATTAAAAATAATTTATATAAATTATATTTGTCTAACTCATAATTTATATTGTAATTAATATTTAATAAAAATAAACGTATAAATAATTAAAATGAATAATTTAAATTATAAAGAAAAAAAAATATTGAGATTTATTATTTATTATTTAGGGTATACGAGTTTAAAAGGATTATCTATTTAGGGTTTTCGAGATTTCGGAGTTATTGACTTAAGTGTTTAGGCATTTAGTAGTTTATAGGATTTATTTAAACAATGAAATAACAAAAAAATTATTTTTGATATTTTCTCACATTTTCAAAGTTTATAACATTTGAAAATATTATAATTTTAAATTTTTTAAAAAATGTGAATACAATATTTAGTAATAATAATCATTATAGTTATATATAATATGAACTAAATATAAACAATTTTATTGATAGATATGATATCAATTATCAAAAAAAAATTAATATGCTATTATTAATATGATAGATATAAATTAAAATATAATTGCAAAACATAAAATTATTGAAAATCAAAGTAAAATTTATTAGCAAATATTAATTTTTGTTTTTTACTTTTTGCTTCTTTTTATAAGCTTATATTTTTTTGTTGAAAAATAAATTATTTAAATTATATTTAAGGTTTAGGAGTTTAAAGTTTTAAGTATTTAGGGGCTTTTGTGTTTAGGAGTTTATAGATTTAAGTGTTTAGGCATTTAGTGGTATATAAGTTTTATTTAAATAATGATATAACAAAAGATTTACTTTTATTTTTTTTTCTAATTTTTGAAGGAACCTTTGAAAATATAAAAATTTCTAAATTTTTTTTAAATGTAAATATAATATTTAGTTATAATAATCTTAATAAATATAAGTCATTTAAATTCAATATAAATAATCACATTGCTAGATATTATAATAATGATCAATAAATAAATTAATAAACTATTATTAATAAGATAGATATTATTTAAAATATATTTGCAAAATCTAAATTTATTCAAAATCAAAGTATATATTACTAAATAATAATTTTTTTAATATTTTGCTATTTTTATAAGTTTATATTTTTGTTATTAAAAATAAATTATTTAAATTATATTTGTCTTCCTCATAATTTATTTTGTAATTTATATATCTATAAAAATAAACTAAAACATAATTAAAATTAATATTTAAAATTATAATGAAAACAAATAAAAGTGAGATTTATTATTTAAAATTAATAATCAGGATATAAAAGTGAGATTTATTTTTGTTATTAATGGATTAGGTATTTAGGTGTTTTGGGGTTTAGTGATTTATAGTTTTTATTTAAAAAATGAAAAAACAAAAAATTCAATTTTTAGATTTTTTTTTAATTTTCAAAGGTTATAACCTTTTAAAAATTAATAATTTTTAATTTTTTTTAAATGTTAATATAATATTCAGTTATAATAATCTTAATAATTATATATAATGTAAACTCAATATAAATAATTTTATTAATAGATATTCTAATAATTATCAATAAAAATTTAATAAACTATTATTAATAAGAATGATATAAATTAAAATATAATTGCAAAATCTATAATAATTCAAAATAAAAATAAATATATTACTAAATAATAAATTTCTGTTTTTAAAATTTTGCCACTTTTTATAAGGAGATATATATTTGTTGATTAAAAATAAATTATTTAAATTAGATCTGTCACACTAATAATTTATTTTGTAATTAATATTTCTATAAAAATAAACTGATAAATAATTAAAATAAAAATTTAAAATTATACTTAATAAAATTAATTGAGATTTATGATTTTTTATTAATGTACACCTGTTTAATAGTTTAAGTATTTAATGGTTTTGTTGTTTAGGAATTTAGTGATTTATGTTTTAAGGCTTTTAGTGGTTTATAAGTTTTATTTAAATAATGAAATAACAAAAAAATTAATTTTGATATTTTTTCACATTTTCAAAAGTTATAACCTTTGAAAAAATAATAATTTTAATATTTTTTAAAAATGTGAATACAATATTTAGTAATAAAAATAATTATAATTATATATAATATAAATTAAATATAAACAATTTTATTTATTGATATGATATCAATTATCAAAGAGTAAATTAATATGCTATTATTAATATGATAGATATAAATTAAATTTAATTGCAAAACCTAATAATATTCAAAATCCAAGTAAAATTTATTACTAAATAATAATTTTTTTTTGTTTTTGCTTCTTTTTATAAGCTTATATTTTTTTTGATGAAAAATAAATTATTTAAATTATATTTGTATCACTCATAATTTATTTTGTAATTAATATTTTAATACATTATTTAAATTATATTTAAGGTTTACGAGTTTAAAGGTTTAAATATTTAGGGGCTTTTGTGTTTAGGAGTTTAGAGGTTTAAGTGTTTAGGAATTTAGTGGTTTATAAGTTTTATTTAAACAATGATATAACAAAAAATTTATTTTTATTATTTTTTTAATTTTTGAAGGTTATAACCTTTGAAAATATGATAATTTTTAAATTTTTTCAAATGTAAATATAATATTTAGTTATAATAATCTTAATAATTATAAATCATTTAAATTCAATATAAATAATAACATTGCTAGATATTATAATAATGATAAAAAAAATTAATAAACTATTATTAATAAGATATATATTATTTAAAATATATTTGCAAAATCAAAATTTATTCAAAATCAAAATAAAATATATTACTTAATAATAATTTTTTTAATGTTTTGCTTTTTTTATAAATTTATATTTTTGTTATTATAAATAAATTATTTAAATTAATTTGTCTTGCTCATAATTTATTTTCGAATTTATAATTCTATAATAATAAACTAATAAATAAATAAAATAATTATTTAAAATAATAATGAATACAAATAAAATTGAGATTTATTATTTATTATTCAGGATATATTGGTTTAATGGTTTATGTATTTAGTTATTTTTCGGTTTAGGAGTTTAGTGATTTAAGTGTTTAGACATTTAGTGATTTATAGTTATTATCTAAAGAATTAAAAAACAACAAATTTAATTTTTTGAATTTTTTTTAATTTTTGAAGGTTGTAGCCTTTGAAAAGATAATAATTTTAAATTTTTTTAAATGTTAAAATAATATTTAGTTATAATAATCTTAATAATTATATATAATGTAAACTAAATATAAATAATTTTATTAATTGATATTATAATAATGATTAATAAATAAATTAATAAACTAGTATTAATAAGAATGATATAAATTAAAATATAATTGTAGAATCTAAAATGATTCAAAATCAAAATAAGATATATTACTAAATAATAATTTTTTATTTTAAAAATTTTGCCACATTTTATAAGCATATATATTTTTATAATGAAAAATAATTTATTTAAATTATATCTGTCTCACTAATAATTTATTTTGTAATTAATATTTCTTTAAATATAAATTGATAAATAATTAAAATGAATATTTAAAATTAAAATGAATACTAATAAAAAAGAGATATATGATTTATTATTTAGGGTATACCTATTTAATGGTATAAATTTTTTGTGGTTTGGGGTTAAGGAGTTTATTGATTTATATGTTTGGACATTTAAGTGTTTATATGTTTTATTAATCAATGAAATAACAAAAAATTTTTTTTATGATTTTTCGTGATTTTCAAAGGTTATGACCTTTGAAAATATAATAACTTTTTAATCTTTCAAAAATATGAATACAATTCTTAGTTATAATAATCTTAATAATTATATTTGATGTAAATTCAATATTAATAAGTTTATTAATATACATTATTATAATGATCGGAAAATAAATTAATAAACTATTATTAATAAGATAGATATTAATTAAAATATATTTTCAGAACCCGAAATAATTCAAAATCAAAGTAAATTATATTACTAAATAAAATTTTAAATTTTTGAAATTGTTTATTTTAAAAGCTTATTATTTTTCATAAAAAATAATATATTTAAATTATATGTTTCACTCATTAATTATTTTGTAATTAATATTTCTATAAAAATAAACTATAAAATAATTAATTTGAATATTTAAAATTATAATGAATACAAATAAAAATGAAATTTATTATTTATTATTTAGGTTATATAGGTTTAATGGTTTGAGTATTTATGTGGTTTAAGGTTAAGGAGTCTAGATTTTTAAATGATTCGGCATTTAGTGGTTTATAAGTTTTATTTAAATAATAAAATAATAAAAAAATTATTTATGTATTTTTTTATCATTTTTGAAGGATATAACCTATGAAAATATAATAATTTTTAAATTTTTTTCAAATGTAAACATAATATTTAGTAATAATAATCTTATTAATTATAAACATTTAAATTAAATATAATTAATTTTATTGATAGATATTATAATAATGATCAAAAAATAAATTAATAAACTATTATTAATAAGATTGATAGCAATTAAAATATAAATGCAAAACTTATAATGATTCAATATCAAAGTAAAATATATTACTAACTGATAATTTTTTATTTTATAATTTATACTCTTTTTATAAGCTTATATTTATTTTTTGATTAAAAATAAATTATTAAAATTATATTTGTCTCACTCTTTATTTATTTTGCAATTAATATTTCTATAAAAAATAAACTAATAAATAATTAAAATGAATATTTAAAATTATAATGAATACAAATTAAAATAAGATTTATGATTTATTATATAGGGTATACCAGTTTAATGGATTGGTAATTTATTGGTTTTGTCATTTAGGAGTTTAGCAATTTATGATTTTAGGCATTTAGTGGTTTATAGTTTGTATTTATATATTAAAAATAAAATAATTTTAAAATTTTTTGAAATGTGAATACCATGTATAATTATATTAATCTTACTAATTATATATCATATAAATTCAATATGAACAATTTTAATGATAGATAGTATAATAATGATCAGAAATTAAATTAATAAACTATTTTAATAATATAAATATTAATTAAAATATAATTACATAACACAAAATTATTCAAAATCAAATCAAAATATATTACTAAATAATAATATTTAATTTTCAAATAATTCCTTCTTTTTATAAGCTTATATTTTTTATTGATTAAAAATAAATAATATTTGTCTCACTCAAAATTTATTTTGTAATTAATTTTTCTAAAAAATTAAACTAATAAATAATTAAAATGAATATTCAAAATTATAATAAATTGAAATAAAAATTAGATTTATTAATTATTAAGTAGTATATAGCAGTTTAATGATTTATGTATTTAGGAATTATGGGGTTTAGGTGTTTATTGATTTAACTGTGTATGCATTTAGTGGGTTATAGGTTTTATTTAAGAAAAAAAATAAAAAAAAAATTATTTTCATTATTTTTTGATATTTTCAAAGATTATAACCTTAGAAAATATAATATTTTTTAAATTTTTTTCAATAGTGAATAAATATATATTTATAATAATCATAATAATTATATATCATATAAATTCAATATAAACAATTTTATTGATAGATATTCTATTAATTATCAAAAAATAAATTAAAAATCTTTTATGGATAAGATTGATATTACTTAAAATATAATATCAAAACCTAAAATGATTTAAAAGCAAAGCAAAATATATTACTTAATAATAATTATTTGTTTTAAATTTTTATTCTTTTTATAAGCTTATCTATTTTTTGATGAAAAATATTTTTAATAAATTATATTTTTAACTCATAATTTATTTTATAATTAATATATATATATATATATATATATATATATATATATATATAACTAAACAATCAAAATTAATTTTTTAAATTATAATGAAAACAAATAAAAATGAGATTTATTAATTATTATTTAGGGTATACCCACTTAAAGTATTATCTATATAGGGGTATTGAGATTTTTTAGTTTATTGATTTAAGTGCTTAGAGATTTAGTGGTGTATAGGTTTTATTTAAACAATGAAATAACAAAAAAATTAGTTTTTTTTTATTTTTTGACATTTTCAAAGGTTATAATCTTTGAAAATATAATAATTTTAAAATTTTGTTCGAAAGTGAATACTATATTTAGTTATAATAATATATATATATATATATATATATCATATAAATTCAATATAAACATTTTTATTGAAAAATATTCTAATAATGATCAAAAAATAAATTAATAATCTATAATTAATAAGAGAGATACCAATTAAAATATAATTAAAAATCCTAAAATGATTCAGAAGCAAAGCAAAATATATTACTATATATTAATTTTTTGTTTTGAAATTTTTTTTCATTTAAAAAGTTTATCTATATTTTTTTGATGAAAAATAATTTATATAAATTATATTTGTGTAACTTTAATTTATTTTGTTCTTAATATTTATATAAAAATAAACAAATAAATAATTAAAATGAATATTTAAAATTATAATGAAAAAAAATGAGATTTATATTTATTATTTAGGGTATACCAGTTTAATTTAAATTAGATCTGTCTCACTAATAATTTATTTTGTAATTAATATTTCTATAAAAATAAACTGATAAATAATTAAAATAAAAATTTAAAATTAAACTGAATAACAATTAAAATGATATTTATGATTTATTATTAATGTATAATAGTTTAATGGTTTTGACATTTAGGAGTTTAGAAATTTATGTTTTTAGGCATTTAGTATTTTATAGGTTTTATTTAAACAATAAAATAACAAAAAAATGTTGTAATATTTTCTCATTTTCAGAGGTTATAACCTCTGAAAATATAATAAAATTTAAGATTTTCTGAAATGTGAATACAATATTTAGTTATAATAAAATTAATAATTATATATCATATAAATTCAATATAAACATTTTTATTGATAGATATTATAATAATGATCAAAAATTAAATTAGTAAACAATTAATAATGTGATAGGTATTAATTAAAAAATTTTTAGAAAACCCAAATTGATTCAAAATTAATGTAAAATATTTATTGAATTATAATTTTAAATTTTTAAATTTTACTTATTTTATAAGCATATATATCTTCTTTGATTAAAAATAAATTATTAAAATTATATTTGTCGCACTCTTAATTTATTTTGAAATAAATATTTTTATAAAAATAAACTAATAAATAATTAAAATGAATATTTAAAATTATATTAAATAGAAATAAAAATTAGATTTATTAATTATTATGTATTATATAGCGGTTTAATGGTATATGTATTTAGGTATTATGGGGTTTGGGAGTTTACTGATTTAATTGTGTATGCATTTAGTGGTTTATAGGTTTTATTTAAAAAATAAAATAACAAAAGATATATTTTTATTATTTTTTGATATTTTCAAAGGTTATAACCTTTGAATATATAATAATTTTTAATTTTTTTTCAAAAGTGAATTCAATATTTAGTTATAATAATCATTATATTTATATTTCATATAAATTCAATATAAATAATTTTATTGATAGATATTCTAATAATAATCAAAAAATAAAATAATAATCTTTTATTAATAAGATAGATATCAATTAAAATATAATTACAAAACCAAAAATGATTCAGAAGCAAAGCAAAATATATTACTGTAAATTAATTTTTCGTTTTATATTTTTTTTCTTTTTAAAAGTTTATATATATTTTTTTGATTAAAAATAATTTACATAAATTATATTTGTCTAACTCATAATTTATTTTTTGATTAATATTTATATAAAAATAAACAAATAAATATTAAAATGAATATTTAAAATTATAATGAAAAAAATGATATTTATTCTTTATTTTTAGGGTATACCAATTTAATTTAAATTATATCTATCTTACTAATAATTTATTTTGTAATTAATATTTCTAAATAAATAAACT
This sequence comes from Sapria himalayana, assembly GCA_029783825.1. Lineage (NCBI taxonomy): Eukaryota > Viridiplantae > Streptophyta > Magnoliopsida > Malpighiales > Rafflesiaceae > Sapria > Sapria himalayana. The sequence goes on along the minus strand of JAREIK010003602.1, from coordinate 4,946 downwards.
GTTAAATAATTAAAATAAAAATTTAAAATTATACTGAATAAAAATTAAAATGAGATTTATGAATTATTATTAATGTATACCAGTTTAATGGTTTATGTATTTAGAGTTTTTGTCATTTATAAGTTTAGTGATGCTTATTTTTAGGCATTTAGTGGTTTATAGGTTTTATTTAAACAATGAAATAGCAAAAAAATTATTTTTGATATTTTTTCGCATTTTCAGAGCTTATAACATCTAAAAATATAATAATTTTTAAATTTTTTTCAAATATAAATATAATATTAAGTTATAATAATCATAATAATTATAAGTCATTTAAATTCAATATAAATAATTACATTGCTAGATATTAGAATAATGATCTAAAAAAATTTAATAAACTATTATTAATAAGATAGATATTATTTAAAATATATTTGCAAAATCTAAATTTATTCAAAATCAAAGTAAAATGTATTACTAAATAATAATTTTTTTTAAAGTTTTGCTTTTTTCATAAGTTTATATTTTTATTTTTAAAAATAAATTATTTAAATTATATTTGTCTTACTTATAATTTATTTTGTAATTTATAATTCTATAATAATTAACTAATAAATAATTAAAATGAATATTTAAAATTATAATGAATACAAATAAAATTTAGATTTATTATTTATTATTCATGATATACCAGTTTAATGGTTTAAATATTTTGGTGTTTTGTGGTTTAAAAATTTAGTGATTTAATTGATTTGACCTTTAGTGATATATAGTTTTTATTTAAAGAATGAAAAAACAAAAAATTCAATTTTTTGATTTTTTTTTTAATTTTTGAAGGTTATAACCTTTGAAAATATAATAATTTTTAATTTTTTTTAAATGTGAATATAATATTTAGTTATAATAATCTTAATAATTTGATATAATGTAAACAAAATATAAATAATTTTATTAATAAATATTTTAATAATGATCAATAAATTAATTAATAAATTAGAATTAATAAGAATGATATTAATTATAATATATTGTAAAATCAAAAATGATTTAAAATAAAAATAAGATATATTAATAAAAATTAATTTTTTATTTAGAAAATTTTGCCTCTTTTTATAAGCATATATATTTTTTTTGATGAAAAATAAATTATTTAAATTATATTTGTCTCTCTAATAATTTATTTTGTAATTAATATTTCTATAAAAATAAAATGATAAATAATTAAAATGAATATTTAAAATTATAATGAATACTAATAAAAATGATAATTATGATTTATTATTTATTATTTAGACTATACTAATTTAATGTTTTGAGTAAATATGAGCTTCGAGGATTAAAAGATTAGTCATTTTAGTATTTAGTCATTCAGTGGTTTATGTGTTTTATTAAAAAAAAAGTATTTTTGTTATTTTTTCTCATTTTTGAAGATTATAACCTTTAAAAATATAATAATTTTTAATTTTTTTTTTGAAAAGTGAATACAATATGAAGTTAATAATCATAACAATTAAATATCATATAAATTCAATATAAATTATTTTATTGGTATATATTATAATAATGATCATAAAAAATAATAAACAATCTTTAATAAGATAAAAATTGTTTAAAATATATTAGTAAAACCTAAAATGATTCGAAATCAAAGTGAAATATTTTACTAAATATTAATTTTATATTTTTTTATCCATTTATATGCTTATATATTTTTTGATGAAAAATAAATTTTTTTAATTATATTTGTCTCACTAATAATTTATATTTTAATTTATATCTCTATAAAAATAAACTAATAAATAATTAAGATGTATGTTTAAAATTATAATGAATACTAATAAAAATGATATTTATTATTTATTATATATAGTATACCGGTTTAATGGTTAAAGTATTTAGCGGTTTTGTTGTTTAAAAGTTAGCAATTTATGTTTTTAGTCATTTAGTGGTTTATAGGTTTTATTTATATTAATAAAAATCTAAAAATTTGTTTGATTTTTTCTGATTTTCAAAGGTTATAATCTTTAAAAAAAAATAATTTTTAAAATTTTTTGAAATGTGAATACCATGTATAATTATATGAATCTTACTAATTATATATCATATAAATTAAATATAAATAATTTTAATGATAGATATTATAATAATGATGAAAAATTAAATTAACAAACTATTATTAAAAATCTAAATATTTATTAAAATATATTTACACAACACAAAATGATTAAAAATCAAATCAAAATATATTACTAAATAATAATATTTAATTTTTAAATTTGTCATTATTTATTTAAGCTTATTTTTTTTGATTAAATATAAATTATTTAAATATTATTTGTCTCATTCGAAATTTATTTTGAATTAATTTTCTAAAAAATTAAACTATAAATAATTTAAATTAATATTTAAAATTATAATAAATAGAAATATAAATGAGATTTATTATTTAATAAGTAGAATATAGCTATTAAAAGGTTTATGTATTTAGGGGTTTCAGGGTTTATGAGTTAACTGATTTAAGTAAGTAATCATTTAATGATCTATAGGTTTTATTAAAAAAATGAAATAATAAAAAAATTATTTTTATTATTTTTTCTCATTTTTTAAGGTTATAAATTTTCAAAATATAATAATTTTTAAATTTTTTTCAAAAGTGAATACAATATTTATTTATAATAATCATAATAATTATATATCATATCAATTCAATATAAACAATTTTATTGATAGATATTCTAATAATTATCAAAAAATAAATTAAAAATATATTATGAATGACATTGATATGAGTTAAAATATAAGAACCAAACTTAAAATGATTCAAAAGCAAAGCAAAATATATTACTAAATAACAATTATATGTTTTTAAATTTTTATTCTTTTTATAAGCTTAACTATTTTTTAATGAAAAATAATTTTTATAAATTATATTTTTAACTCATAATTTATTTTATAATTAAAACAGATATACAAAAAAAAACTAAAAATCAAAATGATTTTTTTAAATTCTAATGAAAACAAATAAAAATGAGATTTATTAATTATTATTTAGTGTATACCGGTTTAAAGGATTATCAATATAGGGGTATCGGGATTTTGTAGTTTAGTGATTTAAGTGATTAGGCATTTAGTGGTGTTTACATTTTATTTAATAATGAAATAACAAAAAAAATATATTTTTTATTTTTTCACATGTTCAAAGGTTATAATCTTGGAATATATAAAAATTTTAAAACTTTTTTCAAAAGTGATTACAATATTTAGTTATAATAATTAATAAATATATATATCATATAAATTCAATATAAACATTTTTATTGATAAATATTCTAATAATGATCAAAAAATAAATTAATAATCTATTATTAATAAGATATATATTATTTAAAATATAATTACATATATTAAAATGATTCAGAAGCTAAGCAAAATATATTACTATATAAAAATTTTTTGTTTTGAAATTTGTTTTTAAAAATTTATCTATATTTTTTTTGATGAAAAATAATTTATATAAATTATATTTGTTTAACTCAAATTTATTTTGTAATTAATATTTATATAAAAATATACAAATAAATAATTAAACTGAATATTAAAAATTATAATTAAAAAAATGAGTTTTATTATTTATTATTTAGGCATTTAGTGGTTTATAGGTTTTATTTAAACAATAAAATAACAAAAAAAAATTGTAATATTTTCTCATTTTCATAGGTCATAACGTTTGAAAATATAATAATATTTAATATTTTTTGAAATGTGGATATAATATTTAGTTATAATAATATTAATAATTATATATCATATAAATTAAATATAAACAATTTTATTGATAGATATTATAATAATGATCAAAAATTAAATTAATAAACTATTAATAATAAGATAGATATTAAGTAAAAAATATTTAATTAATACCCAAATTGATTCAAAATTAAAGTAAAATATATTACTTAATATTAATTTTTAATTTTTAAATTAATACTTATTTTATAAGCGAAAATACTTTTATTGATTAAAAATAAATTATTTAAATTATATTTCATGCACTCATAATTTATTTGGCAATAAATATTTCTATAGAAATAAACTAATAAATAATTAAAATAAATATTTAAAATTATAATAAATAGAAATAAAAATTAGATTTATTAATTATTAAGTAGTATATAACGGTTTCAATGGTTTGTGTATTTAGGCATTACGAGTTTTAGAAGTTTACTGATTTAACTTTGTATGCATTTACTGGTTATAGGTTTTATTTAAAAAATAAATAAACAAAAAAATTATTTTTATTATTTTTTGATATTTAAAAAAGTTATAACCTTTGAAAATATAATAATTTTTAAATTTTTTTTAAAGTGAATTCAATATTTAGTTATAATAATCATTATATTTATATTTCATATAAATTCAATATAAATAATTTATTGATAAATATTCTAATAATGATCAAAAAATAAATTAGTAAACAATTTTTAATAAGATAAATATCAATTAATATATAATTACAAAATTTAAACTTGATTCAGAATGAGAGGACAATATATTACCTATATAATAAATTTTAGTTTTAAATTTTTTATTCGTTTTATAAGCTTATCTATATTTTTCGATTAAAACTAATTTATATAAAAAAAAAAAAAAAATTATATTGTCCCTAATACAATTTATTTGTATTATATTATATAAAAATAAACTAATAAATAATTAAAATGAATATTTTGAATTATAATAGAAAAAATAAAAAATGTGATTTATTATTTATTATTTAGGGTATACTAGTTTAAAAGGATTATCTTTTTAGGGGTTAGAGATTTAGGATTATTTATTTAAGTGTTTAGGCATTTAGTGGTTTATAGGATTTATTTAAACAATGAAATAAAAAAAAAATATTTTTGATATTTTCTCACATTTCAAAGTGATAATTTTAAAATTTTTTTAAAATGTGATAATTAAAC